>JAHNEJ010003410.1:0-171432 GCA_022559845.1 Amorphophallus konjac
ACCCTTACAAGAGAGAGATGAGAGAGAGAGAGAGAGACCTACGGAGAGAGGAGAGATGAGAGAGAAAGAGAAAGAGGGAGGCACTTGGGAAGGAGGGGGCCGTCAACCTTCGAGCCCTAGTATTGGGCTGGGTGTACTTGGTCGTCTGGGAGAAAGCCGACACTGGAGCCGAAGGAGAGCAAGTGGTCGTCGTGGTGTAAGGAGGAGGAGGGTTATGGTGGCGAGGCCGTGGTAGTTCACCCCCGCAAGGGCGGGGGAGGGTTTTCAGTGGGAGGGAGGGGAGGGGGTACCAGCGGGAGGGGGAGGGTTTCCGGTGGAGGGAGGGGAGCTTGTAAGGGAGGGGGTTTTGCAGGTAGGAGGGAAGGGAGGGGAGGGTGTACCGGCAAGAAGAGGAGGGGAGCTTGTAGGGGGGGGGGGGGGTTTGCAGGTGAGAGGGAGGAGAGGGGAGGGGGTACCGGCGAGAGGAGGGGTGCTTGAGGGGGGGTTGCAGGGTGGGGTGCTTTGCAGTGGGGAGGGCGGGGAGGGGAGCTTGCAGGGGGGTTCCGGCAAGAGGGAGGAGAGGAAAGGGAAGGGGGTACCGGCAGGAGGGGATGGGTTTGCAGGGGAGAGGGGGTTCCAACGGAAGGGGGCGGAGGAGAGAGGGTACCGACGGGAGGGGGAGGGGAGCTTAGTTGGTGGGGGGCGGGGGGGGTCTGTGGGTTTGCAGGGAGGGAGGGTCTCCTCATGATCACCGATCAATAGTACTCCACCGACATATCAGGCAAGCTATCGTTCAAGGAGGCATGCCTCCCATGACGTTGTCGGTGCTGATGGTGAAGGGCGGCGGCACGTACAGCGGCTTCGCGCACCGTAGGAGCGCTCAATTGACATCGTTGAAGAAGGGGTGACACCTGACGACGACCACACCGGTGGCGGCGCCCATCCAGTGGTTCCAACAGGAGGAAGGGGACGGGAGGGGGTCTGTGGGTTTGCAGGGGGGGTGTTCCGGTGGGAGAGGGGGGAGGGGGAGCTTGTAGGGGGGCCTACCAGTGGGAGGGAGGGGAGGGGAGGCCAGGGTGGGGGGGATTCCGGAAGGAGGAATGGGGCAGTATCGGCGTAGGGAGATGGGGTTGGGAGGGAGATGAGGTTATTTATTTTTTTAACTAAGGATACTATTGTCTTTTCATGGGTCTAGTTAAAAATAACCATGGTTAAGTTCACGGGTGCTAACGGATGGTTACGGCGATAACATTTTTACAACATTTGGTTAAAAGTAATGATATACCTGTTAATGCATTTCCAGAAATGGTATTTTTGCCAATTCACTTTTAACAATGGTTTATATCAAAAAAATCCCTGAAGTGTTTTAGCTTACCGATCCACTGTCCCATTGAAGGATTAAATAGAGCACAAACACCTGCTCCAAGAGACGCAAAAACTAATGAAGCACTGCACCTAACAGTTGCCCCATAAATCCTTTTCTCAAGAAGCTGGATCCTTTTTTCTGTAGTGAAATCTTCATCATCATTTGACCGACTGAACAAATATCTGTATATATCGATTCCACCTTGGACAACCAATGATGCAGCAACCCCTAACAAGTGTCCTGTAAGTGCAGAAGAAATCAGAATCACCAAGATTTGTTGTCATTCAAACATACGGGGGAGGGGGAGTCAAAGGGTAGGAGGGAGTCAAAGAGGCAACCTCGGAAAGTTGTTCTGCAAACACTGTAAACAAAAATCATGGTGGGCATTCCCCTTGCAGCCCTTCGCATTGCAGATCGACGAACATCTGCAATTGCTCAACATGTAAGCTACCAAAAGATCAACAAATTTGCATGGCAAAGAAATGCAACAGGCATTATCTAATAAAAAAACCATTGATCTAACAGGTTAATAACAATGATGTCAAGAGTAGCATTATCGCACACTAATTTTACTGAATTCTCTTTATTATATCCTAAACAGTTTCATTGTCTGTAAAGCATATGTTTTTGTGCTTAATTTTTGTATCAGCAACATGGATAGATTCATATATGTGCCATGAAAAGTTGTGAACATTGAGAAAGGCACATAAATAAGGACTTGCATGGTATCACACCCCATAAGCAATATCCAAACTGGGCATGTATCAAATCACAAAGAGACATGGTATATAAGAAAAAGAAGTAATATCATAGTCACTGGATTTTTCTTCTTTACCAAAGCATAAAAAAATCAAAGCTTTGACATAATTATGAACCTTCATAAGGTGACCCCCTAAAATATCCTACAGGAAAAAAACTGTAGCATGTAAAAATATGAGAATAAAAGAAGAGAATGCCCAATACAATAGTGAAAAATGAAAGAAAAATAATGATATATCCATATAGTCAGAAATGAAAAGAAACATTGTGCTGTCATCAAAAAGAACACCTTACCCTCATTTCTGTTTCTAATGTGGTTTGTACATTAACGACAAGTTCTTGAGAAAATTGGTTAATTTATCTCTAGAAGAAACATAGGCCGGATGCCCTGATTACTAAACCAGCGTATACATAATTCCTGTTTTGTTACATGTGAAAATCATCAAGTTGTGATCGAGAGGAATGCCCAATGCAATGATGAAAAATGAAAATAATAATGATATATCCATATAGTCAGAAATAAAAAAAAAACATTGTGATGTCATCAAAAAGAACACCTTACTCTCATTTCTGTTTCTAATGTGGTTTGTACATTAACGACAAAGTTCTTGAGAAAATTGGTTAATTTATTTCTAAAAGAAACATAGGTCAGATGTCCCGGTAACTAAACCAGTGTATACAAACTTCCTGCTTTGTTACGTGTGGAGATCAGCAAGTTGTGTTCGAGATGAATTATCAATTATGATGCAAATTAAGAATTTACATGCTTCAAGTGTCATAGCCACATTCACCATTTGATGTGTAAGAAATGCCAATCCTATCAAAGAAATGGAGAATGGGAACCTTCAGGAAAATTCATAATCTCCTGTTGCATGTTATCACACAATTTCATTGAAGTAGTGAGGAACCAGTTGTTAAGAGCATAAAGGATCCCATAATACTACAACTAATTAGGAGGGGAATGAATGGCATTTTATCAAAAAATGAAAATGATCACAATCATTTTTTAAAAAAATTTACATAGCAGGTTTGCAAGGGATAGGTTATGATTTAGCACTCTAACAATAAGACACTTTGAAGGTTGTGCTACCTTTAAGAAGTTTCCATGCCATTCTCCGTGAAACATAATGAACAGCAATTCTTTCCAGCACCCGTCTTGTTGTGACTACAGTTGTGTGAAATAATTGAAAGCAATAGAATACATAAGCTCCCAAGAAGGTCTTCGACATTCAAACTCAATACATAGAACAAATATGTAGCATTCAAAGAATATGATGAGGCAAACGAAATCAAGTTGAATCTTTAACTATTAGCAGATAACTTCTGTAGCATTATTTTAAGAGGGACATGTGCGTAAAAAATTTCAGGACGCAACCACCTCTAATCCAATAAATATGGCAGTACTCAATCAAACAACAAGTACAACCACTCTTCTCCACCTCCCACTACGTAGAAAAAATTAACCTTTGACACCCTCCCTTCCAACTTCTCTCCATTAGTAAGGATGTTCACTACCAGCCTCTTGCTAACCTCCCCTTGTCCATCCAAATAGAACTTCAAGAAAAAATGTCCGTGTGTTCAGTCATCCGCTGATACGAAGTAATATTTTCGGCACATATATTGGCGCACACTATTGCATGTCCACAACCCACTCATATCATGTTTGAAGCATGAATTTTTTACCTGTGCACACATCAATCCAAAACTGATATTCTCACTGACAGAATAAAATTACTTAAACATATATAAACTAGTTAAATATATTTCATTAAATTATTAATGAGTGCAGTTTCAAAAGAGTAACTAGAAGAAATTAAAATTAACATATTTATTCTTTGATGATACCATCACTACAAAACATCAACAAGCTCTCTCATTGTTACCATCATCACAAAGGAGCCGTCTAAGGATCCCTCTGATAGTATAAGAATGAGGATGTGAAATAAAATTATTATCAAAGGTCTTTTATCATTATGTAACTGTAAAATAATGTCTGGTACTTTGAGACTGAAATTCAATGTAATTCCTTTCTAACTCCTAGAAAAGCGAAGAGAATACTATCATCATGGTAACTAATCGAGAAGCCTGGGAGAAATATTGATAGCATAAGAACTGCAACAGCTTTATTTAAATTCTGTTTAACACATAAAATTTTAAAGAATGATGTTCATTTGTTGAACATAAATGCACATTTGTTAGCTATTCAAATAGTGTGTGCATTTTTAATTCTGTGCATTGGGTTTATCAGATGATTAGGGTTCGGGTACTGGACAATTCCCCACCAACCACAATCGGTGTTTATTTACATCGGTATGAAACGTGAATACTCTTGATTAACTACCAAAGAAAAATCATTGACCAATACAACACTAGTCGTGACGTCGAAGGCACACTCTGATGGGGACATCAACTGCCATTCCCTTTGGCTCGGGACCCCGATGCACACCGACGGCGCATAGTCTTGTTCATCATCTTATTTTGAGCCATGTTCTGTATTTTCTTCTTTTTTTGGAGTCATAATCATGTAATTTTCCTTTTATTTGAGTCGTATACCTAAGTTAGTGATGCGGGACGGATGACGACCGGACTAAGACGTACGACGGACTTGATGTGCGGCCAGCACTAACACGCTAAAGGCAAGTCGGGCGGCTGACCACCGTGACGTTCTCCAGGTGGAGACGTCTCTCAACAGCACTCTAACTAGCCCGACGATCGTCCCTTGCAAGGGAAACGTGGGGATCGCAGCGGTTAAGGAACCACTGTCGCCTAGGGTGGTGTAGTCCGAGCTCGGTGCTCGACTGGAGCTAAGGAACGGCTCTCATTCACACACGATCGCGGTAATTGAAACTAGCTAACGGCCCTAATCTCACAAACGCAGCATAATAGACCATATACTAAACCAGCAATGTGAGAGAGGAACGAGCACGTACCTCCACGACTAGGCGTGCGGAAGAATTCCCGGCCGAATCCAAACAACCCCCAATACACACAACTGTCAAATTACAATTTCAGAAACTAATGCCCACTCCACGCAGGGAGGTAAAGGGCTACAAACACCAATTTTGGGGTTGTTGGAACCCGGGTTGACGGGCAGCACTCGCAGGAGGCGAGGGGAGCGAGGCGGAGCCGATCGGGTAAGCCGATTGGAAGCCGACTTGGTTCTGCCCGTGCTGGTCACCCTACGCAGCGAACTTGCGAAGGCCGGTGCGCCAAGATCCGATGTCCGATTGGAGTTCCGTTTGTTGGAGAACGTCTGTAACGACCCGAGAATCCGATTACCGGGAAGGCCCGATAACCCGAGACTCGCACCGTCACCCACGAGTCCGAAGACTCGGAAGGGTTAGAAGGATGGTGTGGAAACTACACAAGTATCACAAGTAATTGCAGAAATTAAACAGTTATAATATGAAGCAGGAAATAAATAAGCAATTTACATGGTCCACAATTAAAAATGAATAACAACAACAGTAGTCCACAACTAGTACAGAGACAAGAAAGAAAAGTACAGCTACACGGGGCATACCCCGGCTCTGACCTCTGGCACTACCTCTGGGCACCCGCACCACGCTGCACCCCAGACGCGCTCTCCTGGGGTGGCGCCTCACCTGAAACACGGTGAAAACACGCAGAGAATGAGTCTCGGAACAAGACTCAGTAGGGATCACTCGAACCCTACCTCGTAAAACGGGAAACCACTACGCTAGCGGTAGGAGAGTACCTCGGAAAGGAAAGCCCTGTACACTACACAACAAAGACCCTACGGCACGTAAACCGGCACACGTGCCACGGTGAGACAACCGAAGCTCAACGGTCGACCCGGCAAAACCCAAAGGTCAAAGCCACGAAACTGACAGTCTGACACTCCGTACTCGACAGGAGTACCTCCCACTAGAAGCACAGTCGGTAGCGTCCCCTGACGTCTTACACCGCACCGCAGGTGAACTGCCTGACGTGGTAGCGCCTACCAAAGGCACGAACACCGAACAAGTAACCACAAACAAGTGACTGGCTGGGGTCACGCCCGTCGACGTGGGTCCAACCGCCCCCAACCACGTGTGCACACACAGACCGCGCGTCCCTGGTCTGGTCCTCTGACCGGTTTTCCCCTCAGCCGGACTCTGGCTGCAAGACATGGGGCCCGACGGCAACCGGTCCACAAACCGCCTCTAAGGGTAAGCCCGTACACCACTCCCTGGTGCGACCGGTACCGCGTACTGGTAGGCTACGACTAGTGGAGGGTCACTGAAGGAGTAGACTCTCAAGTCACGGAAAACGACGTCCGCATCCGACGACGCACGGGGACCACCCCACGCACCGGCCCCGTCGCACGGTGGCCACAGTCGGACTAAAAACGGGGTTGCAGCCCTCTCGAGGCAACGAGGCGCCTGACGGTCCACCCCGGGACCGTCACAAGGCTGTAACGGTCTAGGCAAGACCGTTACACACACACTTGGCGGTCTAACGCAGGCCGTTACACGGCCTGAGGAACGTAGAGGTTAACGCGCCTGGTCCAGCGCGTTACACGAATGTAACGCACCTGGCCCAGGGTGTTACGCGAATGTAACGCGCCCGCCCTGGCACGTTACACGCGCCTCACGCTCCCCTCGAGAAAGCAAGATGTAACGCGCCTGCCCCAACGCGCTACACGAATGTAACGCGCCTGGCCCAGCGCGTTACGCGCCCCTCACACCTGGGGTAACCCAGGGAGTAACGCGCTCGCCCCAGCGCGTCACTCGGATGTAACGCGCTCGCCCTGGCGCGTTACACACGCAGACCCCCAACGGTCAAAAACCAACGGTCGGAAAGTCCCTGACGGCCCAGCCCAGGCGCGTCACATACAAGTGGCGGTCAATCGTGGGACTGTCACAGTCTCTGACCCCCGAAGGCTAACCAAAGGGCATGTGACGGCCCCCTCGAGGCGCGTCACATAATGTGACGGTCCCTGGAAGGACCGTCACACGCACCCGACGGCAAAAACGGCGGGAAAGCCCAAAAACTTCAACCACGCCCCCATGCCTCCACCGGAGAGGGGGAAATCAAAGGGGAAGACCCCTGGGGACCCCTAGCATGATTCTAGGCCATCAAAATGCGAAATCATGCATCAAATCCATAGATCGGGCGAGCTCTCCCCAAATCATGGAAAAAAATCCCAACATGCTCAATCACACCCCTCTCGGCCTCCCCTCGGCCTATAAACCACGGAAATGAACGGCGGGGAGATAGGGAACGTCACCCTACCTCAATGGAGCGAATGCTCCGCCAGATCGTCCGTGAATCGCGAAGAACGCTTTTAGAACCCCGCCTCCCCACGCTTCCCACGCTTGCCGCACGCCCGCACGATCGTCTCGACGTCACCCACGTCCTTGCCACGTCGCACCGCCGCCGTCTGCAGCCGAAACAGCAAAAGTGCTCGAACGGGAGAGAGGGAGAGGGAGAGGGCGGCCACGGTGGGGAGAAACGGAGGAGGAAGAAAAAGAGGAAAGAGAAGGTGGGGGAGAGAGAGAAAATAGGGGGGTATTTATAGGAAAATCCAGAAATTCTGAAAAATACCAAAAAATAGAAAATTACATTTCCGGAATCCTCGGGACGCACCGATCGCAACGGTACCACTCGTGCCCAGGTGAACGACCCGGTTCACCCGCAGCAAGGTTCCGAAGGAATTGCCGAAACACACACCTGAAATCGGAAAACACGCGCGGAAAAGCCGCGGAACGCCTCCGGGCCTCCGAAACAACTCCGGATCGCGCCGATCCGAACACGAAGAATGACCGAAACGAAATTTCGGACACAACGGAGCCGGACACTCCGAAAAACCAGATCCGGGACCCACGAAGAAGGATCCGAAAGGTCCGGGATATTACAACGTCGGCGACAGGACGAAGATCGTCTGCTCCGAAGGGCGCGATCAGATCTTTTCAAATCTGGGAGCAGCAGCGACTGATTTCAGCTTCTTGTTTTGTGTTCACAGAACTGCACGGGAAGACAAATAATTATGGGAAAATTGGTTGCCGATGTCGGATCGAGGCGCCGTTTGTGGGAGCTCGTCGGCGACGTCCAGAGAAGACGCAGACCAAAGTGCTTGCACAAATCTGCACGGGATGAGGCGGGGCAGACTCGGGAAGTCGGCTCTGGTGCGGAGTCGGGTCTGCACAGATCAGCTCGCGCGATCCCACGAGAATTGTCGCCACAATCAGCACAGATCTCGGATCGAGACGAGATCGGCGGCAGCGCGAAGAGGACTCAAAATCCTACCATCACTCCGAAAGGCAGCTCCTGATGACTTGAGAGGAGATCTGAAGAAATTCGGAATCAGTAAACTCCAGATCTAGACAGCAGGCTCGGGCAGATCTGCGCGCCGTCACGAAAAGAATTGCTGCCGGCGATCCAGAACTCCGATCGACGCGAAACCACCTCTGAAATCTTCCTGACTCGATGAAGTATCACGGATAATTTTCGTGAAACCAGATGAGAAGGGGATGGGGAGGATATAGGGGCGAGTCACACGCCCAGATTCAATCCCGTCACAGGATTGGGCAGGGCATCACACCCATGGGGGGGGGGGGAAGAGAATCACTCTCTTAACTCAAAATTCTTTCACAAAAATTTCATTAGCTTCTGAAATGACACTACACATGTGTTTAAATAGAGGTTTGGCAAGGGGAGGGGGTTGGGGAGTGCGTGGGATCAAGGGGAGGGAGAGGGGGAGACAAAGGGGGAACAAGGGGCATCTTCCCTTTGACAAATGAAGGGAGGGGGTAGGTGGCTGCCCCCCCTTGTACTAAGGAAGCTTCCTCCCCCTTGAAATGTCAAAGATTGGTAGGTGGCTGTCTCCTTGGACCAAGAAAAGGGGGCCCCTTTCTAGAAGCCCACAAATCTCCAAGCCCCTTTCACACTAGCCCATGGGCTTGGCCCATTTAAAAGCCCATTAGTCAAGCCCGATACTATTCTAACCTATTACAAGACCATAGGCCCATTAGCCTTTACACACTATTACAACTCATTAATTGTCCACAAGTTCCAAATAGGGCCCAACAAGGCCAAACAAATGGAAAATGAAGGTGAAGGCTCAGCCGATGCGTCCACGTCCTCCGCGAGCTATCCAGGTCCCGCCATGTCCTCGTCCACCGGCATGTATAGTGACATGTGTCCGCACCAATTCTCCCCAGATGGGAGGAACTCGACCCCATCGAGTAAGGGTCCCGAGGCTTGAGCTCTCCGCATGTGATCAAGGCGTTGTTCATCGTGGGGCATCCTCGCCAACGCACTATGAAGTGTTGGTAGGCTCCGTTCCTGGTGGTGATCACATGTTCATCCAGTATACAATCTATATGCTTGCGTTGAGGCGGGAAGAGGTGGACTCTCGGGTGGTGTGCCACTCACAACAGGAGGAGAAAGCCCGAAACTCACATAGGGATCACCGCGGGTTCCAATATGCTACCAGATCAGAAACATTGAACGTCGAACTGACACCATAGTCGCTTGGTAGTTCAATAACGTACGCATTCGAACCCACTTGTGTCTTGACCCGGAAGGGCGGGTATTGCGGACCTAGAGTTGCTTTACGGCCCCCCAAGAGGAAAATGTTCAGGTATGACCCTGATCTTGACGTACTCTCCCTTTTGAACTTACGGGCATGTAGCATGCATTAGCTAACTCCTTATACGTGCATGGCTGGCCTTTTATTGGGACACGACTTAATGCAAACCATATGCATGAAAGAAAACAAACTGTAGAAACAAGCAGACACACACATGACCTTAGACAAACCTAGACACCAAACAAACAATGTAACCCAAAGTTGGAGACTCTTAGACATCTAACATGAACCTACTGACTTCTAAATGGGGGTTCAGAGGTTCGGGAGGATCACACCCAAGTGCACATTGCCATGGGTACCCGGGTCAGCAGCATGCTCTTCTAAAAGCGCATCAAAATACTCCTTCTCGAGTTCGGGGTCCGCCTCATAGAGGACCTCCACGAGCTCCGGTGTGGCGTCGCGGACTGGAGTGTCCGAAATAGCCAATGATTCCCGAGTGGGACACTTGGCCGCAAAGTGGCCAATTTCACCACACCTATAGCACCGGTCACGTGGCCCTGTGCTAGAAGATGCTCTACCGATCATCGGTCCCTTTCCCTGGTCTTCTCGTCGGACCGGGGGTGATGGGAGCTGAGGTCGGGCAGGCAATGCGGGCTGCTGGGGGTGTGGGGTGGGGATTGGTGCCTGTGGGCGAGGGAGAGGGTCCCTTGGAGGGAGGGGCCGAGGCCTGAGGGCAAAGGGGTCCTGGCGAGGGGGTTCTGGAGGACGAACCACCGAAAATCGGCTATAGGAACTTGGTGTGGTCCGAGAGTCGGACCCACGCTGAGGGATGGTTCCCGGTCGCTGGACAGGAGCAAAATCTGACTCAAACTACTCTAATTCGAGAGCAACTTGATAGGCGGCCTCTAGGGTGGTTACATTTCGGCGAAAGAGTTCGTACTGATAGTGGGGCCGCAGACCACGACGGAAGCGGGAAATAGGCATCGTGCTCTCTTCCGAGATGTCACATCGTAAAAAATATTCATCAAACTCTGCGATGTACTCGGACACAGACCTATCACCTTAGGTGAGGTTCTGCCATCGATCAATGAGCCGTTGACGGTACGAGGTGGGAAGATACTTAGTTCTAAGCCTATCCTTCATTTCATCCCAAGACTCAACCGGGGGCTCTCGACGCTGATAGAGCAAGCTCTCCACATTGCGCCAATAAGTTTGCGCTTATCCTAACAACTTCATTTTTGCAAACCTGACTCTCCGGAGGTCCGTCATTTCGAACCACTCGAAGTACCGATCCATGCCGGCCTCCCAATCGAGATAGGCCTTTGGGTCCAAAGACCCGTTGAAAGTGGGAGGGTCTGCTCGCACGGTCCTAAGGACTCTATCGTCCTCCTCAATTCTTGGCTGATGAAAGCCATGACGGTGTCGCCCATTCCCCCCATACGCATTATCGGACCTATAGTCTTCTAGACCAAGGTCACGATGTTGTGGTTCGATGGCCTGTTGCCGGGCGTTTTGAGAAGTAGGTGGGGGCTGGTTTTGGGCCGCGGGAGCGGCCTGGACTTGGGCCATGGGAGCGGGTTGGCCATGGGCCACCGCGGGAGGAGGTGCGGGTGGGCCCTGAGCCGTTCCAGGGGGGTCCCCGTGTGACATTCTATCTAACCGTCCAACTAGATCTTGGACAGACTTGTCGGATGTCTCCATGCGTTCCTCCATGGCTCAAAGGCTACCATCCATATTTTCGGAAAAGTTCCGAAAGGTGGCTTCAGACCGGTCCATCCGAGCCATAATGGCCATCATTGCCTCATGTAATGAGTGGAAGTCTCCCGAGGCGACATCTCGTGGGTTAGCCATAGGCGTAGGGCGATAGTATTGGGTACCTCGCCGAGTGGGCATGCAACGACACACGGGCTAGGAGACACCGACTAAATGCAAAGATGATGCACCTAGACCTAAACCAGTATCCGGTACGTGGCGGAGATAATCGATCCGAAGATCACTCGCGCAAGTGTGCGGTCTTCCCGATAGGCGTAGCCTAACGTTCGGACAACACCCTTTTATATACCGGGTTATTGGGATGAAATGCAACCTAGACCCACTTAGACGATGACTAGACGTAAATGACACTTTTTTTTATTTTAAACACCCTAGACTCAAACTCGCTCTGATACCAATTTGATGCGAGACGGATGACGACCGGGCTAAGACGTACGACGGACTGGATGTGCGGCCAGCACTAACACGCTAAAGGCAAGCCGGGTGGCTGACCACCGTGGCGTTCTCCGGGTGGAGACGTCTCTCAACAGCACTCTAACTAACCCAACGATCGTCCCTTGCAAGAGAAATGTGGGGATCGCAGCGGTTAAGGAACCACTGTCACCTAGGGTGGTGTAGTCAGAGCTCGGTGCTCGACTGGAGCTAAGGAACGGCTCTCATTCACACACAATCGCGGTAATTGAAAATAGCTAACGGCCCTAATCTCACAAACGCAGCATAATAGACCATATACTAAACCAGCAATGTGAGAGAGGAACGAGCACGTACCTCCACGACTAGACGTGGGGAAGAATTCTCGACCGAATCCAAACAACCCCCGATACACACAACTGTCAAATTACAATTTCAGAACCTAATGCCCACTTCACGCAGGGAGGTAAAGGGCTACAAACACCAATTTTGGGGTTGTTGGAACCCGGGTTGACGGGCCGCACTCGCAGGAGGTGAGGGGAACGAGTCGGAGCCGATCGGATAAGCCGATTGGAAGTCGACTTGGTTCTGCCCGCGCTGGTCACCCTGCGCAGCGAACTTGCGAAGGCTGGTGTGCCAAGATTCGATGCCCGATCGGAGTTCCGTTTGTTGGAGAACGTCGGCGACAGGACGAAGATCATCTGCTCCGAAGGGCGCGATCAGATCTTTTCAGATCTGGGCGCAGCAGCGACTGATTTCAGCTTCTGGTTCTGTGTTCACAGAACTACACAGGAAGACAAATAATTATGGGAAAATTGGCTGCCGATGTCGGATCGAGGCGCCGTTTGTGGGAGCTCGTCGGCGACGTCTAGAGGAAGACGCATACCAAAGCGCTTGCACAGATCTGCACGGGATGAGGCGGGGAAGACTCGGGAAGTCGGCTCTGGTGCGGAGTCGGGTCTGCACAGATCAGCTCGCGCGATCCCACGAGAATTGTCGCCACGATCAACACAGATCTCGGATCGAGACGAGATCGGCGGCAGCGCGAAGAGGACTCAAAATCCTACAGTCACTCCGAAAAACAGCTCCTAATGGCTTGAGAGGAGATCTGGGGAAATTCGGAATCAGTAAACTCCATATCTGGACAGCAGGCTCAGGCAGATCTGCACACCGTCACGAAAAGAATTGCTGCCGGCGATCCAAAACTCCGATCGACGCGAAACCACCTCTGAAATCTTCCTGACTCGATGAAGTATCACGGATAATTTTCGTGAAACCAGATGAGAAGGAGATGGGGAGGATATAGGGGCGAGTCACACGCCCAGATTCAATCCCGTCACAGGATTGGGCAGGGCATCACACCCATGGGGGGGGGGAAGATAATCACTCTCTTAACTCAAAATTCTTTCACAAAAACTTCATTAGCTTCTGAAATGACACTACACATGTGTTTAAATAGAGGTTTGGCAAGGGGAGGGGGCTGGGGAGTGCGTGGGATCAAGGGGAGGGCGAGGGGGAGACAAAGGGGGAACAAGGGGCATCTTCCCTTTGACAAATGAAGGGAGGGGGTAGATGGCTGCCCCCCCTTGGACCAAGGAAGCTTCCTCCCCTTGAAATGTCAAAGATTGGTAGGTGGCTGTCTCCTTGGACCAAGAAAAGGGGGCCCCTTTCTAGAAGCCCACAAATCTCCAAGCCCCTTTCACACTAGCCCATGGGCTTGGCCCATTTAAAGGCCCATTAGTCAAGCCCGATACTGTTCTAACCCATTACAAGACCATAGGCCCATTAGCCTTTACACACTATTACAACTCATTAATTGTCCACAAGTTCCAAATGGGGCCCAACAAGGCCAAACAAATGGGAAATGAAGGTGAAGGCTCGGCCGATGCGTCCACGTCCTCCGCGAGCTATCCGGGTCCCGCCATGTCCTCGTCCACCGGCATGTATAGTGCATGTGTCCGCACCAGTTAGAAAGTCATTTACTTATGTTCTGAGTCAAATGGGCCTTTAGTCCATCAATTGGGCCCATAGTTGCCCCCTTCGACAGCAAGGGACATTTTGTGCAAAGTCATGGGCAATTGTGTCATGTAAAATGTTGGGCTCCTATAAATAGGACCCAACCCACCATGGAGAGGTTAATGAAGAATTAAGCATTTCATGAGTTTCCTCCTTGTGTGTATCCCTTGGTGAGAGACCCTAGGGAGTGAGAGACTCCCCTTATCCCCCTCTTTCCCTCCTTCTCTCTCACTCCCCACTTCCTACCTGCGCCCCCACCCCTCTCTCCTTCCAAAACCCTGCACCCTTCCCCTTCCCAGCCCCTCCACAACCCCTCCACATCAGCCCTAACTAGTGCCACCTCACCGCCACCTCATCAAGACCCTTCTCTTCCCCGTACAACCATTGATCTCCATAATAACTCCCACAACCCCCAAGGGATCCTCCCCTCTCCCAACACACCCCTCCACTTCCCCAAGCCAACCCCCACATTCCCAAGGGCACCTCTCCACTTCCCCAAGCCTGCCCTCCTCATTCCCAAGGCACCCCTCCTGTTTCCCATGCCCACCCTTGACTCTCCCAAGGCCCCATCAAGTGGAGAATCCTCCCTTCCCTGCAACCTCCCCTCCACCTAGGCCGCCCCCCCACCCTCAAGCTTCCCCCTCCTCTCCTAGTCACCCTCCCCCATCTCCCCATCCCCCTCCCCTTGGCAGTTCGCAGCCCCCCATTCCCCATTCCTCTCCCTTTGCCCGTGCGCACCAGCCCTAGCACCACCCCTCCTCTCTTCTCCACAGACACTCCCTCACCCTCCCAGCTGTAGACACGCCATTCCTGACGTCTCCTGAGAAAGTCTCATATTACTATACAACGCCCCGCGACGGCTTACGCGTTTTGAATCACTTGAGTACTTCCTTTTCTTGAGTCTTCTTCCGCCCTTTTCGGCATCCGGAATCGTCTCGTCACGGCATTCGGACTGCATCAACACCAGTCGGACGCATCAGGAGGTTCTGGAATCAAGAAGGGGGTCTACCGGGCGGCCACCGACGCCTGATCCGAGGACCCGGTTGGGTCTTAATGGGGGCGTCCAGGTCCCTGGACGCCCCCATCTTTTTAATCTTTTTATTATTTTTCTCAGGGCCCAAAACCAAATAAAAAATATAAAATATATATATTTTAATGGAGGCGTCCAAGCCCCTGGACGCCTCCATAAAAAATAAAAAAATATATATATGTTTGTAAAATGCCAGTTGGCATAAAATAAAACAAAAAAAATAATAATAATAATATATTTTGATGGAGGCGTCCAGGTCCCTGGACGCCTCCATAAAAATAAATAAAAAAAATTAAAATGCCAGCCCTATCATAAAAAGACAAGAAAACCAATAAAATAATATATTTTTGGAGGCGTCCAGGCCTCTGGACGCCTCCATCAACTCCCTCACGGGCGCCGGCCACCGAACGACGGTTTGTCGTGTGTGAAAAAATCCAAAATATAGAGACGTCCGGTCAGCTGGACGCGCCCATTTCTGAATCACGAGGCGTCGCTCACAAAACCACGCGTTGTGCCGAACCGCGTGCGGCCGTCGTCGGTTTTCGGTGGACCTACTTGAGGCGTCCGGGACCCTGGACGCCCCCACAAAAGTATTCCAAAAAAATCAATAAAAATAGAATAAAATATTATTTCGGCCCTGATGGAGGTGTCCAGGGTCCTAGACGCCTCCACCTTCCGGAGCTCTATAAATAGAGGCCCACCCCCTCAGTTCTAGGGGAGCTAAGCAGTGATCCGATAGGCTGCCGGAGCCCAGAGGCTACGGAGTCATTCTTCTAACCCGTGGGGTCTTTTGTAGGTGGAGGTTCTGCCGGCTTCTCGGGTGCCCACGCTCGCGAGAGGAAGGTCGTCTTCATCCACCGCGCTTCTACGTCGTCCCCACGCTGCCGGAGCTCCGCCGAATTTCACCACCGGCACATCCAATAAGCCAACTCTTTCCTTTTCTTCGTAGTTCTTTGCATTCATCATCTCGCATCCATCATCTCATTTTCCTCCTACTCGAGTCCGAGAGGGGTTTAAAAGATAACACCAACCAGGTGTGTGTCTTCCCGTTATTTCGTCATTTTTATTGCAAGGATATGAATACTACACATTCATCTTTCTAAGCCACTTGTCATTTGTTTGTCGTTGTTTTGCAAGGGTAGCCGAGGAAAGCCCTCTCCGTCGGCCGGCCGGAAGGAGAGGAAGAAGCAACCCGCCATCTCCCGCTCTTGAGGTAGGCGCGATCACTTTCTTATTTTGGGGTCTTTCGGCCCCTGGCGATCACATCTTTTCATCGAGGCCGCGGCGAGTCACTTCCCCAATGGCCGTTTAAATTTCTGTTCTCATATTCTCTTTATATCCTGTTATATTTCGTTCATATCATCGAGGCCGCGGCGAGTCACTTCCCCAATGGCCGTTTAAATTTCTGTTCTCATATTCTCTTTATATCCTGTTATATTCTGCTCATATCATCGAGGCCGCGGCGAGTCACTTCCCCAATGGCCATTTAAATTTCCGTTCTTACATTCTCTCTATATTCTGTTATATTCTGCTCATATCATCGAGGCCGCGGCGAGTCACTTCCCCAATGGCCGTTTAAATTTCCGTTCTTATACTCTCTCTATATTCTGTTATATTCTGCTCATATTCTCGAGGCCGCGGCGAGTCACTTCCCCAATGGCCGTTTAAATCTCTGTTCTTATATTCTCTTTTATATTCTGCTATATTCTGCTCATTTTCTCGAGGCCGCGGCGAGTCACTTCCCCAATGGCCGTTTCAATTTTTGTTATTTAATTTCTGCACCATTCCCGTCCCCCCGAGGTCGCGGCGAGTCACTTCCCGCTATGGCCGTTTGAACCCCATATCTTGCTATATTATACTTGTCCCGCTCGCCCCGCCGGAGAAATCTCCCGTGGTGGCCCCTTCTCTCTCTTCTCTCATCTCTGTGTTGCAGCAAACAGCAAAACAAACAAAAAGAAGAGCCCGCGCGCTCTCCGCATCCTCTTCCCCGCACCATCGAACTCCGAACCGCGTGACGTCGCTCACAGATTGGCGATCACGGTGGGACCTCTACTGCTTCCTCCCGGCTACCCTTGCAAGTTCGGCACCACCCGTGCCTCTCCACCTTGGCGCCCACGCGCGCCCCCGTTGTGCTCACGGCAGTACCGTCAGTTCTGATTGGTTCTTTGTTTATTACATGTTTGTTATTTCTGTTGTTTTCCCACTCCATATATCTGTCAGCATTCCATTGCATACATCCATTCCTCTTTTCTATCCTTTTTTTCATTTTTTTTGAGGATCACCCTTTCCCGGTGAAGGAAGGACTCTCCGTTTGGGAATTCCTCTCAACGGACTAGAATCTCCTACACTGGGACCTCCGTAAGTCCCCGACATCGAAGAATCTCCTCTTCGTTCACTGGGCTGGTTGTACCATTGAAGTTCCCCGAAGTTAGTCATTTCATTCGTGGTGAGACGAGAGACCCTAGCTGACACGGCGGTGAAACAAAAATAAACTAGGGTCCCTATCTTGTGTGAACTTCGGATCTCGCTAAAAACACACAAAAAAAATCATCAAAATCAAAACAAAAAAAGGGCGTAAAGGCATCCACTTGTTTGATAATCTCTGCTACCTACTTGCTAGTGTATGTTTTTGCGTTCTGGGAGAACTGTGAGCATGTCTCACGAGTCTTCCAAGGAGAACCACCCTAGCCGTGGTTTGACAGCCGACCCGCGAGTCTATGCTATGGACTCGGGTCCTTCTCATGACCCCTCGCATGAGGTGCAGATTATTGCCGGGGACACGTCCCCGCCACAGGATATCACTTCCTTACTGGGCGTCCTCGCCAACACGGAGCTTACCTCTGAACAGCTCCGGGCCTTCCAGGCCATTCTAAAGGGGAAATCTGTTTCCCCCACGCCCCAGGAGTCAACTCCGGCTATCGCACCTCTCCACGAGTCCGTGCAGGCCATTCCATCTCCTTCATTGGCGCAAGCCATCCAGTCTCCCTCGCTTCAAGGACAAGCGAGCCAACAACCTCCCTCATTCCAATTCCCGTCACAATCTCAAACTCCCGGTGTTCCTCACACACCGTTTCAGCCAGGGCCAACTGTCGGTGGTCCGACAGTTCCCTCTCATTCTGGGTTTCCCCCTCAAGTCTCCGGGAGACAGTTTCTCCCCCAATGGCAAGTGCCACCTTCACCCCCAGAGGAGCTCGCCCAATCGCTCCTCAATAGGTTCAATCGCATGGACGAGCAGTTTCAAAATCTGAGAAGAATGGTGGACGTGAAAGCCACCCCGGAGGTTGCTTTGCCAATCCTCCCCGTCATTCATCTTCCTCCCTCCGAAATGCCCACGTACCGCAGATACAATGGTACCGGCAACCCCTTCATTCACCTCAAGGACTTCATGTATGAGTCCTCCTATTGGCAAAACGATCAGAGGTCCCTGGCATACCTCTTTCGGAGATCATTGGATGGTCCCGCGCTTGAGTGGTTCTATTCTCTGGAGCCCCGCGAGGCCGAGAATTTTGAAATAGTGCAGAGAAGGTTCTTGCAGAAATATAGGGATAGGGTCGGTCCCTCACTCTCCATTACCGACCTAGTGGCCGAAAAGATGAAACCCGACGAGGATTTTGTCCGATATGCTGATAGATGGAGGTCTCTGGCGGAAAGAATAAGGGATACCCTCTCCGAGCCCGAACAAGTGAAAATGATTGTGTCTAATGCAACCCCGCAGTTCAGACACGTCCTCGCCATGAATAAACTTACTACAATGGAGGAACTCTATGAAAGGGCCCGATACATCCAAACCCAGCTAAAAGACTCCCCTATCATGAACATGTTTGAGTCGCCGAAGCCCAAAGTGGTCAGAAAGACAGGCGCCGGTGTCCCGGGCGGAGCCACAGAAAGGGTCGTGACAAATGAGCAAGTCAGTGCGGTCAACAATGCCAACTATGCAGTCAACCCAAGGCCTCAACAAATGCCCCGACTACCCCTTCAATCAGGTCCTTTCCCTCTCCGTCCTCCACCCCAAAATAATCCACCCCAGGATAATATGCCTCCATTACGCCAACCCCAGCAACAACAACCACAACCTCAGCAACAACAACCACCGCTTCAGTACAACCAAGTTCCACCCCCGGGGAACTATGGTCCCCAACAGCAACAAAGGAGGCCGCTCGGTCCTAAGAGAGCCTACTATCCACCATTGCCAGAAACCTTAGCAGATATTTTTAATGCCCTCATGGCATCAAACCAACTCGCCCTACCCAGAGAAAGGCCCGCCTGGCCCCCCAATGTTGATACCTCCAAATACTGCATCTACCACAGGCAGCCGGGACACACAGTGGATTACTGCTTCCATTTCAAAGATTACATCCATGATATGAATGATGAACATCAAATAGATTGAGATGAGATGAGACGGTACGTCGCGGCTCTCAAGGCTAGGAGACCTCCTCAGAGGCCACAGCAGCAGTTACAACAGCAGCAGCAGCAGCAACCACAACAACAACAGCAGCCTCAGCAGGCCCCACAACAACAGCCCGACATGGGCATAATCCAGAATCCACTACCGGAGCACCAACAGCCCAATCATCAGGTTAACCCCATCTCCTCCTTCCCGGAAGTCGGGAGAGAGCAGATGTGGCACCAGGAAAGTACCTCCATTCTTTATACCTCCAACCCTATCGTCATGCAACCCCCTCACCTTGCCCGGGTAGCACCTCTCTCTCATCAACCCGCATCGGTATCGCCTTCACCATTTCCACTACCATTACGCCCTCTCATCCGCATCCCGACCTCCTATCAACCGACACTTTCTACTACGCCTTCACACCCTCTCACCTTCTCCCACTCCCCCACTTTACCATCCACCTCTACCACATTTACCCCTACGCCTTCTAAACCCCTTATCATCCGTCCACCATACATAACCCCGTCTTTCTCCACCACATCACCACTAATGCCTTCAAAACCACTCATCACCCACCATCCACCTCAAAACCTTTACCCGTTTCAAACCTTACCTCCACCTCCACCTTCCAAACCCCTTATCCTTCATAATCCGCGCGATATCCCCTCTACCTCCGCCATGCCGCCACCTAACAAACCCCTCATCAGAATCCCTGCTCCTGTCATCACCCCTGCTTCATCAACCATCCCTCCACTACTACCCCTCAAACCCCTGTTAAAACCCACTGCTACCCCCACAGAGGTACAAAGGCCGCAGGCAATGGTGCTCCGCAGTGGAAGGATTTTCCACAGGGTTTTCCCCCACAACAGTCAGAATCCCGAGCAATCTCAGCCGGAGAAGGATGATGCAGAACAACCAGAAAGAGCTATCCCTGGAACACAGTATGATCTACTGAAACACTTGGACAAAACGCCTGCCCGGATCTCCATCCTAGAGCTACTTCAAAGATCCACATCCCACCAGGCGGCCTTGATGGAATATCTTCAAAAGGTCATGGTTAATGAAGACCTCCCCGTGGAGAAGATTTCGACCGTCCTAACCCCAACAGACACACAACCAGCCATCATGTTTCACAACTACGAGCTCGCTCCTAAGGAATCTCGGAAATATGCATTGTGCATTTCAATAAAAATTAATGGGGTATCCATAAACCCGTGTCTTGTCGACACGGGTGCGTCCATAAATGTGATCTCCATGAGCACTCTTCAGTTGTGTGGGGTTGGCGAGGAACAAATAAGACCTTCCTCGATCACGGTCACGGCTTATGACAATAGCAAAAGGCCGTCGCAGGGGATGATTATTCTGAAGGCAGAACTAGGCCCCATGGCAATCCCCACGGAATTCCATGTCCTCGACATGGACCCCACATTTAAGGCTATACTGGGTCGCCCTTACATCGAAGCCATGGACGCTGTGCCATCCACCAACCATCAGTGCCTGAAGTTTCCTTACAATGGGAGAATTATTAAAGTGGTCAGTACACCTGTTCTTCACACAGTGGATGCTATCAACACCTCTCTGCCTTCTGTTTGGCCGTCTCATCGGCCCATATTGTCACTGCTGGACGTACGTGATCCATCTCATGTTCCACTAGCACCAAAGGAGCCGGTCAGGGCAACCGCAACATCCTGTCTCCCTTTTCACTCCAAAGGTTGGGAGATTATGAGGAACATCGGCTATCAACAGGGAAAAGGTCTGGGCGCACAGTTACAGGGTATGCTCAAGCCGCCAAAAGAAATTAGGCCGAACCGTAGGTTTGGCCTAGGCTTCAAAGGACCGTTCAAGGCAGATTGGAAGCCCCTCACGTGGACTCTATCAAACCACTTCAACAGAGGGCCCGTTGTTCAGATGGGAGATCACCCACGAGAAGCATATGGAGGATCACATGCTGTATATTTGGTTAAAAAATGTCCGAGGATCACCAAAAGAGGCAAGATCAAAGATCCGGAATGCGAGTGGGACAAATGGTTCGACATATGGGACATTTCCGTTGCACTGGAAAGGATGTTCTCATCTCCACAGCTTGAAGGACCACCATTGATCTCTGAAATACCAGAGAATATTACCACTCTTGCCAAGGTTCCAAACTATCCTCGTCCTCGCCAGAAGGACTCTGTCATCAACGGATCTTCATCCGTCCTCAACATTGCCGTCGACGGCTCATTAGCCGCCATCCTCTCCATCCACTCGTCTCAGCCTTTGCTGATATCTTCTTCCTGGGCCAGACAATTGTCTGATGATCTTCCCAGGTCCCCTTCTTTGCTTACATACCTACGCGGGCTTTTCAACCCGCGCCAGGTCTTCAACCATGATCTGCTCTACGAGCCCCACAATCCTCTAGCCATAACCACTTTCCTCTCTCCTCCAATCTCTTTTCACTGCTTTGTCATTAAAAATAAAAACGAAAAAAAAACGTCAATTTTCAAACTCTCCAACAACACATCTTCGTTGAGGAAACCTCCTACATCTCCCACGGGTGCGTACCGCCTTGCGGACCACCCGTCCAAGGTCCGATGAGCGACCTTTTCTACCCCTCCTCTGAGGGGTCTTCTCCTGTACATTCTACACCATCCTCCTCATCTTCCTCTTCGTCTGTAAATATTGTCAGTCAATCTAGGAATGATAGGACTTAGGGATAGCTCCAATTGATAGTAAAATGAGAGAAAATAGACTCAGGTGGTTTGGACATGTGTTTCGTCGCCCTAACTCAGCGCCGGTTAAAAGATGTGATCAAATCTTAGTGGATGCTAGCAAAAGAGCTCGAGGAAGGCCTAAAATGAGATGGTGCGATGTTATTAGGAAGGACATTAGTTCCTTGAGTTTAAATATGAATATTGCACTTGATAGAAATCTTTGGCGGAACAGGATTCATGTAGCCGACCCCAATTAATTGGGATAAGGCTCTGATGATGATGATGATGATGAATCTAGGAATGATAGGCCAATGGTAGTACCTAGGAAGAAATTCAAGGGTAGGCAAATCCCTCGTCGATTCCTTCTGGATTTGGCCGCCAGGTGTCAGGCCCTTCTTGCCATCCCCCAGTTGTTAGAAAATCCCATCCAGCTACCCGAAATAGAATGCGAGGGCGACTGTGCATCTGATGAAGGGTATGGAGTCTACGAGATCACGAATGAAGAATGCCCCACTGAAGATGAGGGTGAAGAATATGAGGATGCGGCAGGCGCATACGCTAGCGGAATGAGGAGATTCGACGAGCCGTCAACCGCCGTAGAAGAATCCACCAAAGAAGTCAACTTGGGGACTGAGGAAGACCCTAGGATCATCCTCATAAGTGACAACCTACCACCCTCTGAAGAAGAGGCATTAATTGAGGTCCTCAAGGAATATAAGGACACGTTTGCATGGAGCTACGAGGATATGCCGGGTTTGGATTCAACCTTGGTCGAACACCGTTTAACCCTAAAACCAGGGTCCATCTCGGTAAAACAAAGGTTAAGGCGTTTCCACCCTCAGATGGCTTTGAAAATGAAAGAAGAGGTCGATAAGCTCCACAAAGCCAGGTTCATTAGAGTCGTTCTTTATCCTCAATGGGTGGCGAACATTGTCCCGGTCATGAAGAAAGATGGGAAAGTCAGGATTTGCATCGACTTCCGGGACCTTAACCGCGCGTGTCCAAAGGATGATTTTCCCTTACCTCACATTGATGTGTTGATTGATAACACGGCAGGTTTTGAAACCCTCTCTTTCATGGATGGATTTTCAGGATACAATCAAATTCGTTTGGCAGAAGAGGATCAGGAAAAGACGTCATTCACTACCCCTTGGGGAACATATTGTTACGTGGTCATGCCGTTTGGGTTAAAGAATGCTGGAGCTACTTACCAAAGAGCGATGATGGCCATATTTCATGACATGATGCACATATATCTGGAAGTGTATGTGGATGACTTATTGGTGAAATCAAGGACCAGGATGGAACATCCAGAAGTTTTGGCTAAGGTCTTGCAAAGGTCAAGAGAATTCCAATTGAAAATGAACCCGAAAAAGTGTGTGTTTGGTGTGTCGTCAGGTAAATTGCTGGGGTTCATTGTGAGTAAAAGAGGGATCGAGATAGATCCCGACAAAGCCAAGGCTATCAGGGATATGCCGCCTCCCAAGAATTTGAGGGAAGTCCGAGGTTTAATCGGCAGGCTGCAGTTTATTCGTCGGTTTGTGTCTCAACATTCACAAAGGTGTAGACCTCTCTACGAGTTGACCAAGCCAGGAGTAGAATTCCACTGGAATTCTAAATGTCAGAAAGCTTTTGAAGGGTTGAAGGAATATCTGGCTAGTCCACCCGTTCTCATTCCACCTAAACCAGAAAAACCTCTGATCCTTTACATCTCAGTCTTGGATGACTCCGTGGGAGCCGTCCTCGCACAAGCTGATGAAGAAGGCAAGGAACGGGCAACCTATTACTTGTCCAAACTTCTCAATCCCTGTGAGCAGAAGTACACCGGCATGGAGAAAACCTGTGCTGCCCTCGTTTGGGTAGTGCAGAAATTGAAGCACTACTTCTTGGCTCACGAAGTCCACTTGATTGCTCGAATGAATCCTATCAAATTCCTTCTGGAGAAAGCCGTCCTTACGGATAGGCTAGCACGCTGGCAAAGTTTTCTCTCTCAGTTCGACATCACCTACATCCAGCAAAAGGCGATTAAAGGTTATGCCATAGCCGAGCATCTCGCTCACCATCCTCTTCCCAAGTTCGATCCCGTCCAATCAGAGTTTCCAGATGAGGAACTAATGTCCATCAACCAATCAGATGAGCCAATGTGGACGCTAT
This sequence comes from Amorphophallus konjac, assembly GCA_022559845.1. NCBI lineage: Eukaryota > Viridiplantae > Streptophyta > Magnoliopsida > Alismatales > Araceae > Amorphophallus > Amorphophallus konjac. The sequence goes on from JAHNEJ010003410.1 coordinate 24,112, forward strand.
ATTTTGATGGAGCTCTGAATTCTCAAGGGAGAGGAATCGGCATCGCCCTCCTGTCGCCGGAAGGCCTCACATTCCCATTGGCATACCAGCTCAAATTTCCAGTCACCAACAATATAGCCGAATATGAAGCTCTTCTAGCTGGCCTAGGACTCGCTCATTCTTTTCGTATCACTGAGTTGCGAGTCGTAGGTGATAGTCAACTCATCCTTCGCCAGGTACTCACTAAGTATCGCACTCGCGATCCCAAACTCAAGCCATACCAAGAACTCACTGCTGCCTTTGCCAAACTGTTCACAAAACTGATCTTTGTTCATATCCCTTGTCATCAGAATATTCTCGCCGATGCCCTCGCCTCATTGGCATCATCCATAAGGTTCCCTCTAGGAAGATGGTTTAAGTCCATTTCCATCTACAAACTTCACGCCCCTGCAGTCGATGATGCTTCCTACGTAAACATCAAAGACAGGATAGCAAGGAAGATCCTGCAGGAAGATATCCTTGAGAAGAGGGAGCTCATGTTGGCAGAGGCCGAAGAAGAACTGGCTGATGAAGAGAAACCATGGTTCTATGAAATTGTCAAATATTGCCAAGATCAGTCTTATCCTGAAGGGGCCACCACAGAGGACAAGAAAGCCATAAGAAGGGTGGCTCAGAAATACACATTGATTGGAGGTCTACTCTATAGGAGGAGCCTTACTGGTATTCTGTTAAGATGTCTTGGTGACGATGAGGTTTGGAAATGTGTAGAAGAGACGCACTCGGGTGTGTGCGGTGGCCACGTGAATAGTCAGATGCTCGCCAAGAAGATCATTCGTCAAGGCTTTTATTGGCCCACTATGGAAGAGGATTGTGCTGTCTATGTCCGTAGGTGTGTCAAGTGTCAACTTCACGCCGATAAAATCCATTCACCATCTTCCTCACTTCATCCAATATCCTCCCCATGGCCTTTCTCCATGTGGGCATTCGACATCATTGGTCCCCTAGATGATCCCAATTCCCTCACCAAGCAGAAATCTTTCATCCTTACTGCGACGGAATACTTCACCAAATGGGCCGAAGCCGAAGCTTACGCGGAAATCAAGGCGTCAACAGTCTGCAAGTTCATCATGAAGAACATTCTCGCCAGATTCGGCGTCCCAAGCACGATCGTCACCGACAATGGGCCACAATTCATTTCTCAGGACCTACAGGACCTCTGCAAAAGGTACGCAATTGCATTGCATCATTCATCGCCTTATTACCCACAAGGTAACGGCCAAGCGGAGGCCACCAATAAAACATTGCTCAAAATCATCAAAAAAATCTGCGAGTCTAGTAAGTTTTCAGACTGGCCAGAAAAGCTTATCGAAGCCCTATGGGCCTATCGCACCTCAATCCGTACCCCCACCGGGCAGACTCCATTTGCCCTCACTTATGGTATGGAAGCGGTAGTCCCGTACGAGACTCTGATCCCTTCTCTCAGGGTACAATTGGATGAGGAATTTCCCCTCGACGATCGTCGTAATTCACTCCTCGCCCAGTTGGAACTCTTGGATGAGAAGCGGCTGGCCGCCGCCGAACACGCACGTGTGTATCAAAATAGACTCGCTCGCTTTTACCAAAAGAAAGTCGTTGAGAGAAAATTCAAAGTCGGTGAGATGGTCGTAAAAAGAATTTTTGTCAAACCTGGAGGGCCGCGTTCTAAGCTCCAACCCAATTGGGAAGGACCATTTGTAATTCAAGCCGTGTACCCTGGCAACGCCTACAAGCTAATCAACGCCGAAGGGACCGAGTTATCCCACCCTTGGAATGGGCTTTATCTTAAGAAATACTACCCTTAGCACAAAACAAAAAAAATGATGATGAAAAGATAAAAAACATCAAAAACAAGGAAATATTGAAAACCACTAAAAATATGAAAAATTCAAAATGCCGATGCCTGGCAGGCACCATGTAGTTAAGTCCCTGCATCTAACCTTCATGTTAGGATAGGGCCCATTAAGGCTTGGTAGGCACCGGGTCTTGGTTTGCCAGAACCGTGGAGACCCCTGTCCGGCCACGTCGGCCTATGCTCGCTCGAAGGAAGCTAACATGTGTTCACTTATGTATTTTATTCAAAAAAAGTTGGTAGCATCACCTACGGTAGGGCCACACCTAGAAGATCTCCGGAAGCTGTAATCTTTATTCTTTTCTCTTCGACCAAATGAGACAGTCGGCGCCCTTAAAACGCTGAGCATGAGAAATCGAAACTCAAACCCCAAAGGCAAGAGTAGGACCCATTTCCTCGAGCATCGATCAGAGCACGAGAAGAGGGCAGTGTCCCCGCAGGCATACGAAGAGGGAGCCCACCAACGTCAAACGACTATATCTCCCTCACAGAAAGAAATACAAAATCAAAATCAAGAGAAAAGCCTGGTCGTGACCGTGCCTGGTACGATAAACGGAACCCCTCAAAGCAAAAGTCTGAATCCACAAAGGGGGGCCGTGGAATGTAAATGCTCGAGATTTGGTCCGAAGTTGTCCGAAAGGAAAGAGTTAATGGGCCCTTATTCGCTCGCCGGGTTAACGGCTTTGCCGGTCCTCTCAGGAGGTTTATCCCCTACGCTCTTCCTTCTCCCTCTAAAGATGAAGGTTCGATGGAGTTTCTGAAAGGTGAAAACTGCCCAGGGTCTGCGACCTTATTTTAATAAACACATTTTGGTTGCCTACTTTGAAAAAGCAAAAGCTATCGCTGCGAAGGAGTCTCCGTGTTTCTGGCTGGTCAAGACCCCTGTTTACCACCTTGATGTCTTCTTGTTTAACCTCGGGCTTAGGCCAATGCAAGCGCGTCACCTATGGGTGCGACGGCGTCTGATTCCGGGTCAGCGTCGCGCGGTTGGTCGTTAGGGTTCCAGGGTGTTCCATCTTATACCATCTAGAGTTGTGAGGAAACAGACCCGGGCCGGGCAAATCATCTACCTCAAACACCTTTTGGGTGAATCCCTGTGGTCGGAAGCAACTGGGAGCCTAAGCATGGCATGACGGTATTGTCATCAGGGTAAGTCTTAGCCGGCGGGATCGTCATTCGAGGGGTCTAGAGGCCCAAATCAACCTAGATGTGCACTTAGGATACCTGGGAGGTTAGTAAGAAACCCCTGTCTCACGTAGGTTAGGTGCCATTTGGGTGCTTGCCGGACGTTAGCAATAAAAAAAAAAATTGAAATGATAAAAGCAAAAAAAAATGGAAAAGAGAAATGTACATATTTGCAAACAAAAAAAATCTTTTTATGATAAAATAAAAAAAATGTCAAATATAAAAAGAAAACAAATCAATTTTGCATGATTGCATTTACGTGCATCATCTCATTTTTAATATCGCTTGCATTCGTGTGCTTGCCTGTCGCATTTATCATCACCGCATCTTTCCCTTGCCTTCGTTAAATAAAGGCTTGGCCCCTTGACCAGTTATCAAGGACAGTCACAGTGACCATTTACTTATTGAGCAAGGGGCCAAGTCAGAACAGAAATTCTGATTTGTTTGTTTCAGTGATATGTGCAGGGATTCAGGTAACTGAAGCAAAGATGAAAAACAAACAAACCAAACCTTGTGTTTTATTCCAAAAAACCAAAAAAAATTTACATCAAGTTCCGTCCTCTCTCTCTGCATTACTCGTCCCACTACTCTCCGGGTAAAACACTCTCAAAGGTGCTACCCAACTACGAAAAGCGGTACTCCTGCCGCTCTGTACTCCTCTTCCTATTCCCACATCCCGGCGTTGATCCACGGAAGCAGCAGAGAAGCTACCAACACGAAAGCCACGCTCTCGTGCTTTCGGTAGCGCTCCTCACCATCTCTTAGCCACTGTTCAGCAAGACCAAGGCCGATTCGGAGTTCGAATAGTTGGGCCTCCATGGCCCTTCGCTCCTCCCTTTCAGCCAAACTGTTGGCTCTTTCTCTCTCTGCGTTTCTTTCCCTCGCTGCCCGTTCTCTCTCACGGTCTTCCCTCTCTAACTGGAGAGTGATCCTCAGTTCCATAGCATCCCTGGATGAGTCGTCATCAAGATGACGCCGCAGTTCCCTCTCCAGTTCTGCTATCCTAGCCTCCTTCTGCGCAGCTTGGGCAAGCGCTTCTTCCGTCTCCTTTTCCTGCCGAGTACCATCTCAGATACGCGATAAGGCGTAAACAAAGAGAACTCAACGCTGAAACTTTTACCTGTATACGGAGCATCCCTTCTGCCTCCGCAACACGCTGCGTGGCGTGAGCAAGTTGCTCATGAAGCGAGTCAAGTTCTGAGGTGGGAATCCACAAGCTGGAAGAGGCACCACCTACTCCCATCGCTGGGGAGGCCGCGCCAATCTGGGCATGCTACGACCATGTGAATTAACAGCCAACATTTGGAATCTGGGGTTTTAATTAGGAACGTACTGTACACCTACCAAGGCGCTCGTAGCTCCGCGGGCATCGCCCAACTGTTGTTCCATCTCTGCCAAGCGAGTTCGTAAATTCGCTATCATGGCATCCCGGACATCCTGCAGCCTTACAAGTCAGCATTTTTACCAGAAAAATCAAGAAAAGGAGAAAGAAGAGAAGAGAAAAAGGGGAAACCTACCTCCACAAGTCCCCTGGGTTGGAACCGTTCTGCGTACTTTGTCCTATATAGACGCAAGTAGTCCTCGCTGTCCCGCGCCTGTGATTCTACAATCGTGCCACCCCGTTGCCAGTCCTCATACTGTTCGGGGAATCGCACGCGCCAGTCAATGCAAGTCGCCGGTCCCCGCGTCTTTCTCCCGACACGAGGTGGCGCAGCTGAATCCACCCATTCTTGAGCCAGTCCTAAAGTCCTCATAACTAATCGTAGCCGAAGCGGCTCGATTTCATTCAGGGAGTGCATCCATAGTTCCCGTCCGAACCGGGCACGACTTGCTAGAACCCACGGCTGGTTGGCATCGACCATCTCTGAGTAGGGTCTCCAGTTTACTATCGCTGCAGGGAACTCCTGTAGCTCCCGCCTTAACACCATCAGTTGGTAGGTTAGGGGTGCCGCACTCATGATGGGCTCCCACCGCCTGGCTAGCGGCACCATCACGGGTCGCCAATGTCGAGCTCTCCCCATGGGGAGGTAATAATAGCTCCATAACTGCTCGGTGCAGGTCATCAGCACCTTGCGAAAACAACAAAAAAAAATAACAAAAATACAAAACAAGCAAAACCAAAAAATACCTGGATGAATGGTGTGAAACCACTCACAGTCATCTCACGATCCGTTTCTTGGAATAGGCCTGCAAACAAGTGCGCCAGCATAGCAGCTCCCCAGGCATAGTACCCTACTCTTTCAAGGTCTGACAGCAGCTCCAGGAAGCAACATTGGATACCATCCCCTTTCGAGCTCAGTACCAATCTCCCCAAAAGGAAGAGGAGAAATCTCCTCAAATCTATGTTACATCTTTCCCAGTTGCCGAAATCTGTGCAGTACACGGCACGGCATCCTATTTCCATCCTTTCCATGAACTCTTCTGAGGATTCGTCGTCCCGCCGACGAATGTCGGTGAGCCCTAATGCATCCATGAGGGACGCCCTAGCTACCGACCTGTTCTTCCGACCATCTAGGTCCAAACCCAGTAACTTCTGGGCACCTTCTCTGTAGTCCGCGTAAGTGACTCCGGTCACTGCCTCGCCTTCTACCTTCAGGCTTGTGATCCGGACCACATCCTCCAAGCTGGGCACCATGTGCCCCCAGGGCATCAGGAATGCCCGGCTCACTGGGTCCCATCTCTCACACAAGGCTTGGATCAGGACTAGGTCAAGCTGGATCGGCTCGATCCGAAGGAAGGTACCAAATCCCATCACGTCTAGCCTCGCCTTCTGAAAATCTGGGAGGCCCCTGTACGCTGCTACTACCAACTCCCATGAGATTTGTGATTTCATCACAACCTACACATACAAGGAATGGGGGTGAGGTTTGGTCAGAAGAAAGGAAGAAAAAATGAGAAAAGGGCAAGAAAACTAGGCTTACGAGTTGTGATTGGGCCCTTTCGCTGAAGTGCCCTTCAAGGTCTGAAAACCTCCTGGAACTACTACCACTGGACCTGCTTCTCTTCGAGGAATGGGAAGATTCGCCCTCCATCCAACTCTCAGAATTTTGAACTCCTCCTCTCCCGTAAGAACTTGTGCTCCTCGAGTTATTCCTCGATATACTTGGGAAGATAAAAGGGACAAGAATTTATAGAAATGGAAGGAGTGCGGGCCAAGATTGCCTCCATCACCTGTCGATGATAGCCCTCGCAATAAGACACCGGCCAAGCGGCCCCATGTGTCGCTTCACCGCTCGCACAGGGTGATTGACTGGACGAAGAATAGAACGAATAGCCCCTATGTTGTCTAGGGATACCCTATCATGTTTTGGAGGACGCCCGCAAAATTTGGCACAACATCCGGGAAAAGAAACTAGGGCCGTCAGTATTGACTTCGACGGCAGATTCCCGTGGAAAATGGTCACAACAAGACGTGATTCTCCGCTCGAGGCGGAGTCTCGACAGATCCGTCACATGGGAACAGTGCAAAGGAGAAGAAGTGTAGGGAAGAAGGAACGCACAAGAGGACAAACAAGCATCAGAAAATCAAATCACTCCATTCATAATTCTACATAAGCTGTCATAAGCACTACAATCATAGAGAGGTGGCGGGTCCACTAGCCCGCCAATCCTCACCATCACTCGTCTCTCTGGGCACTCTCCTCCTCTCCCCCGAGGTGAGGGTCCCTCAGAAGCCTCCGGGATCCCCGTGCAGTAGCACCTGCCTCGCCTCTGGGCGCCTGCTCCGCAGCAGTGACTCGCTGCTCCTCCCCTGGCGTGGCGAAGAAGCCACTGGCCGCAAAGCGACCGGACTGGCGGAGTCGCTCCCCGAACTCTCGCGCTCTCTCGTAGCGCGTCTCCATCCCTCCTAGCCTCTGCACGACGGCCTGAAGGCCCAGCTGGAGCTCCCTCACTTGGGCCTCCAAGGCCCTCCTCTCGGTCAGATCCCGCCGTCGCTCGGACCTTCTCTCGGCTTTCTCTCTCTCTACCTCTCTCCTCATCATCTGCAGAAGAACCCTTAACTCCAGGATGTCTGGAGAAGGTCTCTCCTCACCACGATGCCGCAGCTCCGCTACAGTCGCCACCCAGGCGTCACGCTCCTCTTCCGCCCGGGTCGCACGGGCCACCGCACCGGCAAGTTGCTCCCGGAGGGAAGCAATCTCGAGAAAAGGGGCCGAGGAGCTAGAAGATCCGCCAGCCGCTCCCACCGTCGCTATCTGCTGGGCACGCTGGAACAAAATAAACAACGGCCGTCAGTGAAACTCCAAAATCTGAAGTTAAAAGGGCGGCACGTAACTTACCAGGAGCGACATCTCATGTTGAGCGACGGCCAGTTGCCGCCTAGTCTCTGACAGCTGGGCGCGCGAGCCGCCGATGCCACGCGTGTCCCCAGCTTGGGGAAGCCCCGAGTAACTCTCTCTCTGCCGCCGCAGGAAGTCGGCACTGTCCTGCACCAGTACACCCCCTTGCTGTCCAGGGAGACGTACGGGCCAGTCCTCGAGCCTCGCCTTGCCGCGACTCTCCCTCCTGACGCGGCTCGGCTCGTCCGCACTCGCCCACTCATCGTCCAGGCCCAGGGTCCTTACCATGTCCTGCACCAAGAAAGGGGTCCCATATCAGTCAAAAGGAACGTGTCCCCTGTCTAGGACGCGTCCATCATTTGAGTGCAACACTCGCCGAACCCTTTCCTCCTCGCGCGGCTCGCTTCAAAACCCAAAATGAATTAAAAGAGGAAGAGATCGGAGGACCTACCGGACCGTGTTCACCTCCTCCCACGCCATCGGGCCCCTCGGGTCCCTCGGGGGCCCGAAGCGGCCCTTCCTCCTCCATGGACGCCGTTCCGTGCTCGGGCGCGTCCCTCCTTGGGCGAGGATTTCCTCGTCCCTCTCCACCTTCACCACGGTCGGGCCCACCGAACTCCATCGATCAAAAGAGGAGAAAGACGAAAAAGGGGCAAGCGCGTTTCGGCGGAAGGCGGGCTCGTTTGCGAGTAAGGCACGGGAGAAGAAAGGACCACCCGTCGCTTTAAATTTAAAATCAAGGATTAAGACGCGTCCTCGCGCCTGGACGCGCCCAAAAGGGGGAAAAGGAAACAAAATCCCCCCGTGCAAAGCGTAGTTCCCCGCTGTTCAGGGCAAGGTCTCGCGGAGCGTGCCTCAAGGGACAACTCAGTGCAAAAAAGAAAGTGTGGGAGAGAGAAAAGTACACACAACACAAAAGCCATTTCCATTTCATATAATAGCCGAAAGTACATCATACAGTGAGAAGGGTGACGTACAAGCAACTCTCTAACTCTCACCGTCACCCTCCTGGTCATCTCCTTCCTCCCTCCTCTGACGGAGATCCCTAGGGGGCCTCCGCGACCTCTGTGAACCCTGAGAAGCCATGCTCGCCTCGCCCTGCGGTGGCACTCCAGCCTCGAAGGCGCGACGACGCTCCTCGGCCGAAGAAACCAGATAGCTACCCATGGAAAAAGAACCAGACCGACGAAGTCGCGCCCCGCGTTCCTTCGCCCTCTGGTACCGCTCCTCGCTCTCCCGAAGCCTCCCCTCCGCCGTGCCAAGACTCAATCGGAGCTCCAGCAGCTGGGCCTCCAGAGCCCTCCTCTCGGTCTGATCCCGCTGTTGCTCCTCCCTCTCTCTCTCCCTCTCCTCTCTCTCTCTCATCGCCTCCCTCTTCGACAGCTCGAGGGCGATCCGCAGATCCAGCACGTCACGAGGGAGCTCCTCAGCCTCCCGTCGACGCTCCTCCTCCAGCTCCGCAATCCGGGCGTCACGCTCCGCCACCCAAGCGTCGCGCTCCTGCTCAGCACGAACAGCACGGGCCAGGGCCTCCCGAATCTCGGCCACCTGTCAAAGCACGCATGGCACCATAAGAGAACAGTGATAGAAGGAAAGCAACCAGAAGGAGAGTCAGGGCCAAGCAAGCACTCACTCGAGCCTCGCGGTCACGCTCGGCCTCCTCAGCCCGAGCCACCGCGTACGCCAGCTGCTCCTGGAGGGCAGAAACCTCCGGAGGAGGGCCCCGCGAACTGGAACCCGCTCCACCAGCCATCCCGGCTGCCGCTGTCTGGTGGGCCCGCTGAAACACGGGGCAAACGTCAGTCAAAGGCTAAGCATCAAAAATCCAGGTCACAAAAAAATGCATTGCATAAACTCACCAGGATCTCCAACTCCTGTCGGATGGCCACCAACTGTCGCCTGGCGTCCGCCAACTGGGCCCGCAGGTCGGCGATCATGGTATCACGAGCATCCTGCATTACACATAAGTTAGTATCCCATGCATATACATATAGAAAGGTGGAGCAGTTTCATTTCACTTACCCCTGCCATACCACCCAAGGAGAGGCGGTCCCCGTACGTAGCTCGGTACCGTCTCATGTAGTCTGTGCTGTCCTGTACGTGGGACACTACTGGGACCCCGCCCTGCTGTCAGTCCTGGTACTGTGCTGGGAAGCGCGTGCGCCAGTCCACGATCTTCGCCTTCCCCTTGGTCTTCCGCCCAATGCGGGCCGGCGCATCTACGTCTACCCACTCCTGGGCCAGCCCCAACGTCCTCATGACCAGTCTAAGCCGCAGCGGCTCAATCTCGTTCAGGCAATGGACCCACACGTCCCGCCTGAAGCGAGGAAGACCCGCTACAACCCAGGGCTGGCCAGCATCGCCCATGCCCAGGTAGGGCCTCCACACCACCTGCATCACCATACATACATCATGTTAGTTACCATTCAGTCACATGCATAAACACAAAAAAAATCATACGCATCATACCATGGCCTCGGGATACTCGCTCAGCTCCCGACGAAGTGACGCCAGCTGGTAGCCGTGGGGTGCTGCAACCACGACCGGCCTCCACTGCCGCGCCAGAGGCACGGCCCTCCTGTTCCCATGCCTAGCCCTCCCCATCGGGAAATAGTAATAGCTCCACACCTGTATCCATCATACATCATTAGTACAATAATTGCATATTTAACTGTGGGAATGCATAAATAAAATGTTTACCTGGAGGAAAGGTGCGAAGCCGCTGACTGTCGTCTCCTTCTCCGAAGTCTGGGAGAGATCGGCAATCAGATGGGCAAGCAGAGCCGCTCCCCACGCATAGTGCCCCACTCTGTCCAGATCCGCCAAGATCCCGAGGAAACGGCAGTGGATGCCATCCCCCTTCGTCCCCAGCAGAAGACGGCCCAGGAAGAAGAAAAGAAACCTCCGAAGGTCTAGATCCACCAGCTCCCTCTCGCTCGGATCCTGGGTGAAAGCTGCACGAGCATCCCCCTCCAGTCGAGCCAAGAACTCCGCTCCAGTCTCGCTAACCCGCTGGCGCGGGTCGACGAATCCGAGCGCCTCCATGATCTCCACTCGGCCGACTACCCTGCTGTCTCTATCAGTCACGCTCGTCTCTAACCACAGCAGGTCCAGGGCACTCTCTCGGTAGTCGGGGTAGGTCACCCCGCTGACTGCCTCTCCGTCAACTCGTAGCCCGGTGATCCGAGCCACGTCCTCCAGCGTCGGCACCATATGCCCCCAGGGCATCAGAAACGCCCGGCTCGGTGCGTGCCACCGCTCCCTCAGTGCCTGGATAAGAGGAAGGTCGAGCCGGAAGGGCTCGATCCTAAGGAAAGCTCCAAAGCCCATGGCGTCCACACGCGCCCTCTGGAAATCCGGCAGCCCACGGTATGCTGCCACCACCAAGGACCAGCTGATCCGGCCCTTCATCACGCCCTGCAAACCACAAAACCAACAAAGAACACATCAACATCATGAACAGTCATAAAACAATAACACTGTATATATACTACTTATTCTTTTATTTTATTTTTTATATTTTTAAAAATATTTATATTTTCTTGTGGAGGCGTCCAGGCCCCTGGACGCCTCCTCTTTTTTTCCCTTTATTTTGTTTTTTTTTTTAAAAAAACAAAGCCAAAACAAGAAAAATATATTAAATATATATATATTATCATGGAGGCGTCCTGGAGCCAGGACGCCTCCTTATTTTTATTATTATTATTATTATTATATTTCTATTACTTTTCGTAAATAAATAAATAACCAAAAATAAAAAGAAAAAGTGGAGGCGTCCAGGCCCCTGGACGCCTCCTTCTCTCACTACACGCCTTTCTCTCACAGCCTCTCGCACACCCGTTTTAGCCTATTGAACCACAAAGTGAGAATTCCGAGGTACTTACCGGGTCGTGATCGTCCTCTCCCGCGTCACCAGCATCCGCAGCGGCCTCCGCGGCCAGGAGAGGCACCTCCATCTCCTCCCCCGCAGCAACCTCCTCTGCTGCGGCCTCCTCGGCATCATCCCTCAACCTCCTCGCACGACGAGCCAGTTGTTTCCGCTTCTCTGGACCCTGACTCGATCCTCCTCGCTCCATTGGGACTAAGAATGGGTCGTTTGGAGTGGCTGGACGGTCGGAATGAACAGTATAAGTGAACAGGGGGGAGCCCCCCCTATATATAGAATGACCTTTTTTTGGGGCGTCCAGGCGCCTGGACGCCCCCAAAAATAAAATAAATAAAAAAATAAAAATCAAAATAGGGGCGTCCAGGACCCTGGACGCCCCCAAAAATAAATTATCAAAAAAAATAATAAAATAAAATTAGGGGCGTCCAGGCTCCTGGACGCCCCCATAATAAAAAATTTTCAAAAAAAATATATTTATATAAGAATATGTATATAATCCAAACAAAATAAAAAACACAAAGAAAAAGAAAAACCATAAAAAAAGATAATAATTAAGGGGACGGGGGTCCGAAACATCCATGCCAGATTTTATTCCATCAGAAAAACAGAGTGAACTACATCAGGGGCTTAGGCGCTTTAGGCCTTAACTTCCCCAGTTCGGTTACATAAGCCCTTCACGGCTCGCATTCTTCCACCACGTGCGCTGAGGCTTTTCCCGCAACACTTGTCTTCCAGGGAGCTTTAATGGCCTTCGCTTCCTTCGCGTCCGCTTCAGTGCCCAACTCCCTTTTCTTCAAAGGAACAATGCCAGTCGGTGGCGGGAACGAATGGCGTGGGATGCCAATCTGGAGACAGCACCGATGCGCACTGTAAAGGACGAACTCGGTCGCGCCGATCAGTTGAAGATCAACTTCGGGGGAAGACCTCATGAGGAGATCTAGCGAAAGCAAACATGCCGGTGCGCAAGTAAAGAAGCCTTGTGTCACGGTGCGGAAGTGAGACCGCCAGTCTTCACGTTTCTTCAGCCACGGAACGCGGTTCACTACGGTACCACCGAAGCCTAACACGTCGGCTATGTGCTAAGCGGGCTTTGTTGGAAGAGCTTCGAAGCGGTTGGCATTCCCTCGCGGTGGTCGAATTTGAAATGCAAATCCAGCCAGCAATTTAAGACAAGTGCACAACCAAATGGAGGCTTACCCATGCTCGAGGCAGTAAGGCCACTATACAGGTAGGCGAGGACAGCGGGTCCCACCCTCTTTCCACGCCAAATCCCGCAGATAGCACTCAGTTGGTCTTCCTCCACTATGTTGTCGGTATAAGGAAACAAGAGAGCACCCGCCAGACAGATAGTGAACCCCTTCATGATTCCCTCCAAATAGTCATCGTCTGGTGACCCTCTCAGGGCGTTCATGACCCACTCCGCAAGCTTTTGGAGATCGATCCCCTTCTGAGTACGGACCTTCCTAGCTGCGTCGGGCGGCATGAAGCTTCCAATGACGCTTTCAGAAGTACCCCGTGTCAGCATCCGCATAGCCTTCACCTTCCCGTCACTCTTGAATTTCTTCAAACCAAGCAGAAGTTCCACCTCCTCGAGGAGGATGGTCACCTCGAAGGTCGGGAAGATAAAAGTGTGGGTCTGGGGATGCCAGACCTCCACTAGCGCGCCCATAGCCGCCCAGTCCATACGAATCTTCTCGTAATGCTTGGCGTGAATAAGGAGCTCCTGCAAATGCCACTTCGAGAGTATGGCCCTCATGCCAATGGAGATATTGGAAGTCAGCTTTGAAAGCCATGACAGCTTGGAAAACTTCCTCGGGCCTGGGAAGAGTGGATATGGCTGGAAGAGGAAAGAAGAAGAAATGAAGGAAGTAAGAAGAAGGTTCACGTGGAGAAATTTGAAAAGAGTCAGCTTACCATATGCGACATGATCGTCCCACTCAGATGACCCTCGAGGTCGGAAAGTCGCCTAATCTCGCTGCTAGGCTTGCTCCTCTTCATAACGCGGGAAGACTCTCCTTCCATCCTGAAGATCTCTAGATTCTCCTCTCCTTCCTCTCCTGAGCTTCCAAAACCCACCTTGGTGCATTTGAATGAACTAGCCTAAGGGGAGTTCTTATAGGAAGGGAAGGGTGCTACAGGACAGAACATGTCACATCAGTGGTCATTGTCAAGATTTTGTCTGGATCTCCTTTGAACTGTGGTGCGATTCTGCTACCTTTTGATGTTGCTAACCTTTGCTGGCCTGTGCAGGTTTTACTAACGGACGTCTTTGTCCTATCTCCTGTCCCACCTTTCATTGGTTGGTCCCACCATGTCATGCATCATAGTATATGATACCTACGCTACTAGAACATGTCAAGGACCTTGCGGCCCGAACGAATCTGGGATTTGAGTTCCCCTTCAACAAAAACGGTGATGATCCCGGAAGAGTTTGGGTTGTACGGATAGGCCGTCAATTTGTGATAGAATGGGGACGACGGTTCCGTTCAGTGAGTTGGTGCGTGGATGAACGGGCCCCAGCCCAGTATCAGCTCACCAGATCGGTATCCTGACCCGTTCTTCACAAGTTGGCAATATTATCCTTGGCTATTTTCTATTTTAGTTTGTTTTGAATTTTTTCTTTAAACCCAGCATGCATTCATATAGGGCTTTGATTTATTGCGGAAGATCATTCAAGTGATTCGATTATGAAAGCTGTTGTGTTTCAATTCCCACAAATATGAGATATTCCACTCCGAATGAAATACTGAGTTCCCTTGAGACAGCCCTACGCTGCTCTTCCAAAGGAGACCCTTGTTTGGACAGACCCTCAGATATTCCTTTACCCTTTTTTTGACCCACCTTGGCCGCAGCACTTCCACATTGGCTGGTAACCGCTCCCCAAAGGTGAAACCTCCGGTTTATGACCCAGGTACTTCCACACCGAGAAGTTGGTCTCCTTTTGTTTCGTGCCTGAGCGCACATCTCACCCTCCCTTATTTGATCTCCGTCCAAGCAATCGTCAATATTTGAAAGACCTTCTTCAAGGTCGCCTCATTGAAACTCCAAGGAAAGATTCCAAACAGTAACGTCAAAAGCGTGTCTCATCACACCTTGGCATCGACTTATCAGTCCGCTCCCACTCCATTTCACTCCACTTCGATACCATTCCACTACGTATCGCTCCCTTGCAAAGCAGACGCCAAGGCGGGGCAGCTGTAGACACGCCATTCCTGACGTCTCCTGAGAAAGTCTCATATTACTATACAACGCCCCGCGACGGCTTACGCGTTTTGAATCACTTGAGTACTTCCTTTTCTTGAGTCTTCTTCCGCCCTTTTCGGCATCCGGAATCGTCTCGTCACGGCATTCGGACGGCATCAACACCAGTCGGACGCATCAGGAGGTTCTGGAATCAAGAAGGGGGTCTACCGGGCGGCCACCGACGCCTGATCCGAGGACCCGGTTGGGTCTTAATGGGGGCGTCCAGGTCCCTGGACGCCCCCATCTTTTTAATCTTTTTATTATTTTTCTCAGGGCCCAAAACCAAATAAAAAATATAAAATATATATATTTTAATGGAGGCGTCCAAGCCCCTGTACGCCTCCATAAAAAACAAAAAAATATATATATGTTTGTAAAATGCCAGTTGGCATAAAATAAAACAAAAAAAATAATAATAATAATATATTTTGGTGGAGGCGTCCAGGTCCCTGGACGCCTCCATAAAAACAAATAAAAAAATTTAAAATGCCAGCCCTATCATAAAAAGACAAGAAAACCAATAAAATAATATATTTTTGGAGGCGTCCAGGCCTCTGGACGCCTCCATCAACTCCCTCACGGGCGCCGGCCACCGAACGACGGTTTGTCGTGTGTGAAAAAATCCAAAATATAGAGACGTCCGGTCAGCTGGACGCGCCCATTTCTGAATCACGAGACGCCGCTCACAAAACCACGCGTTGTGCCGAACCGCGTGCGGCCGTCGTCGGTTTTCGGTGGACCTACTTGAGGCGTCCGGGACCCTGGACGCCCCCACAAAAGTATTCCAAAAAAATCAATAAAAATAGAATAAAATATTATTTCGGCCCTGATGGAGGTGTCCAGGGTCCTGGACGCCTCCACCTTCCGGAGCTCTATAAATAGAGGCCCACCTCCTCAGTTCTAGGGGAGCTAAGCAGTGATCCGATAGGCTGCCGGAGCCCAGAGGCTACGGAGTCATTCTTCTAACCCGTGGGGTCTTTTGTAGGTGGAGGTTCTGCCGACTTCTCGGGTGCCCACGCTCGCGAGAGGAAGGTCGTCTTCATCCACCGCGCTTCTACGTCGTCCCCACGCTGCCGGAGCTCCGCCGAATTTCACCACCGGCACATCCAATAAGCCAACTCTTTCCTTTTCTTCGTAGTTCTTTGCATTCATCATCTCGCATCCATCATCTCATTTTCCTCCTACTCGAGTCCGAGAGGGGTTTAAAAGATAACACCAACCAGGTGTGTGTCTTCCCGTTATTTCGTCATTTTTATTGCAAGGATATGAATACTACACATTCATCTTTCTAAGCCACTTGTCATTTGTTTGTCGTTGTTTTGCAAGGGTAGCCGAGGAAAGCCCTCTCCGTCGGCCGGCCGGAAGGAGAGGAAGAAGCAACCCGCCATCTCCCGCTCTTGAGGTAGGCGCGATCACTTTCTTATTTTGGGGTCTTTCGGCCCCTGGCGATCACATCTTTTCATCGAGGCCGCGGCGAGTCACTTCCCCAATGGCCGTTTAAATTTCTGTTCTCATATTCTCTTTATATCCTGTTATATTTCGTTCATATCATCGAGGCCGCGGCGAGTCACTTCCCCAATGGCCGTTTAAATTTCTGTTCTCATATTCTCTTTATATCCTGTTATATTCTGCTCATATCATCGAGGCCGCGGCGAGTCACTTCCCCAATGGCCGTTTAAATTTCCGTTCTTACATTCTCTCTATATTCTGTTATATTCTGCTCATATCATCGAGGCCGCGGCGAGTCACTTCCCCAATGGCCGTTTAAATTTCCGTTCTTATACTCTCTCTATATTCTGTTATATTCTGCTCATATTCTCGAGGCCGCGGCGAGTCACTTCCCCAATGGCCGTTTAAATCTCTGTTCTTATATTCTCTTTTATATTCTGCTATATTCTGCTCATATTCTCGAGGCCGCGGCGAGTCACTTCCCCAATGGCCGTTTCAATTTTTGTTATTTAATTTCTGCACCATTCCCGTCCCCCCGAGGTCGCGGCGAGTCACTTCCCGCTATGGCCGTTTGAACCCCATATCTTGCTATATTATACTTGTCCCGCTCGCCCCGCCGGAGCAATCTCCCGTGGTGGCCCCTTCTCTCTCTTCTCTCATCTCTGTGTTGCAGCAAACAGCAAAACAAACAAAAAGAAGAGCCCGCGCGCTCTCCGCATCCTCTTCCCCGCACCATCGAACTCCGAACCGCGTGACGTCGCTCACACCAGCTACCTCTCTTCCCCCTCCCAACAGCCATCTCCCTCCTCTCCCCCCTTCCCCTCTAGCCTCCTAGCAGGAGCCGCCCTTCTCCACCCCTGCTCCCCTCCCTATTCACCTCTTCCTGCTCTCCCCTTCGCAGGTCAGCCTGCCTGCCCACCTGCGCACCAAGGACAGCAAGGGGATCTCCGGGCGACTTCGACATCGGCTCCCCTCCCTTCGGATACTGAGGACGCCCACCCTCGCCTCGTGGGAGCACTGTGACGGTCCTCCCTCCGCCCCGGTACCATCGCTGCGAAGAGAAAATTTCCAATCAGGTCTGCAGGTTCGTCGGGGCAGCCGGTCCACCTCGACACTCTACTGCCCGTATTCTCAGTCTCCAACTGCCTTACCAGGCCTAGGTACCCTCCGGGCCCATCCCTCCATGACCCCTCCCACCACCGGAGGGTCCTGCCCTGCCACTCACCCGTCCCCGGACCCCCGCTCATCACCGGCGGTGCGCTGTCTACTCCCAAGGACAGTCTGCGCACCACGCACAGAGCTGCGTCCGACCGGCCGGGAGCTGCCCCATCCGGCTTCTGCGACGTCCGAACCTTCTGCAGATCGTTCCCAACACGTCACTGGACGTTCCAGCACCAGCCCCGCCCCCAGCAACGGCCAGAGGAGCAGACGGTGAACCCGGAGGTGGCTCGCTGTCCGGCAAATTCCCGCCTGGACAGGACTGATCATCTTGACATCCGCCGGCCAAGTCGCTGCGCAAACGGCTCCCCGAAGTTACATCGACGGTCCAAAGGTTCGTGATCTGATCCCGGAAGACTTCCCCAACACCCAATCCCTCCCACGACGATCCCCAATCATCAGCTACTTATGCAAGGCCCGTGTGTAGTCTGGATCAGACCGGACAGATCTGGTCTGTCCCGGTTTCCCCTCCCCACGCCTGGCCGGCAAAGCGCAGGGATGGCAGTATCGGCCGAAACCGTTTCGGACCTACTCATTGTAGCAGGTCCGAAACTTAAAAAAAATATTTTTTAATGGTTTCGGTTCGAAATCGGACTGTTTCAGACCGAAACCGGTCATGGTCACTGTAATGTTTGCCTTTTTGAATGTTTTGAACCGGTTTCAGCCGAAACCGAAACCGGTACTGCCATCCTTGGCTGAGCGCCCCTCCCTGCGTGGAGGTAAACTTTGGTTGTAACTATTTCATCCCCACCCCTGAGCCAACCCTCCTGCGCGAGGTGTAGTTGTGTAACCGCATACCGCAAGTGAAGCTTCATCGGCGCAGCGTGCGGGGTCGACCCACGCTCCCCCACTCGCCCACGTCTTCGGCTGGGATCGACTTCTTCAAGCCGATCAGGTGAGCGCTTCCCCTTCCTCCGGTATTTTCTGTTAGTTTAGTATCTTTTCACGCTCCGCCGGTGAGGTACGAGAGCGCCCGACCCCGTGTTTCCACCATCTACGTGCGGCCACCGCGGCTAGAGAGTGTGAGAGCTACACGTGCCCTCAAGGCACGATTTCTGCCCCGCTGATGTCGGGAGCTCCTATCCTAGGGAAGGGACAACCTAGGTACTGCTAGCGCCCCAAACCAGAAAGGTTTTGGTCCACGGACTCGACCTACCATCCCCGAGTCACCCCTGGAAGGGTTGCGCTGCGTGAAATCTGTCCGCCGACTTTGAGTGCGTTCTCTCGCTTGTGTGTTTGCAAAGTTAGGTCCAAGAGTCATTCGATCTGTCCCACTGCATTTTAGGGAGGTGTCACGTCACACTCGCGATTGTTGCATAACATCTCTTGAAGGGATGGGACTTTATGGAACTTTTAGGAAGACTAGGGTGATTTTTTAGGTCTTATGAGTTTATTTGGGATTTTTAAACAAGCCAGGATATTTTGTGATCTCTAGACTTGGCGGGAATATGTATGTAATTTTTGGATAGGTCAAGATGTTTTTGTAATGTTTATACTTAACAGGGGTATGTATGTAGTTTCGACATAGTCTAAGACATTTTTGTAATGTCTGGACTAGGTAGGCGTGTTCAAGTAACTTCGGGAAGTTTATGGTTTATTTGCAATTTGACCTCTTAGCAAGGTTTAATTGTGGCATAGTGCTGACTAGGGTTGAATTAGAGTTCGGTCCCGGCCAGGGTTTGACAGCAACTTAACATTGGGTAGGGTTTGGTTACAACCCGAGGGCGACTTTTTAACTTTGATCCACAACTATGTAGTCCAAGACGTGAGGCAACCGAGGTGACCAAGGGGTCGCCTCATGCCTCGAACGCCTAGGCCTCGCCTAGGCGTTTGAGGCGTTTTATTAAATATATATATATAATTTAAAAAATATAAATATATGTCTAAATATCAAAGGAAATACATTCATACAATCAAAATTTTCAATAAAATTAACAATAATCAAGATTTGAGGTAAAAATACGTACATACAAATAAGAAAAGATTTGAATAAAGGAGGTTTAAATTAAGATTGGACCAAAAGAAGAAGACTGAGAGTAAGGTGTTTGAGGTGAAAGTGAGGCGGTTTGGGACCGTCTCACCGCTTCAAACGCCTAGGCGAGCGCCTAGGCAAGCCTCTGACTACATAGATCCTCAATCTGATCTTCAAACTTTAGTAAATTGGAAGTTTATCTTCAATCAATCATCGGATCAGCATCATTGAGTCGATTCCAAACTTCGTCGTCATTTGATTGAACCAGAAAACATGTTTGTAATGCAATAGACTTCTGTGAAGACATTTATACAATTTCTGAAAATTCAGGGTACCTTGTAAACCCTGGACATTTCTATAATTATTTCAAGAAAATACAAGGCATTGCTATAACATTTGCAATTACAAGACCTTTTCAACAAATTTTGAACTTTACGAGACCTTTCCGCAAATGTGCAGGACTTGTACACAATTCTCAGAAATTTCAGGGACTTTTTAGGCAATTACAGAACTTCCCGGGACCCTATTGTAAAAGTTGGGGTACTTCTGTCATTCTTGATTATTTCAGAGAATCACATTATTTTTTCCTAAAAAATTTACAAGGAGATTACATTAACCAACACACAAGGACATATGTGTAAACTCAGGGGGGTACTTATGCAGCATACCATCTCTCCGAGCCTTCAAAGCACAAGCACGAGCCTTTTCTCCCTAGGAATTGTCCTCCCTTGGGGGGGGGGGGGGTTAGACCTCAAGAGGCTCATCTGGACCGGAAAGGTCCTTGAAAGACCCATCCAGGACCGCATAGGTCCTTCATGGGAGCCATCGGCCCCGGATAAACCCTAGATGGTTTTATCCGGTTAGGGAAGACTTCTAAGGGGTTTATCCGGTCCGAAAAGGGCCTTTGAGGGGTTTATCCGGCCTGGAAGACTCTATTGGGGGTTTATCTGGCCCAGAAAGCCCTATTGAGGGTTTTATCCGATTCGGATACCCCATTTGGGTGTTTTATAGGATCCATATGCCCCATTTGGGGTTTATGCAGTCTGGATGTCCCCTTTGAGGAGTTTATCCAGTCCCAATGCCCCCTATGGGGGTTTATTCGGTCCCAAAGCCCCATTTGAGGGAAAGAGAGGGGCCGGCCCCTACAAAGTCCCATTTTTTATGTCTTCCTTGGATTTTTTTGTGCTTTGGCCACGTGGGAGAAGGGAAAACGACATTTTCCTTATGCTTTGTGCTTTCCTTCCTTGGCTTCTTGCGCCGCTTACTGGGGAGGCTCTAACCTTCTAGGATTAGTTTGATCATGCTCGAACACCTCGTAAGTTACGTGAGAATTTTTCTTTCAAGTGTTCACTTGCTGCAAGGCCATTTTCTTTCATGCCGTCCACTCGGCAAGAGCTCCCGGGACTCATTTTTGACCCATAGTCAAGACGGCACGTACTTAGCATTACTTTGTGACTGTCATCCAAGTTATTTAATTTTCATATATCTCGATTAATTCGAGAAAATAATGGGTTCAACAGTTCACCTTCATGAATCTTCTTAAATAGCTATTTACTCTTAACTGATAATATTCAGTTCTTATATACTAAAGTGAATTTTTTGAAGCACATAGTGGACAATAAACACTCTGCACATTAGTCTTACCCTATAACTAAAAGTTCTAACTTCATAGTGTTATGGATTTGCTGAAGAAACTATGAGGGGCCTGCCAATGGTTAATCAAGCCGAATCACAAGACCTTTCATAATTAATGAAGCCAAATTGTCTATCTGTCCACTTTATTGTTCAGTCAGATCCTTCCAAAGGAACACTTATTAATTCCAAATAAAAGAAATATTCCTGGATCTGTAGTAGCCATAGCAGTAATGAACCACAAAATCTCCATCTTGTTAAGAGGGACAGTCTCAAAGATATTTTCTCTTTTCATTTTTAGATGAAATAACTTGAACTAAAAACAGTGTAACAGACATACATTCATCGGATGATTTAATTAACAAAAAATTAGAATATGCTTTAGTCACTTTGTTTAGAAAGAATTTATTTGTGGCTTGGCATATTTACAGGACCTGGGAAACTTGGCAGCCACATGCCATTAGCGCAGCCAAGTTGAGTTTGACCTCGAAAATCTAAAAAAAAATAGCCCCCATAAACTGAATATTCCCTTAAAAATTCGATGGAATTTCCTATCTTGTTATGTAGACAGAAGTCCTCTCAAATGACAGATAAGGCAGCCAATTAGAGGGAACTGAATAAAAAGAAAGGAAATTTACCTCATGGGCAATTTGCCTAAGTGACTTTTTGAAGGGAACAACCAAATCAACAGGCTCCTCAGGAACATCTTGCGAAGGTTCGTCATCCTCTTCCACATGAGGACAAGGTTCCAACAGAGGCAAGTAAAATTGTAAGAATGACCTCAGAGAAGTTATGGCAAGAGACCTCAGTCTAAAGGCTGAAAATAGAGGCTGCAATTCTATCGGGTATTCCTTGGTAGTGTACTTGATATAATCACGATAGGGAGCATCTTCATAAGGAAATTTTCTTGAAGCACTTTCTAGGGTACTGGGGATATAATCTTCGCTCCATTCTGCACCAACGTCACAATAGGAAAATGAGATTCCACCATCACTGAAATATACAACAGCCAAGTGTTCAGAACTATAGATCCATGGATTTACTAGTTTAAAATCATGGACACAAATATCTCATCTCTAGGATTCCACCATCATTAAAACATACAACAGATAAGTGATAAAAAAAGCGGAATTAATTGTTAGACTCAAGCGCAAAGAATATCTCATGAAAAAAAGTGAGAGACTGATAATTCATATACTTCATAAGAGAGAATACCTCATCAAAAAGGAAGAGATAGATAATTCATTTATGCACTTCATCCTTTGATTCACAGCTGACTAGTCTGTCTTTCTTTTTTCTTGTCGTGACAACGAACCTTTGACCAACCCTGGCAAGGTCTAGATAAATCATGGATGTGACCAAAGCTGCAGGTTCCCTTGGTAATGGTGTATTGCCAATTACTCATGTGTGGTGGTTCTCAAACACAGATTAATGAGGAAATACATGACCTTAGCCAAATCAAGCATTGTCTTTAAGTTTGTTTTTCACCTATTAGTCATCACCTACAACAAGTGTGACAGATTTTCTGAGGGGATGGATATGTTGTTGTCAATATGGAGGTTTGTCACAATATCGAAATATGGAAGCAGCTACTTGTTTTGTCACAATGCTCACCTCAAGAACTGGAGGTTATATGTTGCAAGTGTGATGATATGGAATCAGCTACTTGGTTCGTCACAACGCTCACCTCAAGAACCGGAGGTTATATGTTCAAACCAGCCCAAGATTGCAAGTGTAATGGAAAATGGGATCAGCTAGTTGGTTTGTCGCCATGCTCACCTCAAGAACGGGAGGTCATATTTGAGACAAGTGCAAAAGGGCCAAGACTGCAAGTGCGTCGAGTGGGTTTTCAGTCCCATGCCCTACCCCATGTTTACCCAACATGGCTAAGGCAATCCTGAACAATCAAAGGGTGGCACAGATAAATGTAATAATCCAAAGATTTTGACAAGGTGCCCAAGTGGCCTGCCGTGTGTAACATCAACTCCTTACAACATGGTGCCAAGTACTGGCTAAGGCCACTTTGGACAATGGAGGATGTGTCAATGGTCTCTTAAATTAATTGGCAAGTGGAAAGCCACCTTCTTAATTTCTTAGAGGAAAATTATATCCTTTTCATTGCCTCCTTGCTTTCAGATGATCAAGAATTACACATTTAACATTCCTATAGGGTAAAAAGTTGAACAGTTAAAGCTTTTCTAGACATTAATGGGATGTTATCAGAAAATTCTAAAGACCAAGTTATTACAGATAGTAAAGCAAATAAAAACTGAAACAAGATAACATGACATCTAAGACTTCCTTTGGTTGGTCAACAAATAGTGGATAAGTGAAGAAGTTTCAGATGTTAGCGGCAACAGTAATAACTGACGCACAGCTAATCAGCGGCACTACGACTGCGTGATTAAAATGACATAACAAGCTCATGCAGCCTTCGTATCCAGCCCAAGTATGCTTGAAAAATATTAACACCCGAGTAGAACAGCAAGTACAGAGTGCATAACTCACGGCAAGTTTTTTCTTTTTAATAAGTGCAGGGTAAATAAGGCATCAAATCAATTGATAGTGTGTGTGTGTGTGTGTGTGTGTGTGTGTGTGTGTGTGTGTGTGAGAGAGAGAGAGAGAGAGAGAGTAAGAAGCATGTGGAGTAATGACCACAGGGGCGTCCAGTGGCTTCAGTTTACATACCCCAACAGGCCCCTCGGGGAGCATGTGGAGTAGTGACCACATGGGCGTCCATTGGCTTCGGTTTGCATAACCCAACACGCCCCTCGGGGCGAAGCTCCTCCCTGCCGCCGCTGCAGCAGAGGCGGCGGCGGTGGCCAACAGCAGGCCGCAGGAGTGGGGCGACTTCGCTGTGAGGCCGCTGTTAGGGCTATTCCTCTTGAGCAGATCCACCAGCAGAGCCACTCCGGCCATTGCGGAGCCTCCCCAGTTCCAGTCTCCGTTCGCCGAACAGAAGCCAAGGAAAGGAGGAAGGCGCAAGCACGCGCGTGCGCGGGAGGGAGGGAGAGAGAGAGAGAGAGAGAGAGAGAGAGAAGGAAAGGAGGAAGCTTTGGAGAGAAGAACGCTCGCGGCAGCCCGATGCGCCGCAATCGTCGTGCACTCGTGCCGCGGCCGGGTGTATCCGAGTCCGACTCGGACTGGAGGTGTCGGGGAAATTTAACCCCCCAAAAAAAATTCCATATGATCATTAAAAAATTAGGGATATTTAGTTTCAACCTTATAATCTTTCATATTTATAATTATCCTCTCCAATCTAGATATATTTTTATAAGCCCTCACAATTATGCATTTATCTGTTATTAACCTTGATACATGAGGGGATCCTCATAATGATATAGGATATTTTATTAAATAAGTTGAGATTTTGTGGAGTTATAAAGAAATATTTAGATTGGAGGGATTGATTAATAAACATGAAAATATAGGGGCCAAAACCTAAAAATCTCTGGAAAATAAAGAAACAGATTTGATTTGAGCCTCATCAAATTTTGTTTAGTAAAATATTTTTCACTTAATCTGATTTTTAAGTACGAATGAGAAAGAATAAATGAACGTAAAAAAACACTACTGAAAAGATATGCAATTAAAATGTCTTTTAAGATAAACTCAAAATGGAGTTTCACAAAATGGGGGTAGGACTTGTTAACGGTCGCAAATGCTATCCATAAATCGAAGCCACTGGAGTAGTCATCACTCGTGACCAATTTTGGTTAAATAATTTTTTAATCTTAACATCTTGCGGTATTGATCGGTACAATATCGTACTGTATCGATAGAAGATCGATATGATCCATACGACCGATTTGACAAACCTTATCCATAAACATCAGGACTGAAGAATTGGACTTTTAGAAATGCCGACATGTTTGGAATATCAGGGGGGGCTTTGCATGAGTGGTGGGGACACCAGGTCCACTACTGGGCCCACTACTCGGAGCCGACGCCGCACTGCCCCGACACCGAGCTTATGGCTCGGAGATCCTTCCTGAAGACTCAGCCTACGTAGTATATTACGTATTGAGTATATGTATTTGTGTATATGTATACATGTATCCCTACATGTATTTTTTTCTTTCGTCTTATTAGGCTAGTCTAAGTCAAAATAACATGTGTGTAATTTTTGTATTTTATTTGATTAAAACCCCTAAGTCAATAGTGGGTTGGTGGCCTTTGTTTTATTAGGCTAGGATAGATATACAAATAAGGAAAATAAGGAAGGTATGAATGTAATGGGCCTTTCCTATAAATAGGAGGCCAATACTTGTTACGAGACATGATGTGAATGAGAAAAGGATTGAGCCTAAGGTGTTTGCCTTATTCCTTCCTTCCCTCTTCTCTCTATTTGTGAGATTTGAGTGTGTCGCCCGGTGTGAGACCGTCCGGCGTGAAGCCGAGATGTGTGAGATAGCAGTTATCCGTTCACATCCTGTTCGAGCCCCGGAGTGCCGTCGATCCATCCCCACGTCGCCGCCGCGTCATATTTGGTATCAGAGCCCAACACGGCGCCTCCGACGACTCCGACGTCCCCGCCGTCGTCTCTCTTTCTCTCTCTCGGTTGCTAGTAGTGAAAAAAAAAGAAACAAAAAAAGAAGAATAGTTGAGCTCTCTATTGTTCGAGAGAAAAGAAAAAAAATATTATAAAAAAAAATTTCTATTACGTTCTTTCTTTCCTTCTTTCCCTGTTTCTCTTTCCCTCTCTCTGTTAGTCTCTCTGTTCTCTCTCGTTTAGCGCAAAAAAGAAAGAAAAAAATATATAAAGTAGTTCGTAGGGGGTGACCTCGTCGCCCGTGCCACCCCCATTCAAACAATTTGGCCGTAACGGCCACCCCACCGCCGCCTCCGCCCTGCAGGCCGCCGCCCAGGGGCCACCTCCCGCCACCGCCTCCGCGGCGCTCCGCCTCCGCGCCCCTGCGCGCCCGACCCCGCGCCCGGCCCCGTGCCCACCCGAGCTCGCCCCCGCCTGCGCCTGCCCCGTCGGTCGGCCTGTGCGCCAACAGACGGGCCCGAGTGCGCGCCCGCCCGCGCCCGAGCGCGCCCCCGGACCGAGCCCGAGCGCGCCCCCGCCTCCCCTGGCCGTGCCCCGTGCTCGCGTCGAGCCCGCGCCCGGCCGCTCCCGCGCCTGCCGTCACCACCGCGCCACTCGCACCATGCCTGCGTGCGCACGCAACCCACCCGCCTTGCGCTGCGTGCCGCGCGCCGCGTCGCCCGCCCGTGCCCACACCCACGGGTCGGCCGCCCAAGCGGCCTGGTTGCATCAACTGGCGCCCCGCGTCTCGTGCGTTGTCCGCCTCCTTTGGTGACTTTGAGTCATCCGCGTGAGACGCCCGCTGAAAGGTTGGAAAAAAAAAGTTTGAAAAGAGAGGCTTGCAAAGTCATAAAGAGTGGTTGAAAAAAAAAGGTTTTGAAAGTCGGAAAAGGATTGGAAGAAGCAAAAAAATGTGTGAAAGTTTGAAAAGGAGTGTGAAAAGTCAAAAAGACAAGTGAAGTGTTGAAAAAAAAAAGAGCAAGATTGGAAAGTCAAAAAAAAGTATATATAATATATATAGAGTATATATAATGTTATATATATATATATCTATATATATATATACTATTTGATTAAAAAAGAGATTTTTGAAAATAAGTTAAATATATATAATATATATATCTGAGATATATATATATATATATCTATTTAACTTATTATTTATTGTGACACCCAAGTCCACAAACAATGGTTTGCCAGGTGCCCGAGTCACCGGTCACCGACACACAGGCCGTAATTTACGGGACGAGGGTACCTCTGAGTCTCCCTGCGCGGAGAATTTGGGCTGATTTGTTCCCCTGCGCGGGAAATTTTAAGCGATTTGTAATAATTAAATCCTCCCTGCGTGGAGTGAATGCTTTGTAACCGCTCAAGCTTCGTCGACGCCGTGCGGGCCCGCACGTCCCCGCTCGCCTTCATCTCCGGTCGAAGTTAGACTTTTCAGTCTAGCTAGGTATGTGCTCCCCTCACTTACTCATTTAGTATCCTTTCAATTGCCGCGCGAAGTGAGTGAGTGCCCGATCCATGCAGCCAGTCTCCCGAGTGCATCGCTATGGACGGAGAGCGAGAGCTTGTATGCACCTATCCTTTAAGGCCCTAGGCTCTCACATTATGGCACCCTAATTATCCGAAGGTAGTTCCACAACTACTTTGCCTACGGGCAAGCAACTCTCCTTGACCGGTCCCTTCAACTTGGCCATTTGCCTATTTAGCCAACAAAATTCGGGTCTATAGCTTGCTAATTATCGATCCCAAGACTGCATCATTTAGGTCCGAAGTCGTGCATGCCACGTTAGTCTAGGAATTCATCCGACCGTCTAGAGCACCCTTCAACTCTACAATCTCACATGGATCAGAAGAGCGTGAGTGTTATGTTGGCTCAGCTCGAGTATAATCTTCTAACCCATTTTGAAGAATCCATAGGCTAACTTCGAGCCGAGCTAGATGAGAGGATCCGAGCCTTAGAGGATCGACTGAAGGGAGAGGAAGGACGAGTGAATGGCCATGGCGATCCCGTAACCAATCCTAGGGAGGAGAGAGAGCAAGCCCGCCCGAATCAGGCTCCCCAAGGTAGAGAGCAAGAGGCCCGCACGCCTCGAGAGAGGGACCACGATGATGAGGATATTATCCTACGAAATGTCAAGATTGACGCTCCGAGTTTTGATGGGTCCCTCGACCCCGCTACATATCTTGATTGGGAGACCGGGATGGACCAATATTTTGATTGGCATCGTCGCATGACCCCTGCTACAAGGGTGAGGTTTGCCAAAATGAAACTCATGGGTCAAGCCAAGACCTACTGGTGCAACATCGAGAATCTCCTAGCAAGGAGACGAGAGGAGCCTATAGGCACGTGGGAAGAAATGAAGGAGAAATTGAGGGAGAAGTATCTGCCACCTTCCTACCATCAGTGTCTTTTAGACCAATGGCAGAAACTCACCCAAGATGGAAAGTCTGTGGACGAGTACATCGCCAAATTTGATGACTTCTTCCTTCAGAGCCGAGTCATGGAGGATGCCTCCGTCACCCTCTCACGGTTTAGGGCTGGCCTACACGAGAGTATTCAGCGGGAAATATTCTTGCGGGATGTTAACACCCTCGAGCACGCCTATCAGGTTGCTCGGGACCTCGAGCGATTTCAAAAGGTGGTCCCACCTCGGGTCCCCACCTACCGCCAACCTGAGTCCCGAAAACCCCATGGTTCGCTACTCTGAGAGGCCTGACCCCTCCACCTCCTACGTCCCTACTGCTACCCCACTTAGGGCTGTTGCCCCTACTGCTCCTTTCCCAAGGAACCCTTTACCTGCACCCGTTGCTGTGCCTAGACTGGAGTATACTCCACCAGTTGAGAGGAGAGATGACAAGGGAAAAGGGGTCATCCCTAGCACCTCCCAACCAGCCCCTATCTCGGGAGTTCGATGCTTCAGGTGTCATAACCTAGGGCATATTACCACCAATTGCCCCACCCGACCCTTGGTCATCACCGACCCCCAGTCCATAGAGCTTCCACCTCAGGAAGGAGAAACCCTTGAGAGATATGAGCCTGACCCTGATCTCGTTGCCCAGTTTGAGGAATTAGATGCAGGGTATGATGGAACGCATGTCGAGTACATGCAAGTGGGGGAAATTGCCGAAAGTTCAAACCAGGGAAGACTAGGTGTAGTTCGTTGCATCCTCGCACACCCACAGGAGGACGACTGGAGTCGAACCTCCATCTTCCAAACCTACATCATGGTCAAAACTCAACCCTGCAAGGTGATCTTTGACAACGGGAGTTGTATCAATGCAATCTCTTCAGACTTTGTATCCCGTCTAGGTCTACCTACCCATCCTCATCCGAGGCCATACAATGTGACTTGGGTTGATGACACGTCTATCCCAGTCACCACTACATGTGTCATTCCCATCCAGTTCCAGTCCTACCAAGGACAAATCCTATGCGATGTAGTGCCTATGAAGGTCGGGAACATCATCCTAGGACGGCCATGGATCTACGATGTAGACCTTACTACATTCGGTCGGTCCAATGAGTGTTCCTTCTCCTACAATGGGAAGAAGATTCAGTTGCTCCCAACACCCCCAAAGGTGGCCACGGGAAAGAGTCATACCTCCACACCCGCTGCATCCCCCAAAATTCAGGAGAATGCCCCAACCCCCACCAAAGGGAAGCTTCCCATTCCCTCCTCTCCTACACCTGTCATATCCATCCCTAAGGCCCTTAAGGTTGACCATGACCCGATTAGGCGCCTTAACTTCATAGGTGTTCATGAGACGAATAGAGAGGTTGCCGAGGGTGCCCCTGTTTGGGCTGTTGTCGTCACCATTACCCCTGAGGAGTCCCAAGTCTCCATCCCACCTGAAGTCCAGGCAATCTTGCAGGACTTCCAAGATATCTTCCCGGAAGACTTGCCTTCAACACTCCCTCCCATGCGTGATGTTCAACACGCCATTGATCTTGTCCCTGGGTCCACCCTACCCAACCTTCCCCACTACATGTTGAACCCCAAGGAGCATGATGAGCTCCAAAGGATTGTCGAGGACCTTATCCACAAAGGTTTCCTCAGGGTAAGTAAGAGCCCATGTGCGGTCCCTGCCTTGCTCACACCCAAGAAGGATGGCACATGGCGGATGTGTGTTGACAGCCGCGCCATCAATAAGATCACTGTCAAGTATAGGTTTCCCATTTCCCGTCTTGATGACATGCTTGACATGATGAGTAGAGCCACTATCTTTTTCAAGATTGACTTGAAAAGTGGCTACCACCATGTCCGGATTCGACCAGGGGACGAGTGGAAGACAGCCTTCAAAACCAAAGAAGATATGAGTGGCTCGTCATGCCGTTTGGGCTATCTAATGCCCCCAGCACATTCATGCGGCTTATGACGGAAATCCTTCGACCCCTCATTGGTCGATTTGTTGTCGTCTACTTTGATGACATTCTCATATATAGCCACAACCCTCAAGACCACATCCATCATTTGAGGAAAGTCTGCGAGACTTTGAGGAGAGAAACCTTGTTCGCCAATCTCAAGAAATGTGAATTCATGACAGACCGGGTCACTTTCCTTGGATTTGTGGTTTCTAGTCAAGGAGTGTCTGTGGACCCATCAAAGGTCCGAGCTATAGTAGATTGGCCGGAGCCCCAAAATGTCCATGACGTTCGTAGTTTCCACGGGCTAGCCACCTTCTACAGACGCTTCATTCAGGGTTTTAGCACCATTATGACACCCATTACAGATTGCATCTGTAAGGAAAATTTTGAGTGGACCAAAGCCGCCTCCCAGGCTTTTCTTGCCATAAAAGAGCTTATGACCAAAGTCCATGTCCTCCGCCTACCAGACTTTTTTAAAGTCTTTGAGGTTTCTTGTGATGCATATGGCGTAGGAATAAGTGGAGTGCCTAGCCAGGAAAGCCACCCTGTGGCTTATTTCAGCGAGAAGCTTTCTGATGCAAAGCTTCGATACTCCACCTATGATAAGGAGTTTTATGCCGTGGTCCAAGCTCTCAAACACTGGAGACACTATCTCTTACCACAAGAGTTCGTCTTATACTCGGACCACGAGGCTTTGAAATTCCTTAGCTCTCAGAAGGGTTTAAACCCTAGGCATGGTCGGTGGGTAGAA
Source organism: Amorphophallus konjac (assembly GCA_022559845.1). Classification (NCBI taxonomy): domain Eukaryota; kingdom Viridiplantae; phylum Streptophyta; class Magnoliopsida; order Alismatales; family Araceae; genus Amorphophallus; species Amorphophallus konjac. The sequence continues at coordinate 54,498 of JAHNEJ010003410.1, forward strand.
TTTCTTCAGTCTTTCACATTTGTCCCAAGGCATAAGGCTGGAAAGGACAATAAGGTGGCCGACGTCTTGAGTCGAAGGGTCTCCCTTCTTTCCATTGTTCGGGTAGAGGTCACGGGATTTGACCGCATGAAGGAACTCTATGGAGAGTGTCCTGATTTTGGACCTGCCTACTCTGCTCTGCCTGCTGGACCCTCGATAGCCTTTTCTGACTATCTACTATAGGATATTTTTTTATTTTGAAGGCAGCAACTCTGTGTCCCGAGGACTTCTGTTCGGGACTTCCTGATTTGTGAAATGCATGCTGGAGGTCTTGCTGGTCACTTTGGCCGCAACAAGACCATCAATTCTATGGAGGAGCACTTCTATTGGCCTGGCCTGAAGAGAGATGTGGCCAAGATTGTAGCCCAGTGTAGGACATGCACGATGGCCAAGCAAGTCAAACAGAACACTGGTCTCTACACTCCTCTCCCCGTTCTTGATCGACCATGGGTTGATGTGAGCATGGATTTTATCCTTGGGTTACCACGCACTGCTCACAAGCATGATTCCATCTTTGTTGTCGTTGATAGGTTCTCTAAGATGGCCCACTACATTGCATGTTCCAAAACATCTGATGCATCTAGAGTAGCCCATTTATTCTTTGATGAAGTCGTGCGTTTGCATGGTCTCCACCAAACAATCGTGTCTGACCGAGATGTCTGGTTCACTAGCTATTTTTGGAAGACACTTTGACACCTAGTTGGCACCAAACTAAAGTTTTCCACTGCCTATCACCCACAAACTGATGGGCAGACTGAGGTCGTCAATAGGAGTTTAGGGAATCTATTGAGGTGTCTTGTAGGGGAACATTCTGGCACTTGGGATCTTCTTTTACCCATAGCCGAATTTGCATACAATAGTTCGGTCAATCGGTCCATAGGTATGAGTCCATTTGAGGTCGTGGATGGATACAAACCTAGGAAACCTGTGGATCTCATTCCCCTTCCCCTCGAGTCTAGGATATCTAAGTCAGCTGAGGAGTTTGCACAGCATGTCAAAGGTCTGCATGAGTCAATTAGCAAGCAAATCAACCTCAATAATGAGACTTATAAAAAATTGGCTGATTCGCATAGGCGTCACCATGAATTCCAAGAAGGTGACATGGTTATGGTACGGGTTCGACCCGAACGACTCCCTTCGGGAACCTTTAAGAAGTTGCAAGCCCGTAGTGATGGACCATTCCCAATTTTGAGGAAGATTGGCTCCAATGCATATGTTGTGGACTTACCTCCCGAATATGGGATTAGCTCGACTTTTAATGTGGCAGACCTAGTGGCCTACAAGAAACCCACAGCGATTCCTAGTGACCTTTTCGAGCATTCTCCTCCCATTGAGAGTGAGCCCACACATGTGCGTCTCACAGCCTCGAGAGTACCGCGCGAGCACATTGAGAGGATACTGGATGCGCAGGTGACAACTACACGGAGCAGGGTGTACCAGTGCTACCTTATCCGCTAGCGGGACCGTCCACCTTCTGATGATTCCTGGATCAGCCGGGAAGATCTCCAGCGCCTCGATCCAGATCTGCTGGAGCACTACCACAGCAGTGTCCCTCCTTACTCGACGGAGTCGAGTTCCAGCCGCCCCGGGAGGGTTGGTGGGGACACCGGGTCCACTACTCGGAGCCGACGCCGCACTGCCCCGACACCGAGCTTATGGCTCGGAGATCCTTCCTGAAGACTCGGCCTATGTAGTATATTGCGTATTGAGTATATGTATTTGTGTGTATGTATACATGTATCCCTACATGTATTTTTTTCTTTCGTCTTATTAGGCTAGTCTAAGTCAAAATAACATGTGTGTAATTTTTATATTTTATTTGATTAAAACCCATAAGTCAATAGTGGGTTGGTGGCCTTTGTTTTATTAGGCTATGATAGATATGCAAATAAGGAAAATAAGGAAGGTATGAATGTTTCCTATAAATAGGAGGCCAATGCTTGTTACGAGACATGATGTGAATGAGAAAAAGATTGAGCCTAAGGTGTTTGCCTTATTCCTTCCTTCCCTCTTCTCTCCATTTGTGAGATTTGAGTGTGTCGCCCGGTGTGAGACCGTCCGGCGTGAGGCCGAGCTGTGTGAGATAGCAGTTATCCGTTCCCGTCCTGTTCGCGCCCCGAAGTGCCGTCGATCCATCCCCACGTCGCCGCCGCGTCAATGAGGCTTTGTTGAAAGAAGATATTATAAATTTATAAGGAGTGGAACAAAAATGAGGGATGGCATGGAGCCTCATAAGTCCGTCCCCTCTTTGACTACCAAAGGGAGACCTATTAAATGATAGGAGAGACATGCTAGGGAGTTTTGAAATGACATACAAGTGGTTTTCAAATTTTATACATGGGCATTTTCAAATGCTGAACTAATAGATGCTTAAAGGTAGAGTAATTAGATACGGGGGTGTGAAATATAGAAAATAACCTTCAGGATTAGATAGTTCAAAATCAAATTAGAGTAGATGATCTCAACATAATCTACATATTTTGTATTTATTGTTGAGAAAAGTTGTCAACTTACCAATGTACTTATTGAGCCTAGGATCAATTTTTTGCCCTACAATGTAAGAGTGTCGACTGTGGGAATTCTTTCTTTAACTCCTATGGTTGCCTTTAGTAGGAGGCTATGACTCTAATGAAGAGAGTATCTTTAATTAGAACAGAACATGCTATTTTTTACTAATAGAATCACGAGACTAATAAATCAAGATCAATGGTATCTCACATGAATTAAAAATTAAATTTTGTTATAATATTTATATATTATATCATTATATCAAGATTTTCGATCACGTGGCAGTGATTTTCTCAGTCTCTTTCCTTTTCTCCCTTCTTCAATATTCCCTATGACATTACTTAATTTCGTCTTTGTTTATCTTTGCTTATGCACACTAATCACTAGTATCATTGAGAATTTTTTTTCTATGGATCGTTAGTTTGTTAGAAGTAGAATTTATTTAGACAATAGTTCGATGGAAGGATATCCCTTTTGATTGCCTCTTATATGTGAAGAGGGGGTTTTCACCTCCTTACCAAAAGCCAAATAAATGTAGTCGGGCCCAAATAGACTAGAGGCCATCCCGTTAAGACTACCCAACTCATTTAGAGTGTCGTAGATCCCAACAAACGCTATCAAATACAGCACACCTCACTTGCCAAACAGACCCTTCCGTCAGGTTTTCAGGCCGAGAGGAAAGCCCCATGATACTCGAGTCTAGAGCCTCAACTCGACCTCGAGCCATCAGGAGGTCTAGAATATTAACTCGACCTTGAACCACTCAGGAGGTCCAGAGTATTAACTTGACCCGAGTCATCGTAAGGAGAGTATTAACTCGATCCCGAGCCATAGAAGAGTTTTAACTCAATCCCGGGTCATAGAAAAGTCTTCTCTCGATTCCAATCCATCCTAGTCTTAGCTCGACCAACGGCCCTATAGTTCGGCCTCCTCGGGTATAGCCCGACTGACGATCTATAGTTTGGCCAGGAAAGGCCCGACCGTCGACTCGGCCAGGAGAAGCAAATGCCATCTCCCACGTCGACACTCAATGACTCATCACATGCTAGGTGCTGACAGTGACGCCCTGACCGTAGAAGCCATAATGACATGCGACGTGTGCGGATCACCACCCATCATTTTCGGCCACTGTCTGCCGAACTTGGATGATGACATGGCATAATGATCGCTTCACAAATCGCCAGCGAATAACACGTATTATCAAGGTAACCTTTCCATTGCCACACGCCCTTTAGCAGATCATGCGTGTGTTATCAAGGCATGAGATCTCGTAATCTCCACATGTGGAGCAGTTTATCCCACCATCAGAACGGAATGTTAGATGCGCATTATGCACGCATTACCTACCCCCCACAACTTTTCAAGATTTCCAAGATCACATGATGATCAAGGTAATTCGCTTCCCTCTGGTGTATAAGGCTGGTCTCCACGACCTTTTCAAGGTATGATATTCTACAGAACTCATGCAACCTTTTATAGAAAATCTCTCCTACTTCTCGAGAAAATCTCTCTTCCTGTCCTGATCTAACTTAATTATCGGAGGGTTTTCCCTGAGAAAAAATCTTGGAGCTCTCTGATGATCTTCTTCCTCTTCTGGTGGCAGGTACTTTAGTTAAGGTGTGATTCTGACGCGGCGGCGACGTGGAAGACGGATCGACGTCACTCCGGGACGCGAACAGGACGGGACGGATAACTGCTATCTCACACAGCTCGACCTCACGCCGGACGGTCTCACACCGGGCGACGCTCAATCCTCACAAAAGAGAAGAGAGAGAAGGGGAAGGCAAGAGGGGAAAGCTCTTACACAAACAAACTTTCATTCATATTCATCATACGTAACACATCCCTTGGCCTCCTATTTATAGGAAATGCCCATTACACATACACCTTCAATCTTTTACAAATGGCATATATATCCTTAGCCTAATAAAACACACTCACCTACCTAACTTTTGACTTATATGTTTTAACCAAATAAAATATATAAAACACACATGTTTATTTGACTATGACCCTAATAAAATATAATTCTTTGACTTGGTAAAAATAAAATAAGATATGGTGGTTTAATCATACAAATACCACCGTACACACAGATACACAAATACGTATAAATACGTATTCAGGATGTCGGGTCTTCAATCGAGTCTCCGAGCCATAAGCTCGGTGCAGTGGCGGTGCGACGTCGGCTCCTAGCATTGGGTCCAGTAGTGGACCCAGTGTCCCCACCAACCCTCCCGGGACGGCTGGAACTCGACTCCGTCGAGTAAGGGGGAACACTGCTGTGGTAGTGCTCCAGCAGATCTGGATCGAGACGCTGGAGATCTTCCCGGCTGATCCAGGAATCATCAGAAGGTGGACGGTCCCGCCAGCGGACAAGGTAGCGCTGGTACACCCTGCTCCGTGTAGTGGTCACCTGCTCATCCAGTATCCTCTCAATGTGCTCGCGCGGTACTCTCGAGGCTGTGGGACGCACAGGGGTGGGCTCACTCTCAATGGGGGAAGAAGGCTCGAAAGGGTCACTAGGAATCGCTGTGGGTTCCTTGTAGGCCACTAGATCTGCCACATTAAAAGTCGAGCGAATCCCATATTCGGGAGGTAAGTCCACAACATAAGTATTGGAGCCAATCTTCCGCAGAATTGGGAAGGGTCCATCACTACGGGCCTGTAATTTTTTAACGGCTCCCGAGGGGAGTCGTTCGGGTCGGACCCGTACCATAACCAAGTCACCTTCTTGAAATTCATGGTGACGCCTATGTGAATCAGCCAAATTTTTATAAGTCTCATTACTGAGGTTGATTTGCTTGCTAATCGACTCATGCAGACTCTTGACATGTTGTGCAAACTCCTCAGCGGACTTGGATGTTCTAGACTCGAGGGGAAGGGGAATGAGATCCACAGGTTTCCTAGGTTTGTAGCCATGCACGACCTCAAATGGACTCATGCCTATGGACCTATTGATGGAGCTGTTGTATGCAAATTCGGCTCTGGGCAAAAGAAGGTCCCAAGTGCCGGGGTGATCCCCTACGAGACACCTCAACATATTCCCTAAACTCCTATTGACGACCTCAGTTTGCCCATCAGTTTGGGGATGATAGGCAGTGGAAAACTTCAGTTTGGTGCCAACTAGGTACCAAAGTGTCTTCCAAAAATAGCTAGTGAACCGGACATCTCGGTCAGACACGATGGTTTGGGGGAGACCATGCAGACGCACGACTTCATCAAAGAATAAATGGGCTACTCTAGATGCATTCGATGTTTTGGAACATGCAATGAAGTGGGCCATCTTAGAGAACCTATCAACGACAACAAAGATGGAATCGTGCTTATGAGCAGTGCGTGGTAACCCAAGGATAAAATCCATGCTCACATCAACCCATGGTCGATCAGGGACGGGGAGAGGAGTGTAGAGACCAGTGTTCTGTTTGACCTGTTTGGCCATCGTGCATGTCCTACACTGGGCCACAATCTTGGCCACATCTCTCTTCAAACCAGGCCAATAGAAGTGCTCCTCCACAGAATGGATGGTCTTGTTACGGCCAAAGTGACCAGCAAGACATCCAACATTCATTTCCCAGACTAGAAAGTCCCGTACAGAAGTCCTCGGGACACAGAGTTGCTGCCCTTGAAACAGAAAACCATCCTGGAGTAGATAGTCAGCAAATGCTGTCGGGGATCCAGCAGACAGAGCAGAATAGGTAGGGCCAAAATCAGGACACTCTCCATAGAGTTCCTTCATGCGATCAAATCCCGTGACCTCTACCCGAACAGTGGAAAGAAGGGAGACCCTTCGACTTAAGGCGTCGGCCACCTTATTGTCCTTTCCAACCTTATGATTTAGGACAAATGTGAAATACTGGAGGAATTCTACCCACCGACCATGCCTAGGGTTTAAACCCTTCTGAGAGCTAAGGAATCTCAAAGCCTCGTGGTCCGAGTATAAGATAAACTATTGTGGTAAGAGATAGTGTCTCCAGTGTTTGAGGGCTTGGACCACGGCATAAAACTCCTTATCATATGTGGAGTATCAAAGCTTTGCATCAGAAAGCTTCTCACTGAAATAAGCCACAGGGTGGCTCTCTTGGCTAAGCACTCCACCTATTCCTACGCCAGATGCATCACATGAAACCTCAAAGACTTTGGAAAAGTCTGGTAGGCGGAGGACAGGGGCTTTGGTCATAAGCTCCTTTATGGCAAGAAAAGCCTGGGAGGCGGCTTTGGTCCACTCAAAATTCCCCTTACAGATGCAATCCGTAATGGGAGCCATGATGGTGCTAAATCCCTGGATGAAGCGTCTGTAGAAGGTGGCTAGCCCGTGGAAACTCCGAACGTCGTGGACATTCTGGGGCTCTGGCCAGTCTACTATGGCTCGGACCTTGAATTGGTCCACAGACACTCCATGACTTGAAACCACAAATCCGAGAAATGTGACCCGGCCTGTCATGAATTCACACTTAGTCAGGTTGGCAAACAAGGTTTCTTTCCTCAGGGTCTCGCAGACCTCCCTCAAATGGTGAATGTGTTCCTGAGGGTTGTGGTTATAAATGAGGATGTCGTCAAAGTAGACGACAACAAAGCGACCAATGAGGGAGCGAAGGGTTTCAGTCATAAGCCTCATGAAAGTGCTAGGGGCGTTGGATAGCCCAAACGGCATGACAAGCCACTCATACAGACCTTCTTTTGTTTTGAAGGCTGTCTTCCACTCATCCCCTGGTCGAATCCGGACCTGGTGGTAGCCACTTTTCAAGTCAATCTTGGAAAAGATGGTGGCTCCACTCATCATGTCAAGCATGTCGTCAAGACGGGGAATGGAAAATCTGTACTTGACAGTGATTTTGTTGATGGCGCGGCTATCAATACACATCCGACAGGTGCCATCTTTCTTTGGTGTGAGCAAGGCAGGAACAGCACATGGGCTCTTGCTCACCCTGAGGAAGCCCTTTTGAATAAGGTCCTCAATAATTCGTTGGAGTTCGGCATGCTCCCTGGGGTTTAATCTGTAGTGGGGGAGGTTGGGTAGGGTGGACCCAGGGACAAGATCAATGGCGTGCTGAACATCACGCATGGGAGGGAGTGTTGAAGGCAGGTCGTCCGGGAAGATGTCTTGGAAGTCCCGCAGGATTGCCTGGACTTCAGGTGGGACGGAGACCTGGGACTCCTCAGAGGTAATGGTGACGACAACAGCCCAAACAGGGGCACCCTCGGCAACCTCTCTATTCATCTCACGAACACCTATGAAGTTAAGGCGCCTAATCGGGTCGTGGTCAACCTTAGGGGCCTTAGGGATGGATATGACAGGTGTAGGAGAGGAGAGAATGGAAAGCTTCCCTTTGGTGGGGGTTGGGGCATTCTCCCGAATTTTGGGGGATGCAGTGGGTGTGGAGGTAGGACTCTTTCCCGCGACCACCTTTGGGGGTGTTGGGAGTAACTGAATCCTCTTCCCATTGTGAGAGAAGGAACACTCATTGGACCGATCGAATGTAGTAAGGTCTACATCGTAGATCCATGGTCGTCCTAGGATGATGCTACCGACCTTCATGGGCACTACGTCACATAGGATCTGTCCTTGGTAGGACTGGAATTGAATGGGAATGACACATGTAGTGGTGACTGGAATAGAAGTGTCGTCAACCCAAGCCACATTGTACGGCCTAGGATGAGGATGAGTAGGTAGACCTAGACGGGAGATAAAGTCTGAAGAGACTGCATTGATACAGCTCCCGTTGTCGAAGATCACCTTGCAGGGTTGTGTTTTCACCATGATATAGGTTTGGAAGATGGAGGTTCGACGCCAATCATCCTCCTGAGGGTGGGCCAGGATGCAGCGGACTACACCCAATCTTTCATGGCTAGAATTCTCGGCAATATCTCCCACTTGCATGTACTCGACATGCGTGCCATCATATCCTGCATCTAACTCCTCAAACTGGGTGATGAGGTCAGGATCGGCCTCATATCTCTCAAGGGTTTCTCCTTCCTGAGGTGGAAGTTCCATAGGCTGGGGGTCCGTGATGACCAAGGCTCGGGTGGGGCAATTAGTGGCAATATGCCCTAAGTTATGACACCGAAAGCATCGGACTCCCGAGATAGGGGCTGGTTGGGAGGTGCTAGGGATGACTCCCTTTCCCTTGTCATCTCTCCTCTCAACTGGTGGAGTATACTCGAGCCTAGGCACAGCTGCGGGTGCAGGTAAAGGGTTCCGTGGGAAAGGAGCCGTAGGGGCAACAGCCCTAAGTGGGGTAGCAGTAGGGACGTAGGAGGTGGAGGGGCCAGCTCTCTCAGTATAGCGGACTATAGGGTTTCGGGTTTCAGGTTGGCGGTAGATGGGAACCCGAGGTGGGACCACCCTTTGAAACCTCTCAACATCTCGTGCAACCTGGTAGGCGTGCTCGAGGGTGTTAACCTCCCGTAAGAATAATTCCCGCTGAATACTCTCGTGTAGGCCAGCCCTAAACCGAGAGAGGGTGACGGAAGCATCCTCCATGACTCGACTCAGAAGGAAGAAATCATCAAATTTGGTTATGTACTCGTCCACAGACTTTCCATCTTGGGTGAGTTTCTGCCATTGGTCTAAAAGACGCTGATGGTAAGAAGGTGGCAGATACTTCTCCCTCAATTTCTCCTTCATTTCTTCCCACGTGCTAATAGGCTCCTCTCGTCTCCGTGCTAGGAGATTCTCAACATTACACCAGTAGGTCTTGGCTTGACCCAGGAGTTTCATTTTGGCAAACCTCACTCTGGTGGCAGGTGTCATGCGGCGATGCCAATCAAAATATTGGTCCATCCCAGTCTCCCACTCAAGGTATGTAGCGGGGTTGAGGGACCCATCAAAACTTGGAGCGTCAATCTTGACGTTCCGTAGGATGATATCTTCATCGTCGTGGTCTCTCTCTCGAGGCACACGGGCCTCTTGCTCCCGACCTTGGGGGGCCTGATTCGGGCGGACTTGCTCTCTTTCCTCCCTAGGATTGGCTACGGGATGGCCGTGGCCATTCACTCTTCCTTCCTCCCCTTTTAATCGATCCTCTAAGGCTCGGATCCTCTTATCGAGTTCCGTCCGTAGCTAGCCTATGAATTCTTCAAAGTGGGCCACGAGATTATGCTCGAGCTGGACTAGCATAGCAGTCACGCTCTCTTGATCCATGGGTAGTGTTGAGGGGCGCTCTAGACGGCCAGATGAATTCCTAGACCAACGTGGCATGCACGACATCGGACCTAGATGATGCAGTCCTGGGATCGATAATTAGCAAGCTATGACCCAAATTTTGTTGGCTAATTGGCAAAGGGCCAATTTGAAGGGACCGGTCAGGGGGGGTTGCTCGCCCGTAGGCGAAGTAGTTGTGGAACTACCTCCTGACAATTAGGGTGCCCTAATGTGACAGTCTAGGGCCTAAAGGATAGGTGCAAGCAAGCACTCTCTCACCGTCCACAGCGATGGACTCAGAAGACTGGCTGCATGGATCGGGCTCTCTCTTACTTCGTCGCGCGGCAATTGAAAAGATACTAAATGAGTAAGTTTGGAGCACGCACCTAGCTGACTGAAAGTCTAGCTCCGACCGGAGACGAAGGCGAGCGGGGACGTGCGGACCCGCACGGCGTCGACGAAGCTTGAGTGGTTACAAAGCATTCACTCCACGCAGGGAGGATTGAATTATTACAAAATCACGTGACTTAAAATTTCCCATGCAGAGGAATAAATCACTCTAGACATTCTCCGCGCAGGGAGACTTGGGGGCGCCCACACTCCGTGAATTACGGACTGTGTGTCGACGATCGGGCGACTCAACCGCTGATCGAGCCGGGATTGTGGACTCGGGTGCCAAGAATACTAAGTTACATAGATATATAATATATATATAAGATTATATATATCTCAAATATATATTATATATATCTAACTAATTTTCAAAACCCTCTTTTTTTGTTTTAGTCAAATAATATATGAATATATATATATATATATATATATATATATATATATAACATTATATATATCTTATATAGTTAACACATTTTTATCTTTCAACCTTTTTTTTCTTTCTGATCCTTTTCAAACTCCTTTTTTTTTCTAACCTCTTTTTTCCCCACACGTGTTTTTTTTGTGTTTCTTTTCAAGCCTTTCGACTGGTCAAACTGGGCAGACAGGCGCAGGTGGGCGGGGCACGGCTGGACAAACGGGGCAGCCACGCGGCACACCAGTGGGCGCGTAGGGGCAGGGCACGGGCGGCGGCCGGGCGGACGCGGGGCGCGCGCCAAGGGCGCGCAGGGGCGCGCGGAGGCGGGTGCGGGGCGCTGGCCTTGTGCCAGGCGGGCGCGGTGCGGCCGGGACCGGGGCCGGGAGCGGGGCGCGCAGGGCGCGGGGCACGGGGCCGGGCGCGGGGCTCGCAGGGCGCGGGTGCGGAGGCCGAGCGGGCCGGGTGCGGGGCGAGGGGCGCGCGCGGGCGGGCACGGGGCGCGGAGGGCGCTGGCCGCTCGGGTGCTGGGCTCGGGCGCGCAGGGGCGGCACGCGGGCGGCGCGTGCTGGCGCGCAGGAGGAGGGGCCGGGCACGGCGGGCCGGGCGCCGCCGGCGGACGAGGCGGGCGCGCGACGGCGGGCTGGGAGGCAGAGGGCCGTTGCGGCCCTTCGTTTTTTTTAAACGCGACACGGGCGACGAGGCCTGGCCGCGCGAACCCCCCTTCTTTTTTTTTTCTGTCTTTTTTTTTCAGCCGCTTCTCTATCTTCTCTTCTCCCTTTTTTTTCTTCTTTTGTTTTTTTTCCTTTCTAATGTGATATGAACGAGAGAGATAACTGAGAGAGAGAAACATAAAGGGGGGGGGGGAGATTGACAGAGAAACAGAGAGGGAAACGGAGACAGAACGAGAGGGAGTTCTTTGCTAAATTTTTTTTTTGTTTCCTCTATATTTTTTTTTCTCCAAGACTCCTCTCAACCAAGATCCTTTTCGGCTATTCTTTTTTTTTTCTCAAGCAACCTAGAGAGAGAAAGAGAGAGACGTCGGGGACGTCGGGCTCGTCGGAGACGCCGTGTTGAGCTCTGATACCAATTTGACGCGGCGGCGACGTGGAAGACGGATCGACGGCACTCCGGGACGCGAACAGGACGGGACGGATAACTGCTATCTCACACAGCTCGGCCTCACGCCGGACGGTCTCACACCGGACGACGCTCAATCCTCACAAAAGAGAAGAGAGAGAAGGGGAAGGCAAGAGGGGAAAGCTCTTACACAAACAAACTTTCATTCATATTCATCATACGTAACACATCCCTTGGCCTCCTATTTATAGGAAAGGCCCATTACACATACACCTTCAATCTTTTACAAATGACATATATATCCTTAGCCTAATAAAACACACTCACCTACCTAACTTTTGACTTATATGTTTTAACCAAATAAAATATATAAAACACACATGTTTATTTGACTATGACCCTAATACAATATAATTCTTTGACTTGGTAAAAATAAAATAAGATATGATGGTTTAATCATACAAATACCACCGTATATACAGATACACAAATACGTATAAATACGTATTCAGGATGCCGGGTCTTCAATCGAGTCTCCGAGCCATAAGCTCGGTGCAGTGGCGGTGCGACGTCGGCTCCTAGCATTGGACCCAGTAGTGGACCCGGTGTCCCCACCAGATTCATTCCCATCAATGAAATATCTAGGCCATTCGACGGTCTAGAGAAGCAGCGAGATCCCGTCATCTATAGTATGTTTTGATATCGAGTTTAATGGCACCAATTAGATTCGCTAAAAAATGAGAGAGAGAAGTCCTATGCTATGTTATAATATTATTTGATAGTCCTAACCTTAGTTTTCATTTCCGGTTCAAATTTCTTTAACCTTTGGAGGACTTCCCATTTTGAGAGGACTATTTTCCTTTGTATGGGGTATTGACCAAGTAGTTGTAAAATATAACTATTGAGAAGCTGCTACTTAAGAGGAGAAGCAGCACACGGGTTTAAGCTCTAACAAATCTATAGATAAACTCTTTCTCCACATATTACTGTGGGGTAGAATATAGTTCTCAGACTTCACTCCTAGAAATTAAGAAGGCTTTATGTTGTTGAATACATCATAGGCTTATTAACCATTTAAAGGTGGCATTTTTTTGTCAAGAAATCAAATAGTAACTTATACAAGTCGATCCCACACACATTAAACAAAGTCTCTCAAAAAATTATTAACCATTATGTGTTATCAAAATTAAAAGTTTGATACCGTCGCTTGAGATTTTATTGGGGATTTGTTATACGCGCGCCGCGGAGAAAATAAGCCGGTGCCAACAGAGTTATATCCCATAAGAATACGATCAAAGAGTGGACTCCGTGCACTCGTCTCTCTTTGTCTTGTCGATGTGTGTGAAGATTTTGGTCCCATACATGGTGGAATTTCAGAAAAAAAAAATCTCAGCTTTATATATGGGATGCTCATTCTTGTTTTTAATTTCATGGATCAGAACTACCTTCTTCTTTACGCTTTCCTTCTCTCTACTACCACTGTCTCCTCCCTCACTCTCCAAATCTCTACTTGTCCGCAACGACTTTGAGACTTGTTGTCATGTCGATGTTTTCCAACAATTCAGATATTGTATTTATGCCTAGTATCATATTAGTTTCTTTAATTTCAATAATATTAATTCGTCTAACTTATGTAGGTTATCAGTTTTTAAAATTTGTCAATATATTGTCATATTAGTTTTTAAAATTTAAAAATAAAATTAATTTTTAGAAATACAAATATTTGAAGATGGTCGGAGAAAATATGAACTTGATTTTTAAAGTCGACAAATTCAAAAGAATCAAACTCTTAAGTTAGATAGATTCAGAAACTTGAAAAATACAATTATAAAATATTAGACATAGTTCATCTATTTTGAATATTTTTTAACAATCTGACATCTAATGGCACCAAATGTTTCATAGTTCGTGATGATAAAATTTATATTCCCACCGTTGCCCTCAGGAATACATAAAAATATTCTCAGCATTGTCTTTATAAATATATAAAATTTAGTTCGAGTTAATATTTAAGGTCGATGACATCTAGGAAGATAAAAAAAAAATTAAGAACCGTTCGACTAAAGTTCTGTGAATCAAATTTATAGAAGTTAATGTACACAACTAAGAAATATGACTACTTTCGGCGCGAATACATAATGATCTATAAATAACTCAACAATCCGGAAGAGAAAAATGACTTGAAAAATTAGCTAACAAAGGGTAATAGATTGAATATAGAGATTCAACTGAAGTAGACTGGTTTGCAACCAAAAAATGGGCTTTGACCGAAAAATGTGTACATTTCCACGCAAATCTGTAATTTTTATTCTAAACATTTATTTATCAGTCTTACCGTTTATATTTCGGTAGAATAAGCTATATATTTCAGGGTTTTTTAATATTTTTGTAAATCACTGAATTATAGCTCACATTATTGAAATATAATTCAAAAGAATGAAAAATAGAGATTCAACTGAAGTAGACTGATTTGCACCAAAAAAGTGGGTTTTGACTGAAAAATGTGTATATTTCCATGCAAATCCGTAGTTTTTAGTCTAAACACTTATTTATCAGTCTTACCGTTTATATTTCGGTAGAATGAGCTATACATTAGGGATTTTTAATATTTTTTTAATTCATCTTAATTTTGAAGAGGGCACGAATCTGCATGAGTAGAAGTCCACGTTTGGAAGCACATAATTCGGGCGTTAAGGATTTTGAAAAATCTCCCATCCCATTCTATGTCAGATTGTATAGAGTTTTTTTTTTTAATTTGAATTGCATTTGGCGTGGGTTAAGATCATTGTGGGTGTGTGATGAGGGGGGTTGCATAAATTACTCGAATACTTTACCTCTGTGAACACTGTTTGGATGTTTGGAATTCTTCCCAAACAATGTTTGCAATAAATCATCGTAACAACTCGAATTTGTGCTACCGCAACCTCGCAACATTATTCATCATCCTCTTCCTCCTCCCTCCCTTCTTTCACCTGGGAATGGCAAGCAAATGGCCCCCGCAAGCATCGAATCTCGTCTGTGGCACCGCTGGCCAAACGGCCGCCGCCATCGCCCTTTGACCTGTTTGGCCTCGCCTTCTTCCACCTCGTCGTCGTCAAAGTCATCGGGGGCATCACCGGGGGGTGGGAGGGGGTTTAGAGTTGAGCTCGAGCTTGACGGGGAGGAAGGGGGCGGGGGTGGAGTGTGGGGACCTGCGCTCGAGGTGTAGCTTGCAGGCAGCGGTTTTGACGTGCGCGAGAGGCTGCGGGGATGATGGGATCTGACGATGGTTTGGTGCGAACGTAACGAGACGTGATTCGCCCCCACTCCCTCCTTTCTCTCACCTATTAGGCTACTAGAGGGATGCCGAGCGATTTTTTACGACGAGTTTGATAAGATTTGTGGGAAATCATGAATATTGATGTAATAGATTATGAAATACGTGGATCTCACTTTAATGATTAAAATTTACTTCTTCTTTTTAAAATCTTATCAAAATTAATTTTTAAATTTGAGAGAGAATTCATCTTATTGTTATTATATCTCTCTAACCTTAGGAATCTACTTTTAAAATGAGAGACCAATTTTTTGAGCATTAATGTGTTTGTCTCTCTCAAAGAGCCTTCCAATGATCGGGTGCGTTTGAAATTCTAATGGGGTGGATTATGAAAATAAATTCCAATCATTGGAAGGCTTTTTGTAACGACCCGAAAATCCGATTACCGGGAAGACCCGATAACCTGAGACTCGCACCGCCGCCCACGAGTCGGGAGGGCTCGGAAGGGGTAAAAGGAGTGTGGAGGCACAAAGAAATAGGAAATAAAGTAGGACAATTCAACAATTACAAGCTGAAAGAAAGAACAACTACAGCTACAACAGAGTCCAGTCCAACAGAAAGTACAGTCTAAAGCAGTAAAACGTACCATATGCCAAGTGAACACTGCCCGGCAAGCTGGCAACTGAGAACCTCCGCTCTGCACCCTCGAACCGCGAGGAAGAACCGCCACACCTGAAAAGCAGGGAATGAGTCTCCAAAACAGAGACTCAGCAGGGATCCCGCGGAACCCCAACCGGAAACAACGGCGGTAGCGGAAAGGAGAGCTACTACTACAGCAGGAACAGCAAACCGGTGGCCGGTCAAAAACTCGGCACTACAGCTACTCCTACTGCCAGAAGGCAGACCTCGATCACGCAGTCGAAGCTACCGAACCACGCTAGTACCACCTACTGAAGTAAGAACACACGGCAACCACGCCGTAGAGGCCTGTCTCCCAGACAGCCAACCTGGACACGCTATCCAAGGTGCAACCCCGACCATCCGATCGCAGGTACCGCACAACAAGACGCAACCTCGGTAAAGCCACTAGCACTAGTCTCACGGCGCGAAAACCAACACGCGCCACGGTGAAACAACCGAAAACTTAACGGTCGACACGACCGAAAACCCGAAGGTCAAAGTTACGGAAACTGACAGTCTGTCACTTCCAACTCGACAGGAGTACCACCCACTAGAAGTACAGCCGGTAGCGTCCCCTGACGTCTTACACCGCACCGCAGGTGAACCGCCTGACGTGGTAGGTCCTACCAGAGGCACGAACACCGTACAAGTAACCACAAACAAGTGACTAGCTGGGGTCACGCCCGTCGACGTGCGTCCACTGTCCCCAACCACGTGTGCATACACAGACCACGCGTCCTAGGTCTGGCCCTCTGACTGGTTTTCCCCTGCCACTGGACTCTGATTTGACGAGGGGCCCGACGGTAACCAGTCTAAAACCGTCCTCAGGGTAAGCCCGTACACCACTCCCTGGTGCGACCAGCACACGCGTACTGATAGACTACGACTAGTTGAGGGTCACTGAAGGAGTAGACTCTCCAGTCAACGGAAAACAACGTCCGAATCCGACGACGTACGGAGACCACCCCACGTACCGGCCCCGTCGCACGGTGACCACAGTCGGAGAAGAAACGGGACTCACAGTCCACGGCCACGCACACACCGTGCGCTAGAGTCGAGAAAACTCAAGTGGCACTAAGACACTGGACTCTGGACAGTCCTATAGACACACTACAGCCAACGGTCCTTGAGTCACAAGACTCGGGGTCAAGACCGTTGCACATGACAGCACAAGGTCGTCAATCTAGTCCAATCTCTAG
The DNA here is from genome assembly GCA_022559845.1 of Amorphophallus konjac. Classification (NCBI taxonomy): domain Eukaryota; kingdom Viridiplantae; phylum Streptophyta; class Magnoliopsida; order Alismatales; family Araceae; genus Amorphophallus; species Amorphophallus konjac. The sequence goes on from JAHNEJ010003410.1 coordinate 71,213, forward strand.
GTCTAAAACCACGGTAGCACGAGTATCGAGACAACTCACAAGCCACCAAGACTGTTCCCTCAGGAAGGGAACGCAAGGGACCACGGCCACACGGAAAAACACAGAGGCACGATTCCCAGGGCAACACACAAGCCGCCATGTCGATTTCCCATCTCGAAGCAAGCGGGAAACCTCCAGCCCTAGGCCGGACAACTGGACTCGCAGTCTAAGGCCAAACACGTGGCCCACACGGAAATCACCTTCCAAAGAAACTCACAATATGCGGGGGAGACCCCACCGCACGCACACCGATACACGGTGACTCGATCATGCGTAACACGAAAGCCCGGAACACGTGGGGTCACCCGGACCCACCACACCTACGGGCACGCTAATCGAGATAACACGGTCCCTCCCGACACCCCAAAAATACAGACACAGAACCCATGGGGTGTCCGGGATACTCACAAGGCCGGAGGTCGACCACTGGGTCACAACCGGGTCGACCGGAGACCAACACAACACAATCGGAACACTAGAAGGTCACCCGGACCCTTAAACTCACGGGCACGCTAATCGAGGTAACCCAAATCTCTGGACACCCAAAGACACGGTCACGGAACTCCACGGGGTGTCCAAGACACACGCGGCTCAATGGGGGCACGATCAGCCGCAGACCACCCGCCCCGGGCAGCCCGGATGGTCACTTCAATAACGCGCTATAGGTCCATAGCGCGTTCAAGCAGAACGCGCTAGGAGCCTATAGCGCGACAAGGCAGGTCGCGCTATGTTTCCATAGCGCGACAGTCCAGAACGCGCCATAGCCCTATAGCGCGACAGGAACCGCCATACTGTTCATCTTCTTCGATGAACGCGCCCCGTCGGGGCACCGTGACCATCAAGAACGCGCTATTGGAGCATAGCGCGTTCTCAGTCCGCGCCCGAAAACGGTGGAAACAGCGGGAAAAACCATTCCACGCCCCGTCCACCCCCAGGTGAAGGGGAAACAAAAGGGGAAACCTTCCCCAAGCCCCCAGGCATGCATCTAAACCCCTGGATCGCCCGAAAACACGGTAAAACGGAAGATCCGGCTCACACCTAAAAAACATGCATTTTCCCCAAATCGCCCCGTTTAGCCCGCTCGGCTCACCACGGCCTACCAAACTCGCGGGAAAAGAAGTGCACGAGCTGGGGGTCCATCTCCCTACCTCCACCGAAGAAACGACGCACCGTGGACACCGGTCCACGAAGAAAATGCCGTTGAAGCCTCGCCGTTCCACGAACCCACGGCCGAGCTTCACCGCGCCTCCACCACCTCGATCCTCATCCATTCTCGTCCGTGCCTCGCCCGCGCCGTCCCCGCCTCGCCCACACTCCACCCCGTCGGCCGTCGGAGAGAGAGGGAGAGAGGAGAGAGCGTGAGAAGAGAGAGGGAGAGAAGAGAGAAATGAGGGATGGGGAGAGAGAAAAGGGTTAGTATATATAGGAAAACCCGAATTTCTCGATAAATTCAGAAAATTACGAAAAATTACCTCCGCGATTCTCGGAAGGAACACAACGCAGTGGTAACGTCCCGGAGTCGGAGAACGCCACGGTTTGTCCTGCAAAGAGTTCCGAAGGCCCATCAGGGAAAAACACGTGTAAAGCACAAAATACACTCCGAGACCCACTAAAATGATCCGAAAAATCCGGGACATTACACTCTTTGTGAGAGACAAATACATTAATGCTTAAAAAGTTGGTCTCTCATTTTAAAAGTGGATTCCTAAGGTTAGAGAGAGATATGAACAATAAGGTGACTTCTCTCTCAAATTTAAAAGTTACTTTTAATAGTATTTTGAAAAGAAGAAGTGGATTTTAATCATTGAAGTGGGATCCACGTGTTTCATAATCTCTCACATCAAAATACACCTCTTCTCACACATCTTCTCAAACGTGCTCTTAGAGAAAGATCATAGCTAGGCTAGCGGTGAGTTGGACGATCGGAAATGGCGAGGGCGGCCGAGGTAGGTCACCGGAGGGGTAGAAGAGAGATTTGCTTTCCAAAATCTCTCAACGTCTCGTAGGAACCTGCTCTCTATAATATGTACTTTTATGGATTCAGGAGAAACAACACCGACTTTGTCTAGTTTCTCTCGCCCACTAAAACATGTCTGGCGCGAAAACTTCTATGGCGATGGTTCATCTAAGAATGCTATTCGGATCGATAAAGATTTTAATTGTTATAATCTCTATTTATAATATTTTAAATTATTCTTAAAAAATTTATAAATAAATTTTTTAATAATTTAACAAATTTTTAATTAATCATCGAGTTATAATTATTTTTTAAAAATTTTTACATTTATTTTCATTATACAAATAAGTCTGATAAAAGTTAATCAACCCATGATTAATTTGACCCAAAGTTAAGAAAAGATTAAATTATCTTTAGTTAGTAGAGATAGAAAGATAGAGAGAGAAACTAATTTTCGCACTGACAGGGTGGGTGCAGACAGCGAGGGCCGATGAATAGGCACCCCCCTCTCTCTCTGGCAAGCTCCCTCCTCCCCTCCCTCTCTGGTAAACCGCCACCCCCCTCTCCACTCTAGAGGCCACCCCTCCCGCTTCGGTAATCCCCCTCCCCCCTCCTAGTTTCCAGGCGCCCCCTCCCGCTCCAGTAAGCCCCCTCCCCCCTCTTTGTTCTAGACGATCACGGATCATAGGGACTTCTTAATAAGAGTCAAAACGATTATAATAATTTACATAAAAATAATTATAACTCAAGAATTAATCGACGTCTCACTAAATTTACATGCATGGATTTATTTGTACAAAATCCTTGTACTTGAATCATGCATGAGATGAGAGATTTTATGGTGCCAATATCTTTTCTACCGTACGGCCCACTCAAAATAAGGTATATAGTTTTGCTACACACAGCAACTTGTGCAGCAATTATTACATTTATCCGATAACATGAACAAGGGCAGAGAGAAGATTAGGAATAAAAACGATCTCGGAGCCATTAAGGTGATCCGGGGAGGGCGGGCGGGCGGTGGGGCTCACCCTCGAAGGTTCACTGTCATAGTTTTTATTTTTTTTTTAATGTGCTGCAGCGGTGCTGTGGCCCCTCGCGTCTCCGAGTTGCGTGCTCCCCCTCGGGTCGGTGGAAGACGACGAAACGGGGGCTCTACTCCCCAACAGTCCCAGCGGGATCATTGCAAATCGCCTAAGCAAATGGCACAATTGCCCCTCTCCCCTCGTGTGGTGCCAGACGCCCCCCCCCCACCCACACGTTCCTCCTCATCATAGGCCACATCTCCGCTGCCGCAGTCTTTGTAAGAAAAGCGAGGGTATATCCGTCACAACGTAAAAAAGGCATCCCGCTGACACAAACGGGTACACTTCAGTGTGCGTGGACGAGAAAGCGCGTCGGGGGATTATGTCAGGAGGCTTTTGGCGTTATATGCTTGTCCTTCTGTCTCGGTCTCCTCCTCCCGCACGTAGGCCCACGGTGCACGTTGATACGGACCTCAGTTGTATGGATCATATGCCACCACGGCACTTCTTTAAACTGTGGACCGCGTCACTTCCTTCGGCACCGGTTTGACATAGAGTTAAGTTTAATCCAGGTTAAGATAAGTGATATAATTTTACTCAATTCTATCTCATTTTATTTTGATGTCACGTGAGTTAATTTCATTGGGATCTCCTAGGTTAATCGATGATATCGCTCGTGATTTGATATTTTTTGAGTTAATTTCCACAAAAAAGTGAGTGAGAGGTAGAGAAGCGGTGAGCTTTGGACAAAAAAATGAGAGTAAAAAAATATTTTTATATATCGAACTAAGTTATCTCACCTCGAAAATGAAATAAGTTAATTTAGATTAACTCAAACTAACTTAATTTTAAATGGCTTTGTTAAATTCGCTCATGTCAAAATAAAATGTGTTAAGTTTGCAATAAAAAATAAATTAATCTTCAAATAAGTCCGAAACAAAGTGGACGAACATACGAGCGTATACGAAATATACACAAGCTGGTTGGGTTGAAATATGAAAAACTCCTTTGATGCTAGTTATACTCACGGAATCTTTACACTATCGGACATTATCTCCACAATAAAATAAGATTATTTAGATTATAATATTTTCAGAATTGGAAAAATATTTCATTATATATATGTATATATATTATTTATCAATGTGAAAAGATAAGACGATAGAGGTTAATCTATTTCTCTTCGTTCATCTCAAATTAAGGCAAGTGAATAACAAACATAAGAATAGATCCTCTCACAGTCTCACTTCACTTCAGGAGATCGTGGCTGGCCCAACTTTTTTTATTTTACTTTAAGTCCTCTCATTCAATTATAAATATAACTTTCTATAGATAGATATAACATTAAAATAATATTGTACTTGCCAGTAGGATTTGTCGGATCGGTCGTCCCGACCGTCCCGATTTTCTGCCGAGACGAGACGGGATAGTTTCATCCCGCTCCATCTCGTAATATATATATATATATATATATATATATATATATATATATATATATATATATATATATATATATATATAATTGAATAAAATTCGTAGTGTAGTTGGTTAAATTGTTCATGAGTGCTTCTTCGACAGGTCTTTAGTTCGAGTCTTGTTAGCGTTTTCACATTTGAGTTTTTTTATTAAAAATTTAAAAAAAATTTAAAAAATACATGTAACCAACAAGATTCGAACTCAAACCGCTTTTGAACAAGTGAAATCAATTAACCAACTTACATATTAAATATTTTATATTTAAAATAATATATATAATATATAAAGTGACTCAGTAACGACCCACGGTCCGACCGTTCAATCTAACGCCTGGGTCGATCCGAGTCGTGCGAGTCAGGCCGATCCGGACCAGGTTGTCAAACCCTGCTTACCCGTTCGATATTCAGCACCGTATTAATTGTACTTTGAATATGCAGATACAATAGTGAGTGCATAATAACACTAACACACCGTTATATTTACCCGATTTTATTTGAAATTGGCCAAACAGATAAGGAGAGTCAAGAGAATAACAAAACTGATTTTATAAGTTTTGATGACATGTGACAGCTCTTATTAGTTATTAGAAACTGCTATAGTCAAGTACTCTCTTCCAAGGGGAGGGCCGGATCCCGATTCCCGAGTCCAAACATAATTTTTATAAAATATCATATTTCTATTTACTCCCTTATTTTTACATATCATCAAAAATCTCTCATGACATCGTATAATTATGATTATACCCTTATGATTTCCGAATCATTTACGAGTGCTGAATACTCTTAGAATATATTCACAAAAATTACATGAATATGTGAAATACCAAACATGACTCTGTATATGAGAGAGAGACAGAGAAAAGGGTACCACCCTACGGCTCCTCTCCCCCACCTGCATTAGCTCCCCTCCTCCCCTCTCTCTCCCACCTTCGGTGAGCAACCCCCCTACCCCTCCTAACCTTCCTAGCCCTCTCCTCCCAACAAGCACCCCCCTCTCCTCCTGGCCATCCATCTCCCCCTTCGACAAATAACCTCCACCCCTCCCAGCCCCCACTCCCTTTACCTGTAAACACGCCTTCCAAAAGCACCACCTTCACCTACACCACTTGCACCAAAGCCATGGCCACCACCTACGCCCTACCCTTGTTGTTGTAGCGAGGCTTGGATGGGAAGAGAGTGGCGACGTCGACCTTTATGGAGCTCGTTGTCTCAACTATGACAGCTCTCTCTCTCTCCCCCCTCCTACTGACGACACCATCCCCTCCCCTGAGCGCTCGTAGGAACCCCCCCATCCCTCCTACCCCCCTCTCTCCCGCTAATGCCCCGGGAGCTCGCAGGAACACCCCCACCTCCCATCCCCCTCTCCCCCTCCTTAGGCACTCGCAAGACCACCCCCCTCGACCTCCCCATCAAATCTCACTCCCCTCCGACAAGCAGCTCTCCACCCTCCCACTCGACCCCCCCTCCCTAGGCACTCGCAGAACCCCCTCCCCCCTCCGGCAAGTTGTGTCCCCCCCATCTCGACCCCCCTCTCCCCACTCACAAGAACACCCCCACCTCCCCATCCCTCCTAGCCCCCCTCTACTTGCAAGAACCTCTGTTGCTGCAATAGCACCAGATGACTCTGAGGTCCCCTTACCCACGACAGAGAAGACCCTCAACTTGATCTTCCACACTCATCCCTTGCTTCCTCTTGAGCTCACCCTCCGTCGCTGCCTTCCATGGGCGATGGCGTGCCCTTTGAGACAAGCTCGGCACCTCCTCTCCTCCCTCTCTTATGCCTCCCATTGCCTCGGCTGGTTGCACTACCCCGTCTTTGACCTCCTCTGGGCTCTCCTTGCCACCCTATGCTCCCCCTCCAATCATTGCCACGACCCATCTCTCAATGGTAGCGAACCTCTCCTCTAGAGTAACTTGGGCATTGCCCCCTCGCCTCTTTCCCTCCGACTACACAACTTAGAGCTCCTCCAATGCTCCAGCCTCTTCGAGCGTTGCCCGCCACCATTCGCGATGGCGACTGCCAATGCAGTCGATGAAGTCACTGATAGAGAGAAGAGTGTGTGTGTCAGAGAGAGAGAGAGAGAGAGAGAGAGAGAGAGAGAGAGTATAATAACTTGATAATAGTAGGGTTTGCCGACCTGGTGCGTCTCGCCCCGACTCGACCTAGGCCGGGACCGGGTCGGCTGGGCTGTGGGTCGTCACCGGGTCGGCCTATTATTTTAATATTATATTATGTTATATTTTATATATAATGTGTATTTTTCTATTATATATATATATATATATAGTGGTTTTTTAGAACGGGACGGACCGGGTCGGATCGATACGGGAGCGACCCAACCCGACTCAAGCCGAGACCGAGTCAGCCAGGTTGACCGGGCCGACAAACCATGGATAATAGATCAGTCATTTTTTCGCTTAACTCATATGATATTCTAGTCAAATCAACAGAAGTTAAGATGAGCGTATAATCAAAATAATATGGAATACGTTAAGAATATATTTGATAATATATAAAATAGGGAGATAAATATATATATGATATTTGACCATGACATAATTATTAAAATCCCTATATATAATCTATCTCGGGGATATGCGATAATATCATAATATAAATGACAAGGGTACATGGCAAAATCGTAAAATGGCAGAGACGTACTGATAATTATCCCTTCATTCTTTAACCTTCGCATCTCTCCTCTTCCCCACCTCTCCTTCTCTTGGTGACCTCTGCTTCCTAGAGAGCGAGAGAGAGAGAGAGAGAGAGAGAGAGAGGAAGAAGGGGAAGGCGGCGTCTTCCTGCCCCCTCCCCGCTCTCTTCTCCCTCGGACGCGCATCCATGTCCGCCGCCTCTCTCCTCATCCGTGCCTCCCTCCTCCGCGGCCCCGTTCACCGCGCCCGTCCCCGCGGCGCCGGCCCCGCCATGGCCGTCTCCTGCGTCGCCTCCAGCTCCACCGCCGGCGCTCCCTCCGGTTCCGGCGCCGCCACCGCCGCCCCCCGCTTCAAGGTCGCCGACTTCCCCGACCTCGTCTACCCCTGCTCCGCCGCCGGGGACGTTGCCGCCAACGGTAAGTACGTGCTGCCCGGCGGCGACTCCGAGGAGGACGTCGACGAGGTCTGGGCGGGGTTGCGGGAGGAGGCGGCGGCCGACGTGGAGAGGGAGCCCGTGCTGCGAACCTTCTACCACAACGCCATCCTCTCGCACTCCTGCCTCGAGAGCGCGCTGGCGGCACACCTGGCCGCCAAGCTCGGCGGCCTCGACCACGTCCCCTGCGGCGCCCTGTTCAAAGTCCTCTTCGACGCCTTCCTGGCTGACCAGGAGGCCCAGGGGGCGATCCGGGTAGATCTCCGCGCGGCGCGCGAGCGGGACCCAGCCTGCTCCAGCACGGTCCACTGCTTCCTCTACTACAAGGGCTTCCTCGCCTGCCAGGCCCACCGGGCGGCACACCGGCTGTGGAAGGTCGGGCGGAGGGCGTTGGCGCTGTTCCTGCAGAGCCGGGTGTCGGAGGTGTTCGCGGTGGACATCCACCCGGGGGCCCGGATCGGGAAGGGGATCCTGCTTGACCACGCCACTGGGCTGGTGGTGGGGGAGACAGCGGTGATCGGGGACAACGTGTCGATCCTCCACAACGTGACGCTGGGGGGCACCGGCAAGGAGTCCGGCGACCGGCACCCCAAGATCGGGGACGGGGTCCTGGTGGGTGCCGGGACGCAGATCCTGGGGAATGTGAGGATCGGAGAAGGGGCCAAGGTGGGGGCCGGGTCGGTGGTGCTGAAGGAGGTGCCGGCGAGGACGACGGCGGTGGGCAACCCGGCGAAGCTGATAGGCGGGAAGGAGAACCCGATGAAGCTGGACAAGATGCCCAGCCTCACCATGGATCACACCTCGTGGTCGGACTACGTCATCTGAAGCCTCAGTAGCAGAGAGCGATAGTGAGCTCTCGTTGCTGGTATGTTGATAGCATCACTCTGCTCCAGAGCTTCCTCAGGCTTATCCTAAGATCAAAGTTGCCGCTTGTTCATACCCTCCCTCTCTCTCTTCTCCTTCCGCTGCTGCTGCTGGGGTGTCCTCAGGATTAGTTGCGGCGTCCCATCGTTCCAAAGGAGGCCTCTGCGCTCAATCCCGCCAGGTCGCCATCACGGTGGTGGTGTTGAAAGCCAGGTCCGTCCACTGCCCACTACAAAATAATTCTTAACGGTAGCTGTAGGCATTTGGTGGGGGGAATATGCTTTGCGCTTGTATATAGTTCTGATGGTTTGCTCTAGTTTATTGAGCCGTCTATCAGGCGCTCGCATCCTGTTCGAGACATTGCCTGACCGATGTTAAGCAGCTCTGTTCTCTGATTTTTCATGTCTAGCTGCTGCTGGTATCTGAAAGTAAACAGCTATTTTATATACATCTGCATGTAAAATCTTTGTAGCATATGGTCCTGCTGACTTCCTGAAGCACAAGCCCCTCCATTGATTCATGTCATCTTTGCTTTTTGTCTTTTGAAGGTATGCTAATCTTTTATTAGTCTCATTGAGATGTTGTCTGGTGCGCTCTTGTACTGTGAAATGTTGTAGTCTTCAGGTTCTTAGAAAATTTGGATTTTGGTTTGCTATTGTCTTTTACTCAAAACCAGGGTTCGCCGACTGGGTTACAGGGTATCAACTCGGTCTGGTCCAGATAGAAAAATGGGTGTCACACCGGTTGATTGCATTTCAGAAACCCGAGTATTCACGACACAACAAACGTGAACAAGAAATTGGAATCTGGCGTTTTACAGTGTTTTCCATCATTTTCCAACGTACCAAACTTGTGTGGAAAAAAATTATGTGAGATTGAGAAAGCCCCATGAGGATGTATGATCGAGCTTTTTTCCTCTGGGATCTGTTTCCCCATGAAATCATAGTAGTTTCTTCCATATGGGAGATGGCCAGGACCATTCCCAATATCCTTCCCAGTACCCACCGATGATACCGGTTGCGAAATTTGTCCTCCAATTATATTGTTTCCTGTGTAGCAGCTCACCAAAATGTCCTGGCCTCTTGTTTCTAATCTCGTTTGGCGAGACTTTTTATGGGCTGGTTTTTGGACTCGAAAGATTCACCCTCACAAGACAAAATAAATGAGTCTAGGTCATATTAAAATTCTCAAAAGTCAACTTTTCACTTATAGAGTGAGACTGTGAGATAAGAAAAATAAAGTAAATATTTTTAAAATCCCAGGAATCTTTTTTAGAGGAGGAGTTTTTTTTTCTCTCTCGCTAGAGATTTTTGAAAAAAAAAATCAAAGCTCATTCGTTTTAATTTGTTTATTGATATTCCAAAAATTAAATTGGTATTTTTACAATGAGATCCCCCAGATTATGTAACCCTGTAATTCTAAAGTAAGCCCTTGCCGTCGCATTGGTGTCAACTTAACTCTAGTTAAGGTAAAGTAAAGTGAGTAAATTCCATTTTTACCTTTGAGAAATGTACGCACACAGACGGAGAGGGGATATTTTTTTGGGTTTTTTTGCATGAAAATTATTGTTACAAGAGAATTTGTAAAAAAATCATTCCTGTAAATGTATTAACCGATATATCATTGTGTAAATTTGAATTGTGTAAAAATATTATATTTATTTACGGACATATCACTTCATTTTGTTAAAAATTTATAAAAGAATAACGCTTAAATTGTATATATGTACTATTTGAATTAATCTAGTGATATGTCTACTAATGTATTTCTAATAATCATTTATTTATAAATACATCTCTTACAATGATTTTCATGTAAAGATCCTCATTTTTTTTAGTTACTCTTGGACAATTTTGTCATGCTATTTGAGAAGGTAGGAATATGCTTAAGAATTATCTCTTTTCTAAGCATTTGTGTGAGGGGAGTGTGGACCTCCCAAAATTCTCTCTCATCGGGTAGGAAATTCGGCTATTCTAACCCGATAATAAAGTAACCCTTAAAGAGTGAGATAATAAAAATAAAGTAAATATTTTTAAAATCCCAGGAATCTATTTTAGAGGAGGAGCTTTTTTGTTTCTCTCTCGCTAGAGATTTTTGAAAAAAAAAAATCAAAGCTCATGTGTTTTAATTTGTTTATTGATATTCCAAAAAAGAAATTGGGATTTTTACAATTAGATTCCCCAGATTATGTAACCCTGTCATTCTAAAGTAAGCCCTTGCCGTCGCGGTGATGTCAACTTAACTCTAGTTAACGTAAACTAAAGTTAGCAAATTCCATTTTTACCCTTGAGAAATGTACGCACACAGATAGACAGGGGATATTTTTTTTGAGTTTGTCTTGGATAATTTTGTCATGCTATTTGAGAAGGTAGGAATATCCTTAAGAATTATCCCTTTTCTAAGCATTTGCTAATCTGAGGTCTTTACGTTTGAATAGTGAAAGATTATGAGGAGTTACTTAGAAATATGAAGATTACGGGGATGAATTTGGGATTGGGCACAATGTATGGATCTAAGTGTAAAAATCCCAACAATTTTCCTCGGATACTACTTTACCCCCCCCCCCCACACACACACACACACACACACCGTCCCTTTGGAAAGGGTTTCTTTCGGCCAAAAGTGGGGTGATAGATGGATGCACGTCAATCCAGTGAGTGCTTGGTCCCACCTCTTTTCGTTTGGCGAGAAACTCTGCCGAAAAGTCTGCGGGGTGTAGCCATCAAGCGGTCAACAGAGACCTTCCACTCCTGATCAACCATTCGAGATGTTCTTCTCGAGTGAAGGCGGTAAATAACTAAACATGTCCCCTCGTTCATCATGTTTAGCTCCGCTTTGGTAGCGATTTAACACTCGTTTAAGTCGAAATCTGTATACACTTATTCCCTTTTCATTTGGCGGAGATGAAATCGAATCACTCCACTTAAGACAGGATAAACGGGTTTAAGGGGGCTTATTATATCCCACCTCCCGAGCTGGGATACTTGATCCCGTCGCGGCCCTTTTATCCATTCGCCCCTCCTTTACGTCCCACCCACCCACCTGCACCCGTCGCATCCGTTGCAGGCGGCAGCCTTCGTCATCCTCGAGGTCGCCTTCGTCTTCCTCAAGCTGTGCATCTTCTTGTCGCAAAACCCTCCGTCCGTTATCTGCGACGACAGGTCTGTCCCTCATTCTTCTTCCTCCTCTTACAAAACCGTCCATCCTCCGTTCATGGCCGGCTTCTTCGTCTATCTCGCGAAACCCTCTTACAAAATCCTCTTGCAAAACCCTCGTTCAACTGAGTGTTCGCCTCTCTGCAGGGTTCGAGGAAGACGATGACGGCCCCGGTCAGTACCTTCAACAATGGTCAAACCGTCGTTCACGACCCTCCTTTCTGTCAGAAACGTGCGGCGTCTGCAATGGTTCGCCTCCTCACCATCTCCTCTCTGTCAGGCGCTGCGTTCCATGGAAGAAGGTGCGGCGGGTGCAGGTGATTTTGTAGTGTTCCATCCCTTCCAGCGCACAGGCTTCACATCTTTCTTGTGAATGTACAGTAGCACGAAGCCCTCTTTAAATCTGACCCTTTGTCTTCCATTGTCCACACCGTGGAGGGAGCTCACGCAGACGATCCGGTGGGGGGCATTCTGTTCCTTCTCTATATACCCGGTGGTGGCCAGGTATGTGTATCGGCAAACCCTGTCTCTGTGAAGGTAGCATGACGAATAGAAGTGCGTTTCTTCGAATTTCCATAGATATGTGATTTTACAATTACGGAAATGATGATGTTCATCGATTGATATGCTTCTATGCATGGAAATCATTTTCAGAATGGCTTAATACATCTCCAAAATGTTTTTTTCCGTTCATGTCTTAATACATCTCCATGATGATCTATCTGTTGTTCACATTTTCCTACGCTACGGATTGTCATGGACTTCCAAGTGCAGAGCTTCATCTCTTGGCACCAAGACTATCGTGGGATGCCCTCACACTTGTTTGGCCATTTCATTGTCCTTACTTTAGTTGAGGTTGTCTTTTTAATTTCCCCTTGCCAGTGGCTGTAATCTGATTTCCCTGTCTTCATCGAATCAAAAGTTACCATGCACAGGTATTCAACAACGCCTACTAACTAACATGCTGTTGCCATTGTATGGAATATTTAGTATGTTTACTTTCTATACAGACTGTCTATTCATTTACTCTGAAAAATTTGCAATATATCAATGGATGTGTATGTTTCTTCGTTCATTAGTTTTTAGGGTATGCAGGTGGGTTAACTTTCAAAATTTTCCATTGTATGTTATCTTCCATTTTCTTGTATGCATATCAATTGCATTTTCTTTGCAATATATGGACATCTCCTATTTCGTGAGACTGCCTATTTTTGTCATTTAACTGTGTTAATTGCTGTAACTGGGTTTTTTCTGAGTTCAGACAATCCTGTGTTCATCATACAGTTGCCCTCTGAATGTTCAACCTTATAAATCATGCACTTTTGTGACTTCGACAGAGCACTGTTATGCGTACTTGTAATTGCAAAATAGTTGTACTACAGTCGGATGATAGCTTAATACTAAGGATATTATTAATGACAGAGGCAATGGCTGTAATTGGATTTTTCTGGGTTCAGATATTCCTATTTGCATGGAGATTATGTTAATTTGGTCATTAATCATGTAGTGTATTTGTGCATTTGCTTATAAATATATCATTGTATAAGTAGTTTATTTGTTTCGTTGATTTTCAGGTATGCATGATTGATCTGATCATTTACATATGCAGTTTCATATGCATTTATTACCTGTGTTCCACCAATGAGTCATTCCCCATTAAAGTGACAGTAGATATGTGCAAAGGGTAGACCATTACAATGGATGTCTTTAATTACTTAGAACCGCTAATATCCAGAAACCTGGTACAAAATAACTACAGACATTAACTTGCTTCCTCTAAATTCTGGGTGGTATGCCCAAGACCTTAAAACATGGGCTACTAGTAGGGGTTGGTTGGTAGTCGGAATCCCTGATCACTTTGGTATTGCAGGACATCTTTGCTGCTGCAGACATCTTATGAACATGTATTCCTCCGGTAAATACCATCGCCATTGATTTCACTGTACATCATGTACTCAAACTAGCCCCGGATGCCATAATGGATCTTGAATTCTTGTTGATAGGTCACTTGTGGACATATGAAATGGATGAGATCTTACTACAGTTAATTAGGGAGGAGTTGGTTAGGGGTGATTTTAGCCTACCGGATGCATGGGGTTTTGTGCAACAATCATTCAACATGAGGTCGGGCCTTAAATTTCCGGTTTCCCACTTGCAACATAGGCTTGGTTTCTATAAGTGTTTCTACACCATAGCCAAACCGCTTGTATGCGACTGGGGTTTCAAGTGGAATGAGGACTCAAAGCAGATAGTTAGCAATGGCATATCATGGGATGCATATAACGAGGTCTGTTACATGACCAGCACAACCTTGCATATGATATGACAATGACACCATGGAATATATGCTAATACATTGCAATACTTTTCTGCAGTTTAATCCACTCGTCATGTGGTTTAAGGGAAAGACATTGCCATTATATAAGGACATTATACAAGGGTTTGGTACGTGGGCAGATAACCTGGGACTACAATAAATAACATCTTTGAATCTTCATTAAACTATCTATGGATCCATTTCCATAGTACGGATATATCCTAGGCCAATGATGTATTTCCATAGGATTTCATGTACTTGTATGTTACTATTTCTTCCATTATTTAATTGTGAAAAGTATGTTTATTATGTCAGAGACGCATATGGCGGACCCAAAAGGTAAGGCACGGGTCACCAATTGGACTACCAAGGAAGACAAGTTGTTATTAAAGCTCCTAATTGATGAATACCACAAGAACAATTGCAACCAAGGAACTTTCAAGCATTACGTTTGGAGAGATATTTTAGAACCATTCAATCGTGAGACACGTAAGAATGCAGATGTAAACAATTTGACTAATAGATGGAAGAATTTGAAAAGGATCTACCACACGATTGAACAATTGCTCTCCCGTACGGGGTGGGGTTGGGATGACACTAAGAAGATGCCCGTGCCGCCAGATGAGGGAGCGTGGGCAGATGCCATTGCGGTATGTAGTATAGTCATTACTGTTAGCATATTATATTGTAAAGAGATATAACATTTTATTGATTATGTTCCGCAGTCCAACATTGAGTATAAGAAGATATTGGGAAAGTCGTTTGAGTATAAGGAGGAGATGGATCTTTTGTGCGGCAACACCATGGCAAGAGGAGCTTTGGGATTTGGTACAAGTATGGAAAATGACATATCTCAACGGAGGTCGTGGGGTGATCCTCTGACACCCCCTGAGCAGGGGAATACACTGTCGATGGGTTCAAACCATCAACGGTTTACTAGTCTTGCCCTTGATTGCAATGCACCCCCGGTGGATTTGGGAGATGATTTCAACCCCTTTGACATATTATCTGGCGGAGGAAAAACACCTATGCCAATGAACTATATGCTATCTAATACAGTGTCAGGGGCTGGATGCAGTCGTATAGGGGATTACACTCCTCCTTCCGGAAAACGGCCAAGTGAAGATGAGGCAACCTCTCCTGATAAGAGACTGATCTCTGGCACACCTACATACAACATGTCCAGTCGGAAGCGCAATAAGAACTTGGAGAAAGGGATCGAAGTGTTGAAAGATTTCTGTGCTTTAAACAATGACAGAGCAGAGTTCCATAAATTACTGGGCATTCCCACTGGTACTTCCAACCCAGATCAAGGAGTGACAATCAAAGAGTGCATACGCAAGTTGAAGAGTCTACCGGACTATACGACCGATGTTTTATACACGACAGCAACCCGCTTCCAAGACCCCAACTTTCGATCTGTGTTCATGGCTTTGGAC
Organism: Amorphophallus konjac; assembly: GCA_022559845.1. Lineage (NCBI taxonomy): Eukaryota > Viridiplantae > Streptophyta > Magnoliopsida > Alismatales > Araceae > Amorphophallus > Amorphophallus konjac. The sequence continues at coordinate 86,572 of JAHNEJ010003410.1, forward strand.
GACGAAGACAAGTTAGGATGGATCGTGCATGGTTAGCCGGCCGTTTTATTGTAGGTTCATTATGACCATTCTGTCCATGGTCTTTATCGTGTGTTGATGTTATGTATGTTACTTTTGTATGATCCCTTGCACGATATTATCATGTATCATCGTGCATGTGGTTAGGCCTTTCGTAGTATGTACCTTTCATGCAGTTAATTGATAATACCATGTTACTATTTCATTTTCATGCTACATTTATCAGTAGTCATCAGTCCATTGCAGGGTGGTTTGTAAAATGAATATGGGGAAGTATTGATAAGTACAATATGAAGTGATCTAGAAGGGGAGGGGATGAATAGATCACTGTTTTTAAAGAATAAAAAAAATTTTGCAGAGTATATTGCTAAATGCAAATAACCTTGAGCTCAGGCTAACGAATATGATGCAGTGCAGTTAATAGCTCAAGCAAATAGAAGGCATATCATGATAGTACCACAATCGATCGCACAAGGGCTCAGAGGATTTTAAGGTGGTTCGGTCCTTCAGACCTACATCCACCCCACACTCAAACCGAGTGTGGCTTCACTAAAGGCTGGGCAACACAGCTTACCAGACAACTGCTGATACACAGCTTCCCAGGAGAACAACCTCTCCTCTTCCTCCTACCCGGAGGGAACCTCTAGCGACCTGCAGTCACTAGAACCCAGAGACTTACGTCTCTCTTCCTCTTTACCAAGAGGGAACCCCACTAGTAGCAACCCTGCTACTAGTGAACCAGAGGTCGAAGACCCCTCTTCCTCCCAACCCGGAGGGAACCTACAAGCAGCTCACCTGCTGCTTGCAAACAGGAGAATGAATCTCCCTTCTCCTGATCTCACAGGAGGACCCCGACCTCAATCCAGAGGATCGGAAACACAAACAAGGACAGTAGAAGAAAGATAAGAACAATAAACGGAAAAATACGAACGAAGAAAATCAAATGCCAGAAAATGGAAACAATGTAGCTCAACACAGAGCAATAGACTTCGGATTTGATCCGCAAGTCAGAACAACTCTTCTGATCACTCTTCTGCTCTCTCTCTCTTTTTCTTTCTCTGCTATTCTTTCTTCTTTCTTTTCTTCTCCTGGATCGAAGGGCTCTCAATTTTCCTATTTTTTCTTCTATGCCTCTCTTCTTCGATCACCTTCATCTGAGGACGAAGGATTCTATTTATAGCTGAACAGCAGGTGGATAGGGCACAAAATGCGTGTGCCTCCCACGCTCGATCCAGAATCTTCCTGCCACGTGCCTTTATCAGATTGGTTCCTCTTGTCTCGGATCACGTGCAGCCCTGGAGTGTGGAATGTTCTTCCTCGGACCTGTAATGAGATTAAGTCCTTTAATACGCTGCATGGCCATTAAAACCAAAACTGCATGAGGTATAGTAACAACACGACGTGACTATTACTCGAGATGACACAAGAACGACACGAGATACTCTGTAACAGGTCAGATACACAGAAGAAAATGACACGAGGTCACGAATGCAAAAACAACACGAGGACAACACGGGCTAACGACAGAGACCGACATGAAGACTAAAGCGAGAAACCAACACGAGGACAGAATATAACGAAACGACTCGAGGTGAAAACAACACGAGGTGAAGTTTGACACGAAGTAAAAAGCAACGACACGAAGTATAGTGGTGACAAACACACACTATATATAGAAAACGACACGAAGCCAGTAAGAACAGCACGAGATGAAAACAAGACGGGCTGATAACGACACGAAGTCGAAACAGTAAATAACACGGGATCAGACTGCACGAGGTAAAACTACACGAAGACTTAAGACGACACGAGGTGGCAATAAGGAGAACGACATGAAAACAACATGGACTAGCAACCGAAACCGACACGAAGTCAAACAATACAACACGAGGTGTTGTAACCAAGAAGAAGTGCCAATCAACACGAAGACAGTATGCAGAGAAACGACTCGAAGTGAGATGAGAACAGAATGAAACAAAGAAGACGACACGGAGTGCATAAAACCAACACGAAGACGTGGACTATAGTAACCGTCACGAAGTGTGGTTACTAAGTAGGAACGACACGAGGTCTACAGGAAAACTACTCGAAGTTCATCAGAACTTTTAGAGCAGCTTCAGGAACACGACACGAACTCATGAGAAGAGAAAACAATCACAAAGTGAAACGAACACTTGAACTTAGACTGACTTAGAGACTCAGCGAATGGACTCGAAGACAGGAATACAAAGGATGACATGGAACCAACACAGTAAACAAATACTGCACGAGGTGAAAGACAACACTCAATCAGACGACAACATGGCTAGCTCGACACGAGGTGAAAACGCGAAGCAAGAACTACATGATGTTTGAGGAAAACAGCACGAAGACAGAACATGAACGAACACACGCAGTGTTACCTCTTAGCAGCTATTTCATATAAGACCATGGATAACTTAAGTGCAAGATATCTGAAAAAAATAACAAGAACAATTAACATAGTGTTGCTCATCATCAAAACACTTAGGGAAGACACACAAGCCAACAATCTCCCCCTTTTTGATGATGGCAACACTATATTAAATATGAGAGATAAGTTCAAAAGAGATCAATTCAGGATATATGATGCAGACAACTTAAAGCATACTTGCTTCCTTACCACCCCTGAGAAACCTGAACACTCCCCCTGAACACAGCAACAGTTTACCTCAAACTTGATAACTAACTCCCCCTCAACAAACTAACTCCCCCTCAACACTACTCTGAACCCCCGACACAATTCTCTCCCCCTTTGACATCATCAAAACTAGGGGCAAATCTGAAGATACAGAGAAAGGAAAATTGCTGACTATAGAGAGAAAAACAGGACAGAGTAAGGCAGATAAATGGAGACTATTGAGATGTTTAGTCAATTAAGAAAGCCATTAATTTTATGTGAGGATTTTTGAGGATCAGTTAGTCAGACTGTGCAAAAACTGTGAATAAGGATTCGCTCCATACACAGAACCAGATTCTAAGCAAGTGAGGTACAAGATACCAGTTTGATCAAAATAAGTCTTTACTGAGAGAGTATTATGTAAGACAGTCAGAAGACAAAGACCTGTGGTATTGAGAACAAACAAATCAAAAGCTATACTTCAAGTGAGCAGGATCTTTAAAGATGGTCAAGATCAAAGGTAAGTCTGTCAAGTACACCTTTGACATTAGGGAGACACCTTGTTTAGAGGCAAGAATCCCCAGTTACTCGGTGGCAGGACCACATTACCCCTTCAGATAAGAGGACAGAGATAGTATTCTAGCTGGTGTTGACATTAAGGTGACACCTTTATCTGAGGCCAGACACCCCAGTTACTAACCAGATATGTACCATAGCTCTGTATGATCAAGACAACTACTAAGACCAGATAATTACTGCCATCTCATGACATGGGAAACATTCACTTCATTGATGAAAATCCCAGTTTCTCAATGAGCAGTTAACAAAGTTGATAACAATTTTATGAAATTTGTTTTTATTAACCAGCTCTTAAAACCTTGTTAATGAAGCTTGAGTCCGTTTGAGAACAATACACCAGATCCAAGGTGATACAGACTAAAGCACAAAATACCTCATTTCGGACTCAACATTGACTAAGTAGGTATGCAGTACTGACTAGATCAGAAGACAGTTACCGTGTAGGAAGATAATCTTTGAATTCAGATTTTGATCTCAGTGGGACTAACAGCTGAAATTCCAACAAGAAATTAGATGAACAGTCTTAAAGGATAAAGCATCCAACTCTTTCTTTTATACACCTCATCAACCTGATTCTCTTTTGATGTCAGCAAAATGTCGTTCGGAGTATGTTCAAATTAGGTCAAGGATCAAAACACCTATTATAAATCAGCTCCCCCTGAGACCTTGACCCCAACACAAACTTAACCAAGACAACCCTCAAAATACTTCAAAGAGAACACCATGAAGTTTGGACAGACTATTCAATCAAAACGGAGTGAGTCACCAAACACTCATAATGAAGTTATTTCTTCAGCAACAGATGATGAATATGATAAGCATAATAACACATGACATGGTATTCAGAAATCAATTTTTTCAATCATGAAATTCTGTAAATACCTAGTTCTCTGCGCAGAGTGCTAAATTTTTCAGTATCCAGTGGCTTAGTAAAGATATCTGCAATTTGTGAGTTAGTGCCAACATGGATCAACTCAAAAGTCCTCCTAGCTACTTCATCTCGAATAAAATGATGCCTGATTTCAATATGTTTGGTTCGGGAATGAAGTACAGGATTCTTTGCAATATTTATTGCACTAGTATTGTCACAAAAGATAGAAGTACAACCTAGCTCAACCGAGTAGTCCAGAAGCTGGTGTTTTATCCATATAACCTGTGTGCCACAGCTCCCTGCTGCCACATACTCAGCTTCAGCAGTAGAGAGAGCCACAGAGTGTTGCTTCTTGGATCCCCAAGAGACTAAGCACCCTCCTAGAAATTCGCAGTGACCACTAGTGCTCTTCCTGTCCAATTTACATCCTGCATAATCTGCATCAGTGTATGCAATGAGATCTAAACTACATGATGCAGGATACCAGAGACCTAGATCATGGGTGGCAGATAAGTATCTAAAAATTCTCTTTACAGCTGCCAGATGCAATTCAGTAGGCCTAGCCTGGTATCTGGCACACATCCCTACACTAAATTGAATGTCGGGCCTGGATGCAGTTAAGTAGAGGAGTGAACCGATCATACCTCTATATAGTTTAGCATCCACCTCTTTACCTTTTTCGTCTGAATCCAGTGAGGAGCTGGTACCCATGGGTGTTGAGATTGTCTTGAGGTTGGTCATTCCAAACCTTTTCAGCATCTCCAGAGTATACTTGGTTTGATTTATGAAACAACCATCCTCCATTTGTTTGACCTGCAGCCCAAGAAAGTATTTTAGTTCGCCAACTAGACTCATTTCAAATTCTTGGGACATAGACTCAGAAAAATCTTTACATAATTTTGAATTGTTAGATCCGAAAATGATATCATCAACATATACCTGGACTACAATTAACTCCTTTCCGAGACTTTTAGTGAAGAGGGTTTGGTCAACCTTACCTCGAATGTAGCCCTTGCTCACAAGGAACTCAGAAAGTCTCTCATACCAGGCTCGGGGAGCCTGCTTCAATCCATAAAGGGCTTTATTCAACCTAAAAACCATGTTAGGCTGAACAGAGAAATTAAACCCAGGAGGTTGTTCAACATATACCTCTTCCTTCAATAACCCATTTAAGAATGCGCTTTTGACATCCATTTGCTGTAGCCGAATGTTTCTAGAGCATGCAAATGCAAACAGAATTCTTATAGCTTCCATCCTAGCTACTGGTGCATAGGATTCATCAAAATCCACACCAAATTCCTGACTGTAGCCTTGAGCTACAAGTCTTGCTTTGTTTCTAGTGATAGCTCCATTTTCATCAATCTTATTTTTGAAAACCCATTTAGTGCCAATGACATGAGTGTTTTCAGGTCTAGGAACTAGTTTCCATACATTATTTTTCTCAAATTGATTTAATTCCTCACCCATGGAGGATACCCAAGAGTCATGCTTTAAAGCCTCTTCCACAGTCTTGGGTTCTACCTGAGATGTCAAGGCAGCTAAGTCCTGTTCTTGGACATTTCTAAAATGAGACCTTGTCCTAGTGGGGTCATGCAAATTACCTATGACATTTTCACTAGGGTGGTCTTTGTGAAAGATTACCTCACCTGAGGGTTCACCTACCTCAGTTGCTTCTTCTTGTTGTAAGTTTTCTGGTTGAGCAGTTTGCTGCATCTCTTCTTCTTCAATTTTCTCCAAGAAATCTCCCTCATCAGATGGCTCCCTGTCATCATTTATCTTTTTGTCAGATAGAACATTCTCATCAAACACTACATGAGGTGTTTCTTCAACAGTTTGCTCATCTTTATTGAAGACTCTGTAAGCCCTAGAGGTTTCTGAATATCCGAGAAAGATTCCAGGAGAGCTTCTTGCTTCAAACTTATCCAAACCATTCTTACCATTATTGTGGATGAAACATTTGGAACCAAAGATTTTAAAGTAAGAAATGTTTGGCAGCTTACCCTTGAGGAGTTCATAAGGAGTTTTCTTATGAGTAGGTCTTACCAAGGCTCGATTTAAAATGTAGCATGCTGTATTTGCAGCTTCTGCCCAAAATCTCCTTGGAAGTCCACTCTCAATCAGCATAGTCCTGGCCATTTCAATTATTGACCTGTTTCTTCTCTCAACAATTCCATTCTGCTCCGGTGTCCTGGGAGAAGAAAATCTGTGAGTCACTCCCTCTCTTGAGCAAAATTCAGAGAATGAAGAGTTTTCAAATTCTCCTCCATGGTCAGACTGAATTGTAATGATATTATGTTCACCTTGCAGTTTGATTTTATTAAAAAGTTCTTCAAAGTGAACAAAAGCATCATTTTTATTTGCTAAACAGAACAACCAAGAAAATCTAGTGAAGTCATCAACTATGACTAGACCATATCTCTTACCTGACAGGCTTTGTATTCGAGTAGGACCAAAGAGATCCATGTGCAAGTGCTGTAGTGGTTTAGATGAGAGACCCTCAGTTCTCAACTTAAAAACTGCACGAGTCTGTTTACCTTGAGCACAAGCATCACAGAGCTTGGACCCTAACAGGAATTTTATTTTGGGCAAACCTCTGACTAGGTTATAATTAGACAGTTTATTCAAAGTAGACACACTAGCGTGGCCTAGACGCCTATGCCAGTCAAAAGCAACCTGTTCAGAATTAGCAGACAGACACAAGTTTGTTTCAGAATTATCATCTAGATCAACGATGTACACATTATTTACTCTATGACCTTTGAACATGATGTTATCAGAATTCAGCTCAAAGACAGTGCAAGAGTTGTGGTCAAAGAGTACCTTGTGTCCTTTGTCACAAAGCTGACTTATACTTACCAAGTTGTGCTGAAGTCCTTCTACAAGATACACATCTTCAATGGAGTTAGTAGAGGACTTACCAACCGTACCAATTCCAATTATTCTTCCTCTGTTATTTCCTCCGAATTTGACCAAGCCCCCAAGCTTCATTTTTAGTTTGCTGAATTTGGACCGGTCTCCTGTCATGTGCCTGCTACAGCCGCTGTCAAGATACCACTTGTTATGCTCAGCTGCCAGGCTGACCTGCAAAAATTCAGACAGAGTAATGTGGGACCCAATTCAAATTGGGTCCAAAGCCAGTTTTCAGATTATGCAAAAAGCACTTGGGAACCCATATCTGTTTTACTGTTTTCTTCAGTGGTTTTATGTGGGTTGATTCTTCCCTTTTGGCATTTCTTGGTGGGTGTTGAATGAACTTATTCCCATTTGAACTATGCTGTTTCTGAACACAAACATTGTTGGTTGGCCTCTTAGAGGATACGCGTGTGTGTTGAGCATAATTCAGGTAAGCATTTTTACTCCAATAAAATTTGTGCTGAAACTGGTGAACGTTGCCATGCTCTACTTGATAATTAGCATGATGAGCTTTCTTAACAAAATTTTTCACTCTTTTTGTGACATCAATAGGACTGGTTCTGTGAGAACCTTTGTTCCCCACCTGTTGCACATGAGCAGTTCTTGTTTCAGGGTTTCCCGACTTAGGTTGCTGACCAATGGATTGAATGAATTTGTCGGTCGAAAACTTCATTGTAGAGACAGATTTGGAACTGGATGGTGTTTCCAGTTTCTCTTTGCCTTTGGCGGGGCAGAACGTGGTAGTCTTAAATTCAAAGGGTTTTTTACTAGTAGGATTGTATCCTAATCCCTCCCTATTGAAGTTTACCCTCGACCCCAGAAGGACATTCAGGTTGTTTCTCCCCTCTGTAAACTTCTCAAGCACTTTTTCTTTGTCCTCAATCTCCTTCTTAAATTCATTGCATTGGTCCTGAAGTTCCTGATTAACTTTTCTAACTGCCTCATATTTTTCAGCCATCAGTCTAATCTCTCCTTTACACTCTTCAGCTTTACACTTCAGCTCATCTATTCTAGCTAGACTCTCCTCTCTTTCCATTCTCAACCTCTCAATCTCACCTTTAACCTGGTCTAGCTCAATGACCATCTCCTTGGTTTTCATGCTATCAGTGACAATAGAAGAGTGTTCTTCAGACAAAGAATGAAACTTACGTCTAAGCATTCTGTGCTCCTTGTTTAAACAATTATATTTACTTAACAGGTCGCCATAGGCGTCCTCCCAATCATCCAAAGTAAAATTCTCAAACAGGTTTGTTACCTCTTTCTCATGATCGGCCATGAGGCAGGTCTTCTCTTCATTTTCACTGGACGAAGTGGCTTCTGGGTCCTCCTCCTCATCGCTCCATGTGCACAGCATGGCCTTCTTCTTCTTGTGCACCATCTTCTTCTGGTGTCCTGGAGCCTTAGCTTGTAGCTCTGGACATTCACTTTTCATGTGACCGGGTTTCTGACAATGATAGCAAGTGATCTTCTTAGCAGACCGGTTCTTCTCAAATCCTCGCTCAGGAGACTTCATTGCACCATTAAATTTCTTCCTCCTGTAGAATTTTCCTTTAGTTCTCAGGAACTTTCTGAATTGCCTGGTGAGCATAGCTCGCTCGTCCTTGTCCAGGTCTGAGAATCCATCAGAGCCTTCGCTGCTATCATCACTGCTGCTGCTGCTGCTGTTGTTCTTCTTAGCATGTCGTGAGACCTTCAGAGCAACATTCTTTCCCTTTCTGTCATGCCCATCGTTTCCATGTCTGAAATTCATTTCATGGGTCATGAGGGATCCAATCAGCTGGGTCACTGTCATGATGGATAAATTTCTTGATTCCTCTATTACAGTCACCTTGGTTTCCCAGACGGGAGTTAGAGACCTAAGGATCTTCCTGACTATGTCTTCTTGTTGAATATCCTTTCCAAGGCCTTTCAGACTGTTGATGATCACGGATAGTCTGGCATACATTTCTGTGATCGGCTCCTCTGGCTTCATCTTAAATAACTCATATTGAGTTGTAAGTATGTTGATCTTGGTAGCCTTCACCTGAGATGTGCCCTCATGAATTAACTGCAAATCATCCCACATTTCCTTTGCAGTCTTGCACGCTGAGATCCTTGAATACTCTTCCGGGTGACGGCGCACTGTATGATGTTAACAGCTGTCCAATTCAGTGCGGAGAGTTTGACCTGATCTTCTGTCCACATATCTTCATTTGGTGGAAGGGTGTATGGACCATTTGTGATAACTTTCCATAGCTTGTGGCTTTGGGCCCTGATAAAGACTTCCATCCTGTTCTTCCAGAAGAAGTAATTATTACCATCAAAGAAGGGGGGACGGTTGATAGACTGCCCATCAGCTATGAAACTGCGAGGACCAGTGGATCCGTTTCCCTGGCCGTTGGACCACATTCTGGGAAAAACCTGCTCTGATACCAACTGATAAGTACAATATGAAGTGATCTAGAAGGGGAGGGGATGAATAGATCACTGTTTTTAAAGAATAAAAAAAATTCTGCAGAGTATATTGCTAAATGCAAATAACCTTGAGCTCAGGCTAACGAATATGATGCAGTGCAGTTAATAGCTCAAGCAAATAGAAGGCATATCATGATAGTACCACAATCGATCGCACAAGGGCTCAGAGGATTTTAAGGTGGTTCGGTCCTTCAGACCTACATCCACCCCACACTCAAACCGAGTGTGGCTTCACTAAAGGCTGGGCAACACAGCTTGCCAGACAACTGCTGATACACAGCTTCCCAGGAGAACAACCTCTCCTCTTCCTCCTACCCGGAGGGAACCTCTAGCGACCTGCAGTCACTAGAACCCAGAGACTTACGTCTCTCTTCCTCTTTACCAAGAGGGAACCCCACTAGTAGCAACCCTGCTACTAGTGAACCAGAGGTCGAAGACCCCTCTTCCTCCCAACCCGGAGGGAACCTACAAGCAGCTCACCTGCTGCTTGCAAACAGGAGAATGAATCTCCCTTCTCCTGATCTCACAGGAGGACCCCGACCTCAATCCAGAGGATCGGAAACACAAACAAGGACAGTAGAAGAAAGATAAGAACAATAAACGGAAAAATACGAACGAAGAAAATCAAATGCCAGAAAATGGAAACAATGTAGCTCAACACAGAGCAATAGACTTCGGATTTGATCCGCAAGTCAGAACAACTCTTCTGATCACTCTTCTGCTCTCTCTCTCTTTTTCTTTCTCTGCTATTCTTTCTTCTTTCTTTTCTTCTCCTGGATCGAAGGGCTCTCAATTTTCTGTTTTTTCTTCTATGCCTCTCTTCTTCGATCACCTTCATCTGAGGACGAAGGATTCTATTTATAGCTGAACAGCAGGTGGATAGGGCACAAAATGCGTGTGCCTCCCACGCTCGATCCAGAATCTTCCTGCCACGTGCCTTTATCAGATTGGTTCCTCTTGTCTCGGATCACGTGCAGCCCTGGAGTGTGGAATGTTCTTCCTCGGACCTGTAATGAGATTAAGTCCTTTAATACGCTGCATGGCCATTAAAACCAAAACTGCATGAGGTATAGTAACAACACGACGTGACTATTACTCGAGATGACACAAGAACGACACGAGATACTCTGTAACAGGTCAGATACACAGAAGAAAATGACACGAGGTCACGAATGCAAAAACAACACGAGGACAACACGGGCTAACGACAGAGACCGACATGAAGACTAAAGCGAGAAACCAACACGAGGACAGAATATAACGAAACGACTCGAGGTGAAAACAACACGAGGTGAAGTTTGACACGAAGTAAAAAGCAACGACACGAAGTATAGTGGTGACAAACACACACTATATATAGAAAACGACACGAAGCCAGTAAGAACAGCACGAGATGAAAACAAGACGGGCTGATAACGACACGAAGTCGAAACAGTAAATAACACGGGATCAGACTGCACGAGGTAAAACTACACGAAGACTTAAGACGACACGAGGTGGCAATAAGGAGAACGACATGAAAACAACATGGACTAGCAACCGAAACCGACACGAAGTCAAACAATACAACACGAGGTGTTGTAACCAAGAAGAAGTGCCAATCAACACGAAGACAGTATGCAGAGAAACGACTCGAAGTGAGATGAGAACAGAATGAAACAAAGAAGACGACACGGAGTGCATAAAACCAACACGAAGACGTGGACTATAGTAACCGTCACGAAGTGTGGTTACTAAGTAGGAACGACACGAGGTCTACAGGAAAACTACTCGAAGTTCATCAGAACTTTTAGAGCAGCTTCAGGAACACGACACGAACTCATGAGAAGAGAAAACAATCACAAAGTGAAACGAACACTTGAACTTAGACTGACTTAGAGACTCAGCGAATGGACTCGAAGACAGGAATACAAAGGATGACATGGAACCAACACAGTAAACAAATACTGCACGAGGTGAAAGACAACACTCAATCAGACGACAACATGGCTAGCTCGACACGAGGTGAAAACGCGAAGCAAGAACTACATGATGTTTGAGGAAAACAGCACGAAGACAGAACATGAACGAACACACGCAGTGTTACCTCTTAGCAGCTATTTCATATAAGACCATGGATAACTTAAGTGCAAGATATCTGAAAAAAAATAACAAGAACAATTAACATAGTGTTGCTCATCATCAAAACACTTAGGGAAGACACACAAGCCAACAAGTATGCATGCTACGTGGTGTGGGTTGGCCGTTGTCCAGGTGTGTACTACACTTGGGAGAAATGTTATGCACAGGTAAATGGATATGCAGGTGCAAGATTCAAGGGGTTTGCATCTGTTGAAGATGTCCATGCTGCATTTGGAGGTATTACTCCCTCAAATCCAAGGGATTTGATTTATCGAAGAGGATCCATGGTGGGAGGGAGTGAAGATGATATACGACCAGTCCAAGTGCGGAATAATTTTACCCCGATAGTATTGCAGAACTTAGCTATCCTTGTCGTACTTGGAATTGTTATGGTGTTCCTTTTCCTTATCTTGGTAGGCATACTCATCATTGTTGTACGTGGATGACTTTCAAATGCAACTGTAACTCGATAGTATGTTATCTTTATGGACTTCTCATGTTCCTTGAATTCGAACACCTTCTTGTATCAGTCATGACGTGGTAGTAGATTTCGTTTATGAAACACTCAGGTTCCTTGTTAATGAAGACCTTGATATATCAATATATATGGTCACGTGTTTGCTCCTATCGAATAACTTCTTTTGTTTCATGCATGTGTAGGTTGGGGATATGGATGCAAATACACTTAGGAGAGATATTGTAGAAGATGAGATTGGAGTGTTACGATTTGTGGCCAATCTCATATGGGATGAAATCAATGGTGATGATGCAGAAGATGAAGGTGTGCGTGTGCCAAGGCCCATGCATACGTCTCGATACACAGGCCACGTGTGGGTCCTTAACATTTTGAATGGCTATGAAAGACGTTGTTACAATTTATTCAGACTCAATCCGCCTACATTCATACGTCTGCGAGATGCTCTTCTAGAGAGGGCTTTGATAAAAGATAGCAGATGGGTGACTGCAAATGAGCAATTGGCAATGTTCTTGTATGCCATGGGTCACGGTGTCGCCACATGTGCTATGCGTGAGCACTTCCAGCACTCCTCACAAACAATAAGTTCTCATGTGAACCAAGTGATTAATGTCATAGTGGAACTTAGGCATGCCTACATCCAACTGCCTGTTCCAACTACTGACGTGCACCCGTTCATTAAAAATAATAACAAATTTTTCCCCTACTTTAAGGTAACCAACACTTATGCTGACCTCATGTTTTAGTTGCTTACTCCAAATTCTAACATAAACTTAAATGTAGGATGCTCTTGGTGCTATTGACGGGACCCATATTCCTGCCAATGTTCTTCGATCCAAACACCCACGGTATCGAAACCGTAAGCAGCAAATTACTCAGAATGTCATGGCTGTAGTTTCGTTTGACCTTCAATTTCAATATTTGGCTGCCGGTTGGGAAGGATCAGCGGGTGATCAAAAGGTGTTAAAATGGGCCCTAGAACGAGGTGGCTTTAGGGTGCCTCCGGGTAAGTAAGTCATGGGAATGATATTCATGTTGCTGATGCCTATATGTACCCGAATGCTCTTACATGTTGCATGTATTATTGTAGGTAAATATTATCTTACTGACCTTGGTTATGCTAACACCGGTACCTTCCTTGCACCGTACCGAGGAGAGCGTTACCATATTTCACAATACCGAGGGCGTGGCAATGGAGGTTATCGAAACATGCGGGATAAGTTCAACCATCGGCATGCTCAGATGAGGAATGTCGTGGAGCGAGCTTTTGGGGTAGTGAAGATGCGATTTGCAACACTAAAAGAGGGGAACATGTATCCATTCCGCACTCAAATACTGATTGTCGTTGCATGTTGCGTCGTCCACAACTTCATTCGTCGGGAGCATGGCGAGGACTTCTTCTTTTCAAATGCCCCCCATGATGTTAACGATGCTGGTGATGTCAATGTTGATCCTAACGTGCCTGTCGCATCGCGTGACATCCATGAGGGGGAGGTGCTTAGAGACACGATTGCTACATAACTATGGCTCCGTAACTGAATAATTAGAAGCACGTTTACTTCCCTTATCCCAATTTGGTTTTTCTAGTGTGTATGTTTGTTATGTGCCAGACTGTGAAGGGTTAGGATAATTGTTGCTATGTGCATAATCCTTCTTTCAATATGTGCTGTAATGTCCATTTGTTTCGTAATGCACTGTGGTGTGTTAATTCCGGACTTTACTTGTCGTTTGGCTTTTCTTTCATGTATGTTCTATACTTGCAGGTGTTCTCCTAATACACCCCTATATAGGTCTCCATGTTTGTTGCCCCTGGTGCATTCCCCATTGTCGTTTGTGTGCATGGATGGGTGTCGTAGACGGCATAGTAATGCAACTCCACCACAGACATGCACCTCAAATACTTTGGGTCATTCATTCAGATGAGATGGCATCGTGTGCTGACCTAGTAGGTGGTGGGGCAATGATGAGTGGATCTTATGAATTTTATTAATGGTTGGCTGTCCACACGTGACAACCCCTTAATACAATATGATATTGCATACTGTTGGAATCCCGCCTGAGCCCACTTATACCCAAACAATGTTTAGTAAATGACATGTTTAAATGGTGGACGCTCCTACTGTGGTCGATGGATATGACAACTGTTGCATGTTAACCATGGAGGGGTTTGATTTCCACTGAATCTGAATCTCTATGTGAAGGTATTAATGTATCCAGTTAACATTCTCATTGATCACATATTCTGTGCATATATTTTTACTGTTTAGTATGACAAATGCATGTTTTCAGGGCAAAGGAAATTTTAAGTGCCTTAAATGTGAAGGTCTGTATGAAGGTTTGTCACCATCGTCTTCCACTGTTACTAACATACTGATTATTTGATGTGCATTAACATAGTTTGTATACCCTATTCTGCAGAGTGTTTAGGAGCACAGGATTGTCAACTGTTACTAAGGCAATGGGAATCTGATGTCCATTTATTAGCTGTCCAAGACTTTCCCATTCACGATGCAATGGAGGCCGACCCAACTCGTATCCATCAGAGTACAATGATAAATTGATACTACTGCAATTCATGGATAGGAAGCATGGTATTGTCTGTGGTATTCATGCAAGTGGATCAGGAACTCTAGTAAAATGATATAATCATTCAGACTGTTATCCATCAGAGTACAATGATAAATTTATTCGTAGGTGGACAGGGGTGCTTCATCTTCCTCTTTTTATAAATGTGTAGTCTTTACAGTGTATACATTTTGCTTCAGTATTTTTGCTTTGCATACTAACTCGCTTTTTATTCCATCCTCGAAGCATCATTTTCAGGTGAAAGTTGCGACTCCGCTGACAGGTATGACAACACAAATGGTATTATCAGAAACCTATGAATGCATATGTCTGCCAAAAGTGAAATCTCCAACAAAACTCTCTACATTTTACTAGAGTTTCTGATCCACTTGCAAATGCATATATTTGGCTGCACTTACACTTTTTCCTTGCTTCAGTTACTATTGATATTCGTGCATAGGAAGCCTGGTATTGTCTTTGTTAAACACAACAGTGAAGGTTTCCCTGTAGATAATCTCAATAGCTCTGATTGTAATTGTTCCTCCTATATTCTTGGCAGATTGAAATATTTCAAGAATTACTAGGAACTAAATGTTCCCCACTGCCTTCTCATAACAGCTTGGTAGCTATTTAATTTGACACCAACACTGGCCATCATCAATTCCATATCTACATTATTTATATCAACTCTTGCCTTGGTTTAGTTTTGGTTTGGCTATGCATGGCTATAAGAGTTGTTCATTGTATGACTTCTATTCAGGTATGTTACCTTTTTCCCATACATATTTTTTTTGTACATGTTTTCAATATATATATCTCAAGCCATTTGACATCAGGATTGCCTTCTGTTATCCATGAGTATAGCGATAATATGAAATTATGTCTCATGTCTCTAATGTGTGCTACTTGTTGGCAGGTTGCTAGGCAACTCTAAAATCTACTGCACAATCTCAAATTCTTGCTATATTGTTTGTCTTTTTCTATTTCATGTCAGAACTTGGATGCACAGGGTGATTAACATTTAGTTTATTTTAGTAAGTAATGATGGCAAAAAATGAAATACTTTGTTCCAATATCCAAAGAAATATTTTGTTTGCAGGCATAAAAATGTATAGTACTGTTTTAGTATAGTATATTGATCAATTATATGCATCATTTTGTTTGCAGGTAACATGGAGTTCATAATAGCGAAGTATGATTCCCAAGCTCCAACTGATTTGAAGCCGGCCAAAGTGGTGATTGAAGACCCAATGGAAAGTTTATATTTTTCTTGTGTTATGTCATGAAAAACTTGTTCACAATGGAAAAGATTGTGGTCTTCTCTTTTGGGGGGGGAGTTGCTTATGGAAAATCTTGTATCATATTGAGAAAGAATCGAAGAACAACATTGTATTAAAATTTGTGAAATTCCAAGTATACTCTTTCAATACATGTATCGGCTAGTTCTAAGTCGGCTGTGAGATGCCATGCATGGTATGCACTGTTTGTAAGTAAAGATTGATAAATCATACATGCAATGTTATTACAAATGAGTTGATTTGAATGAAATTGGAGTTGTAAGTCGGCTGTGAGATACTTGTATGTTTATATACATATTCCGGCAACACATGGTCACTGTTGCCTATTAAAATAATGCAGTGAAGAGAGGGCCAGTTTTATAAGTGAGAACTTCAATTTCATCGCAAGCTGAGCCCAACTATCTGCGGTTATGAAGGCAGGGGTAATTCTGGTAAAACATGTGTCAATTTATCACGATTAACTCAAAGGCAACCAAAGTGGAGTGTTATCCGGGCTTAAGTCAATAGATTTTTTTTTATTTAAGTCACATACTATCAAACTAAAATGGGATAAAAGTGACTTAAGTTATCTCACTTGAAATAACATGGGATAAACTTACGCCGCTGCCAAAGCTGAGCTTAAAGTTTTGAAAATGTTGCCTCCTTATCCCTTCGTCTTTTGAGGTCCACATCAATCAATCGCAATTGCAATAGTCCTTTTGGTTGGCTTGCCCTTGATCCTTCACTCTTGTGTAGGGCACGGTTCCCGTTTTTCATTTTCATGTGTGGTTACCAACTGTCATCACAAAAGATTTGCTTTAATTATGATCATCATAGATAATATGGGGAGCATCTGTTATAATACCAGGGTATCTCTTCATGGCCACTGTACTCTTGTTGCGTAACATTTTGTATCTGTAGGCGGGACCGGGCAATAGAGCTCGAGTCAGTGGCAAACAAAGAGCCGATCGGCGTGTTGATCCTCCGTCTGGTGTGCGAGAGAGGCGGCCCCAAGAGAGGAAGAGAGCATGGAGAGTTGATGATCAGTGTTGTCGGACATTGAAGTCGTCGGCAAATCTCTTGCAAAAAAATTCAAAATTCAACTTGGGTGAGACGTCTCCAGAGAATCTTCTGATCATCCTTAATAATAAGTTAATGATGGGTGGAGGAGGAGGAGTGCGTGAGTTTCATAAGTAGTCGATGGGTTCATAATGAAGTTGACGTCGACAACTCGACATTAAAATAATATACATGGCATCGGAATGATTGAACTTTGTTAATTTTTATTAGTTTGCAACCCCTATGATCTTTACTATTTATTGATTAATTCTTCTAATCTATATATTTATTTATATCTCCTCACAATTTAAAGTTATTTAATAAAATATCTCGTAACATTACGAATAAATGTGTGCGATGTCTAAGAAGAAGTCATCTTACTTTGACGTGAGTGGATTTGGACAATATGTTTAAAAGTGACTTAATTAGACTTTAAGTCGGATTAGTTTATCCTAACTCCATTGGTGAGATAACATGATCCAGTGTCATGTCGAAATAAAAAGATAAAATTAACTAAATTAAATTCACTTAATTTTAACCGAGTTATCTTCTGATCCCGAATCAAAACGGGGCTAATAAAACATAAGCCGGCAATAAATTATACAAACATCCAAGTTCAAATACACAGAATCTCATAATAGAGGGTTCAGTACCTCCACCGAGTCCAGGGTTTGACAACCCGTGCGTATCGTCTGTCTCAATTTTTCCCTGAGGCGAGATGGTACGGGTCAATACTATTACGTATCGAGCTAAAAAATATTATTATGTATATATATATATATATATTCTAATATAATATAACTCAAATGTTTTCATAACTCAGTTAGGTGAGTTACATGCGATTTAAACATGATGTCCTCGGTTTGAATCCCATCTTTGTGACTTTTTGAAATATTTTTTAAAAATTAAAAATTAAAAAATAGAATAAAAATAATGTAAGTCACACGTTTCGAATCGAAGGCCTCAGGTCAATCAACCAACCAACCTACAAGTCTCATTCAATATTAAAAAATTAACATAATATATAAAACGTCTCAGTTACGATCCACGGATCGATCGTCCCGATCTGTGGTTGAGACGGGACGAGACGGACGATTCAACCCGTCCTGTCTCGATTTGATAAATCATGACCGAGTCCCCATCTCCCTTGTTCACGGTTTGCATATGAGAAGACGTCACATCCCAATGGAAAGAGACAAGTAATGGGCTACTTGACGCTGGAATGTCACTTGGCACGGGGATGAACACGTCACGGTGCCCCTGTTCCTGTCCTATGGCGTCGTCATTAATGTGTTTGAGAGGGGGATTTCTTACGTACTTTCGGACCCAAAAAATAAAATCGACTTAATCTTACGATTATGCCCTTCATGATTAACAACAGTCTGGGTAAAAAAAATAATATTTCGCGAATACCCCTTATGTCACTAACATATAAAATAAAATCACTATTTTCCCTTCAAAAACTAGGGCTAAAAAAAAAAAAACAAGAGGAGTGCTCAGCGGCCAGCCCCCTCCATGACTCCATCCCCAGGAAGTGAAGATAGACACAGTTTTGAGGGGAGAGTTGGAAGAGTAGAAAGAGGAGAGGCCCCCTCTCTCCACTACTGTCGAGGTGTTGGGGTGGGGAGGGGTGTTAAACTCTGATCCGCACACCCGCCACCTCCATCAGAGTTACAATTATCTGGTGGAATTATAATTAACAAGTTGATTAACTACATAACGAGGAAACTTCAAAAAAACAATTACTCGGGCTGTCAACTTTTATTGCACCTGAAAGTCCCACCAAACGGAGAACAGTTAATGCAGTCAGAAGTGTCGACGTAAGAAAAGAAGAAAAAACAAAATGGGGATTTTCACAAAATATTTGTTGTATTATATTT
This sequence comes from Amorphophallus konjac, assembly GCA_022559845.1. NCBI lineage: Eukaryota > Viridiplantae > Streptophyta > Magnoliopsida > Alismatales > Araceae > Amorphophallus > Amorphophallus konjac. The sequence continues at coordinate 105,422 of JAHNEJ010003410.1, forward strand.
ATAGCATCGCAATCAATATAATATTCTTAAACATAAATGGACATATATAATCAGAGATTATAGTATACAGAATCAACTGATCGATTCGTGTCCTCTATACGAGTAATGGTCGATTGCTACACCACCCTCTCTGGATATTACAACCTCGCTGCACCACACTCCCTGATTACAACCCCAGGATGTGCAACAATTCTTTTTTTTTTTTTTTGGAAAAAAATTCTGAGAGGTGTTGCCCACCTCCGTCTCCCTTGCCTTGCCTGCGGTACATGACACACTCCCATCTAAATGTTCAAAAAAATTTCAAAAAAAGAAAGATCGTGTGAACAATGATTTTTTAAGATTCACATGGTCTTTTTTTTAGAATTATTTGAGCCGTCCGATTTTTACTTGAACCCGATCTATTTTCATCCCTAATTATAAATAAAAACCAAAAGTCGATGGGGCCGCCACTTCCTTCGTAGGTCGCATGAGCCCAAGCCAGGGCTTTTCTTATTTCACGGATTTTAAGGCCTCTGGTTCCAGAATTCTCCGGTTTCACCATTCCACAGAAGAACTCTAAAACTGTGACTAAGATAAAATGCCCACATCACAGGATAATATCTAACCCAAACAATAACATCAGTGATTAGAAAGGAACGGGGTCATGCAATGGTTGTGATCCAATGCAAGGCCTTTTTATTCATTAAGTTGCTCACTGGTTTGCAAATCAAACACGACTTAAGACTGTAACATGTTTCCCCCCTTTTCTCCCTGACACGGTAACAGTGTACATGAGTTGCTCAACGTTTGCATGGTCCGGTGTTGCTTTCAAGCCATCCCACCACTTGTTGCCGTCCTAATTATCTGAAACAGAGCTGCCAGCCGCAACAAAAGAAAACCCAGTTACAAAAGGCGTGATCTGCTCACTGTTAAGCCTTAAAATAAAATAAAACGGGAACTTGGAGAAAATTTTAATCAGCACGATAAAACAGCAAGCATCCAAGGAGATGGCGAGGAAGATTCTCACAAAAAACATTTAAGCCAAGGGTCTTGTTCCAACCTAAGGCAGAAAAAAAAATTGCAGGGACAGGAAAATATAAAACAACTCCCAAGAAGGGAGGGAATATATTCAACATCCTAGCACCATTTTTCACTGCAAGAAAGTTGCCAAAATGGAAAGATGCTGGACAAGTCATACCAAAATAAGACCATAAATTACAAATACAATTGACAGTGGATAGATAATCTGAGACCCCAAGCTTACTATTGGCAGTGCAAAGTCTAAGTTCATCCTTATATGGCCTACACGAGGGCAAGGTATATACCATGTGCTTTACCAAGATAATGCCTGTAGAAGTTGATAGAAATGTATTGATTCACACAATTAATTGTTATTTATGGTGGTTTCACCTCAACCTTCGCTCAAGATAAGAGGGCCACTTGGCCAAAAACCCCAAACACTAACGAATAAAAGGTGGGAAAAAAAACAGAAACAAATAAATTGCAGCAATGGGAAAATTCAGCACAACGTGTCATAAGGATATTAACTTAAAGCCCAATAGATAGTGCGGTTCAAGATACAACCATGTTTAAACAGTCAATTTTTTGGATATTTTAGTTTAACATTGAAAATTGTAGCATAGCATGTCCACAATTCACAAGGCTTGAAAGGTCGCAATTTCAAACTGCCTGCCTCTACTTCTGTAATGGAGATATAGCTCTTCTCTCCTAAAAGGTAGCTTTGCCAGAAACTTACAGAATTAAGTTAGGAGAAACCACTTTTTCCTAACTTGGTAGTGCCAAACTCTATGATGAAGTCATGTACTGAAAATCATATTTTTCCTTTTCTTTTTGTTGCATCTGCTTTGGACCATGAAGCATGATGTAGCCAGTACCTATGTGATTACTCAATACATGGTGGTTGCCAGCTGAGCTAAAGGAATAGTGTTGCTCAAGTGTTTGATGGCAATTCTGCTGCATCATAAAAACACTGGGTGCATGTTAACTACGCCCTTCTCTCCTACTCTTCTAAAGCATGTACAAAGGAGTAGATAGGAATATATTATGGATGGGAGGAGTAGGATCTGTGAGACCCAAAACTCATTACAGATGGAACACAAAAAATAACAACACTTGTTCTTCGAGACATGGACTTCATGGCATAAATGAAGAGCCTGGTGACCTTCAAAAGATAACATGTTCTAGAGGCCCTCAATTTCAATGGCAGAGTATTCCATATGACGAATCCCAGTCATCACTACACATTGATCCTTAAATGAAGGAAAGTTGGCACGTTACATGATTAAAAATGAAAAGTACTGTGCATTGAGAGCAAATGCAAAATCACTCAGTTTACTAGATCATAGATTGTTTGGACATGCAGAAAGTTTATTTTTAAGGTTATCCCCAGTTTTTCAATTCTTTGTCCTGAAATGATGAATCTACAAAAATTTCTTAATAAAAAAACAATAATCATCAAGGATCAAATATGAATGCAGGAAACAATAGATAAACTAGGAAATGTGCTCATGTTACACACTAGATGATCTTAAGCGTCTTCTGGGAACATGTGGGATAAATTTTCAATCATTGAAATCTCCTGTGACCTCATTAGTGTTCCCAAATGAACTGAATTAGCCTCAGTTATCCAACTATCCTAAATCAAGTAAGAGAAGAGAGATAAACACAATATCTATTCGGAAAGAGAGAGAGACACAATAGGGAAAAAGAAGGGTTTTACTCCAACACCTCTGTGGGGTGAGCTTTTGAAAAAGGTAAACGAATTCCAACGATTGAAAAGAGTATTTTAATGATGAATGGACCAAAAACCCATGAAAATAGTGAAAGTTATCCAAAAGTAAGAGCATTGTGTAAATTATATTATATTAAAAAAGTGCTTTAAACCTTTAACCCATCCAAATGAGATTCTCAACATTGATTTTCAACTACCAAAATCTGTACTTTGCTGGCATGGGTTTCACAAATGTGATTTTGGGCAAATCAGTCAACAAAAGCATTCCCAAACGATGCCTAAGGCTTAAGTTAGAGATGAGAGAACGTACATGATCCAATGACCACAAAGACAAAGAGACCAAGCACAATTGGCCCAACAGGGTAGTCATTGGCCTTCTTCACCGTTGTTTCAGGAACAGACCCCCTTTTTGTGATATTCTTCTGAAATTTAGCTATTTTCCTGTCTGCAAGGCGCCTTGATGTTGTCTGTCCATCAGCGAAGTTGACTCATCAAAATCCAACATGGTCCAGCATAAAGTCATAGAAAACTAGATTGAATAAGACAGAGATGCTCCTTAGATAATTACTCAAGTCCATACTTGGTAGCAAATCTAGAAGCAATGAAATGAGTCAGACAGAAAACAACACGAGACACTTCTTTGAGGCTTGGAAGGAGACTCAATCATAAGAAGCTCACGGTTGTAGAACTCAGATGCAGAAAATTAGATAAAACAACTTTATATGGATGGGAATAGATATTTGTGTCAACATCAGCATGCATGTGAAAAAAACTTGTTAAAGGGTTTTGTTTACAGTTTATTTACAGATATCAAGGAAAGTAGGGTACATATTTTTGAAGGCTGTTTGCCCATTTTGTGAAGTTTTTGCTGGACTACCTATTTCCTGTCATGTTTACATTTTCCCAAGTTTTGTGCTTCTTGTTTTTCACCTCTTATCGGTAATTTGGTGATCCCTGACATGTTGGGTTTCAAAAGACAATTTTATTTAGTTTTTATCTCTTGATCTAATGGGCAATAATTCATCCTTTTTCTCAAGAACAAGTATGGACACAAGCACAAACAGTTGAACAAAACAAAAATGCTTCTTACACAAATTACTTGGATCCATATTGTAACATGAAATAGGTTACCCATTACAACATTCATGACAGAGTTGCGAACATAGCCCTTAAGTATTGAGAGCCTTTAAAAATTATATGTCTTCAACAACAACAAAATTGCTTCAAATAAGAAGTTTAGATCTCATGAAAGTAAAGGCAATATGTAACAATATAAATAATACATCGCATGGTTCATATGACCTGAGAATGCAGGCTCATAGACCAAACTAAAATGGCAGAAAACGAAATGATCGGAAAAAAAGCACAAAATTCAAAACAAATGAAATAACGTTGGCATGTAATTGCTACGTGCAACTGACGATCTGCCAAGAAGCCGCCATAATTTCCATAACACTTTCGACAATCCAACAAATCTCATCATATAATTTAAAACTCAACAATTTGAAACAGATGATTGCAACTGTCAAATCGAAGAAATTCGCATGCCTAAGAAACACAGGAGCAAAATTTCCCGTGTAAAAAATATAAGGAAAGAAACAAACTTGAAAGACATATTCAACCCCCAGTTTAGGCATGCAAGCTGATCGACGAAACCCGCAAGCTTCTTGAAACACGTTCAACCCCCAGATCCCTCAAAGAGGAAACGGAAAAAGGGATTTGGGCATGCACGCACTAAGAAAACAAGATCGCTAGCAACCAAATCACGAAACACCCCACCTGCAATTCCAACAAAAAGGGGGGGAAACAAAAAAAAAGAAATCCCCTTCAAAGTTCACGGCTTTCGAAAGCGCTGAACTTTCAAGCAGATCTCTCGTTGAAATTGCGGGCCAATCGCAATACGTATCATCATCTGTTTCATCTGCCCGCAATCTCAACAAGCTCACAACTCTCTGTTAGTTGATTCTCTACGACAGGATCAGGGAAGAGATCTTACCATCTTCCCGTGTAGAGAGAGAGCCCAAGGCGTTGAGTCCAAACGCAGAAGGCCTCGGTCACGGTCCCTCTCGGAGTTTCCGCTTACAAAGCGATAGCACGGCCAAGGAGTCGTCGGAAAACACCCCCATATCCAAGTATATATATGTAGATGGTTCGTCCCTGTGATATTTTTAGGGTACATGTGTACGAACTTGTGTGATCCTTGGAAGTTGATATTAGATGAACGAGAAATAATAGCTACCTTCTTGGATCGATAGAAAAATTATCCATCTAATATATTATTAATTTATATCATTGGCACGTGATCTCATTTATTAAAATTTTTAAATATTTTTTTAAATATTTAAGTACACTTACATCTATTTATCACCCTTATTCATATATTTATCACATTTAGATATCTATTTTCACCCTTACATAATTATTTGTTACTTTTAAATAATACTGGAAGTCTCGTTCGTCGTCTCGAAAATACGTAAAAATTGATGACTATTTGTCACCTTTATATAGTTATTTGTCACCTTTAGATAGTTATTTTTCATCCTTAGATAACTATTTTTCACCCTTAAATAGTATTAGAGTCACGTTCGTTGAACGAGGAATGTACAAAAATTGATAGGAGTTGACTATTTGTTACTCTTAGATAACTATTTTTTCACTCTTAAATAACTATTTGTCATCCTTAAATAACATTGGAAGTCTCATTCGTCGGGAATACACAAAAATTGACAAGAGTTGACTATTTATCACCCTTATATAGTTATTTGTCACCCTTAGATACTTATTTTTCAGCCATAAATAGTTATTTGTCACCTTTATAGCATTAAAAATCTCATTAAAAATACGTGTAAAATTGACAAAAAGTAGAACCCACACACTACATATGTGGCCCAATGAGAGATAGGACTAGTAATAAATTTACTCTCCTGCACGGGTAATAAGTTTTTCTCTAGATGAATTATTTGATTATATATGTTTAAGGATGATGACAATATGTTGAATTAGCTTACTTTCAGAATTGACCTTTAAAACAAGAGAAATGCTTATTATCCGTGCAGAAGGATAAGTTTATTACTCGTCCTATCTTTCATTGGGCCACATATGCAGTGTGTGGGTTCCATTTTTTGTCAATTTTGCATGTATTTTCAATGAGATTTTTAATGTTATAAGGGTGACAAATAGTTATTTAAAGGTAAAAAATAACTATCTAAGAGTGACAAATAATTACGTCAGGGTGACAAATAATCAACTCTTGTCAGTTTTCGTACATTTACGAGGTGACGAATGAGACTTCCAACATTATTTAAGGGTGACAAATAACTATTTAAGAGTGAAAAAAATTATCTAAAAGTGACAAATAGCTATGTAAGGATGACAAATAGCTCAGTTTTAACGCATTCCTAAGACGACAAATGAAACTTACAATGTTATCTAAGAGTGACAAATAGCTATCTAAGGGTGACAAATAGTTAACTCATGTCAGTTTTTGTGTATTCTCAAGACGACTAAGGAGACTTCTAATATTATTTAAAGGTGATAAATAATTATCTAAGGGTAAAAAATAACTATTTAAGGGTGATAAATAGATGAAAGTTAACATAAACATTTAAGAAATTTAATAGATAGAATTACCAATGATATAGACCAATAATGCGTTAAACTGACAGCTTTTATACTGTAGCTAATATTTCTATTAAGGCAATCCCACGTCACAATTTGCAAGAAATATGTTACGGTGTTGATTAATGCCAACCCTAACTCTGCCTATTAATAGGAGGTGAGTATCGATCATAGAAGTCGATTTGAAGCAAAAGGGTTGATCTCTAAAGTCTAAACATAGCAAATGAACACTTGCATCACTTAGGCAAAAAGAGAAAAAAAACGAATTTTAAGTGTCTTTTATGTCACTTTATTTGTCATTATTGTTTTTTGTCACCGCTTAATTAGAAAATTGGACAATGAAATGCACCAAATTTAAGATCAATGTCGATCTCATGACTTTTGTATGTTCTCAAAATTAGATGTTTAAAATATTTTGGGGATAAAATGTGACAACTACGATGATAAAAATGTGGCACCCATAGTATTTTTTCAAAAACAATAAAAAAAACATCCAAATGGGGAGGATCTTTACCCTTTTTTTGGGAAATTGTAACCCAGCGGATAAGAACTAGGCCTTCACTCACTCCCAAGTGGGGAGGATCAAAAACCAAGAGAGAACCCGCCAACAACCTCAATACGAGGGGAGATGAGCACAGAAGGAGAAGAAGCTCCTTCGGACAGTTCCCCAGCTCCCTGTTTTGTACTTCCCTATGCACCCTTTTTCCTTGTTTCTGTTATGCTCACTTGTTAAGGGCATCTCCTCCGTCAAGACTAGAATAAAATATATATACTATATATGAGAGAGAGAGAGAGAGAGAGAGAGAGAGAGAGAGAGAGAGAGAGAGAGAGAGAGAGAGAGAGAGACGGACGATATATATGTAGGGGAGATGCGCATGTGCCTCATAGTTTATGGAGGGGTATGGGTAGTCTGGCATCTTTCACATCAACTACATGACATCTACTGTGTTCACACTACAACAAACAACATTTTGACACAGAGCGACACTGGATGCTTCAATATTAGATCTCCCCCGTCATCATCGAGAGTTCCAAAGTAATTTGTAAGAAAAAGTTCTTCGCAGTATTTGAGAATTGAGAGTCGAAAAGTACGTCGTTAGAGGATTAAGGTTTTAAGTGAGAGTTCTGATTCTGGGGTCGCGATGCCGCACTGACCTTATTCCTGATGGAGCATCTCAGGGGAAGTCTCCTCGGTGGAACGTCCGATGGGGGGAGCTCTCGTCGGGAACTCCTCCTCCCTCTCCTCCTCCCGCAGGAGGTCCTTGTCGGGCGAGTTTTTTCAGAATTCTACTGAGTTTTTATCCGATGAATTTTTTTGAACTCATCTGGAATCTGTCATAGAAGTTCTCCGAATCTCCCCTGGAAATCATCTCTTGTCTTCCCTCTTGTTCAGCCTCCTCCGTGTTCACCGTTTTTCATTCGTATTTTAGTGCTAGATGTCTTTGAAGATCACTCCCTCTTTGTACCCAACCTCCGTTGCAAACTCCCGTTCAAATAAACCGTCTCTCCCTCCATCTTCGTCTTACTCTCCCGTTCGATTCCTTCTCGCGACGTTAGCCATTTTTCTGAGTTTTTGACGAAACATGGGCCAATTTCTCCGTAATGCAGGTAGTGAGTTTATGTCCTCAACCTCAAGGGAGCTCGGAGATCCAACGTATATCCCCCCCTTGTATTCAACTAGATGTTAACTACTCGAGCGTCCCTCTCACAATATCTCTCGCATGAACGGTTTGACAGTCTCATGCTCTTCAAGGAAAGAATCCATTACCTTCGGATGCGACTGTCTCGTCCCCAAAGTTTCCAAGAGCTCCCAACTTGTTTTTGGGCATCATCGATCTCTATCGTGCTTATTTTATCATTTCTTACTATGATGGGATAACTGACGATATGGTCAAGGTATGGTTCTCGAATTTGGTGTGGTCTCAAGACTTCTCTATGTCAGGTCCCTTATGTTTGATATGAAATGAAAAGCGTATTTCTGTCGAGAGAGAGAGAGAGAGAGAGAGAGAGAGAGAGAGAGAGAGAGAGAGAGAGAGAGAGAGAGAGAGAGAGAGAAGAGCAATTCCCTTTTACTATATACACTATACACCCTCTCCCCCCCACCCAAACCCAAAAAAAAAAAAAAAAACGTTGACCCGATCCGCGGGTGGCAGCTTCAAAAAAAAAAAACGTTGACCTGGCCCTCGGGTGGCAGCTTCGCGCCTGGCGGGGGATCCGGACGTCCGTCAAAAGCCAGCAGCGCCACCGGTCGCCGCCATTTCCTCATGGCCGCCATTGTTCTTAAAAACAATAATTTTTTAACTATAAAATTCACAAGTACAGAAACAATACCAACGGAGAAATGCAAGGGCGAGGAAAATATGTCGATAGACGAAAACATTCACAGATGCTGATTCTTATTACTGCTGCTATGCCAAAATTTTGTTTACGAAGTACTCCTACAATCATCTGAAATCCCGCCTCAGTAACAAGTAAATAAATAATCCTACCCCAGAAGGGACCCACACTGATAAACTGAAGTGTCTCTCTTTGAAAGATTAATAAGAGTCATTCGGTTATCAAAAAGAAATGAAATTGTCTTTTAATTTGGTCCTCCAGTCTGAACCGGTTCCACGATCTCAGCAGCCGGAGCAGTCCATCTCCCAGAAAGTGCCATACCCATCATCTCATATATCTTCCCACCGAGCTCAGAAGGGTTATCGGGCTGCATGAGAGCAACATGAACATGACATTAGATCAGCACCAACACCAAAAATGAATTTAGAGCCCTATCAACTAAATATTTAATAATCCCGATCCGAAGGTTACTCCACAGCTTAAGAAACCTCAAACCACAGTTTGATGATGCCCCCCCCCCACTCAGTTTTATATCTCCATAACCAAGGGACAGGATATGGTGTCGGGTCGTTTTCGCACATTTAAATGTTTTTATAGTTTTAACGGTAAACACAAAGGAACGAGAGGCCAATAAGAACAACAAAAATCCAGACGTAAAGCCCTAGTCTGGCATCCTCCTTTTTTCTCTCTTTTTATTTTGTGACGAGGAACCTGATGAATCAGAAAACTTCAGGCCACACACCCCTCGAGGATTGAGCACGTGACCAGATAAAACCCTCCCGGGGTGAACAGAGAGGGAACCTAATATCCAAGGCCTGTCCACAGACAGTGGAGCCCAAGCACCGACGACAACCAAATTGAGACAATTCCAATATTTAGCAGAGGTTTTGAATTACATCCCATTTACTTTCTCTTCTAGAAACCTTCTAACGGGTACTCACCGTAAAGCCACTTGAAATCAAAGCAGTATCATACAGGAGATCGATAGCCCTCTCTGCTTCGGAATCATCAGGGCAAGCTCTACATGCAGCCTGCACAACCGAAAGCTTAAGCAAATGAGGCAAAATTCCACACATATGTCTTGGACCGAGAACAACCCGGAGGGTAACTTATTGCCCTGTAATAACACAATATTCTCGCAACAAGCTCCAATAGGAAAGCTCATTTAAACAAGGAAGATTTCAGTTCAGCATAAAACAAGAGGCGATCAAGTGCACATTGTTCTCCGCAAATAACAAAAAGGGAAGTTCTATAGCTAGGGAGGGGCATAATAAAGATTCTACAACAGTTTCAAAGAGGAGCTGGAATATACTCGATTAACATTTTTCCCCTGAAAGAAAAGTATTGCTCCACAAGTTTTATTAGGAATAAATTGAAACAGTACATTCAATAGGAGAGGAGAGGAGAAATTCATCCGCCTCGTAAGTCATAGCCATGGGACGCTACATACAAGAGATGTTCTCGTAAATCATTCTTAAAACACCAAATGAGTTCAATCACAGGTACTAGGGCATTCTCGGGCTCGGCTGAGATAAGCGAAAATTACCAAATTTCAACGTTATGGATTGTTTTATCTTCAATTTGCCCAAGACAAGCCTCAAGAAACACTAAAGATATTGAGAGCTGCACAAAGCATGTGAGGTAGATGCACACAGGTTGCAAACAGCACATTTAGTTCTAACATCCTATATTAGAGCACACGTGTATGGCTTGCCTGTGTGTCAATTGGATGTTCTATAATTGAGGGTTTGAACATTAAGGGCATGTTTAGTAACTCGACGGGATTATGGATTCTTCCCATAATCCAGTAGAGAGAGAAAAAAGCTAGGTTGGGAGAGATTATAGGGATTTTCAAAGCTCACTTTTTTCTCTCTATCTCTCTCTACCCACCATAATCTTGCCTTTTGAAACCTGGTGAGACATTGGCCCATCTGGAAAGGCTTATGGGTAGGGATTCCAAGGCCATAATCCCCTCCCATAAGCATTTCCAAAGACAGCCTAAAGCTTACATACATGGTTTCCTGTCATGATAGGTTAAAGTCTAAGCATGCCCTACGAGCTCTTTACTCTAATTCTTGAACATCCACAAAACCCAACATGCCCGTGTGTCTATACCTGACAGTGCTGACTCATCTTCATGCTGCCCTAAATCAATATGCTGTGCACCTAGCAAATGCAAGCACCATGAGATCTGAAATTGTGTTTAGAGGCTTTTCAAAATGACGTACATGTAGATCTTTGATAATCGGATGATTTGGATTAATTTCAAACACTCTCCTGCTACGCATGAAATCCAAGCTAGAAGTGTCCCCAATCGTCTGAGCTTTCATCAACCTAAATGAATAGCACCCAAACACGATTAATATCAGCATTCATGAAACTTTAACAAGTAGGTTAACAGTTGTCCCGGAATCAAGTGAACATCACCTCTCCATGTTCGCAGACCAACCAAATTTCCCAGAGACAAGAACGCATGGGGAAGCATTTAGCCTATTTGAAATCTGAACACTGGCTACTTTGTCACCCAGCCTCTTTTTGATCCAGTCACAGGTCTGCCCAAACTCCTGCTTGATTTCCTTCTCCTTTTCCTCATTCCTATCACCTGCCAGATTGCAGCAGTTCAGTTTGATCCTTGAAGAAAATATTGTCCAAAGCCAAAGGTCAAACAGATAACAGGACAAGGTCAGATCATATTATTCATCAACCTAAGGCTAGAAAACTTATCCAGAATCTTTCCACATTCTACGACTGTTTTTTCACTTTCCCTTATGAAATAAAACTTATATCAAACAAACTACTTGTGCACCAACCAGCAAGAGACATAGGAATCATTCCCCTCAAACCAATGCAAACAATGACTCTACAGTTCTTTTTCCTGTTATTCTTGATGATGGTAAAGGAAAAAAAGAAATAATATATAAACAAGTAGAATAATATCTGACCCAAGTCCAAGTCCTCCTTGCTGATATCAACAAAGTTCTTCTCTTTGTAGGATTTCAGGTTTTGAATGGCAACCTCGTCTATGGGGTCAATTAAGAACAACACCTGCACCAAAGTAACATGTTAATACTCCATTTGTAACTTACCTACATGGTGAAGCGTGGATAGAATAAAGTGGCACCTAGAGAATTGATGAAAATGAAGTGGCACCTAAAAATTATGACTCTTTCTATGTAGCATACCTCATAGTCTTTCTCAATAAGCCGCTCAAGGAAAGGCGTGTTCTTTGCACTGGACAAGCTGTCAGCTGCAATATAATAGATATCCTTCTGCTCAGGTTTCATATTCTCAACATACTCATCTAAGCTGATAAACTCCTCTTCACTCTGAGAAGAGAAAAATCTAAGCAGTGGTGCTATGCGCTTGTGGTTTGAGTGGTCTTCAATGCAACCCAATTTCAAGTGTTTTCCAAAGTTCTCCCAGAATTTGTCATAGTCCTGGTGCCACAGAATCCATTTTTTGTATTAGAAAGAAAGGAGGAAGAAGAGGCAGGGTCATATGCATGAAGGAAAGAGAGATATAAGCACACAAAATGAGAAACATCTAAACCTAATAGGAAGAAAATCAGTTTACTCACATCTCTGTTCTCACTGAGAGAAATACCCAAAATCATATCAAAGGCCTTCCGGACCAAACGTTTTCTCATTATTCGTATCTACAAAGAAAACACAGAGCAGTCACATTTTAAGAGCTCCATGAAGAAATAAGAAACTGACCAACTCAGACAGAAACATAATCAACCATGGACTTACAATGCGACTTTCTTGAAGGATCTCACGTGACACATTCAGTGGGAGGTCATTTGAGTCCACAACACCTTTTACAAAGCTTAGATATCTAGGGAACTGGTCAACAGAATCACAACAACCTTAAGCAAAAGTAGGCATGAACATCCGGTTATTAAAAAAAAAAGAAGAAGGAAGTGTAGCCCATACAAGTTCTCCATCAAAGTCATCAGAGATGAAAACACGTTTGACATAAAGCCTTATGTTCTTTGTCTTTGGATTGACAATGTCATCCCCTCTTCCTGCAGGACTTAGTGCTGGCACAAAAAGGATGGATCTGAATTCCACTTCACCCTGTAACAAAAACCCATCAGCTCAGAATAACCACCTCTGCTTACAGATTCTGACAAAACTACTAGATAAACAAATTCAGGGGAAGAAAATCAAGATGTTCTGTCAAATTGTTAAACAAGAACATATCTTATGTAATTTTCCACCAAGCTGAAAGGACTACAGTAGCTTAGGTAACCAAAGTTAGATGTATCAAATGTTCCAGGTTGGTGCCATTTCACAGCAGCTTTCAGGAATGCATTAATAGAAAAATACACCATGAATCAACCATGGGACATTCTCGGATTTGGGGCATGAGGAAAGATCATTTTATACTATCAGACTTTAAATATAGAGTTTTATGTCCTTTTCACTCTTTTGTACGAGAGGAAATTCAATGATTAACTATCAAATGTAAGTTCAATTATCTTGCAATAAACATACCATGCAAAATTTATATGAATCATTGGCCATGAAAAAATGGCCAGTGCCTAACCAGACAGTTGAGGTAACTTCAGGTGATTAAATGTTTTCCTTTTGGAATAAGCTGGGACCCCTAGAAGCTTAAACCAGCAAGTACCGCCTTAGGCGCATAGGATGCTAATGAATAGCAACAGAAACTAAGCCATGGATAAGTGATAAGTATCATATATACATCTAATTAGCTTCCCGCAAGATCCTACAATCAATTTTGTCTTTTTAGTCTTCCTCAAGGCTGTTCATCTCTAAAAGCAAAGCAATGTGAGCAGAACATGATTTGGATTTTGTGATAACAAGATAACAACCTTCTCTACAATTTCCATTGTCTGGCAGGTAGCATTCTTTCAACTAATGGTGATCTATAAAGTACAATTCAACAAACAAACTTAAGAACATCCTTGGCTTTGAGTAGATAGTAGGGGCAAAAAATGAAACAAAGATCTACATACTATGCAGGCACTCATAATCTTTGTCAACAATTCTCACACAGGGACAGAGAAATTCTGCCACTCCTAATATGCCAAAGTATGCCATTACTGAATCCTCACTGCACAAAATAATTACCTCTGTAGTGAAGTGTGATGATGCTAAGGGATCCAAGTATTCTTTGAAAGTATTCTTGTAGAATTCATTATATTCCTCAGTGGACACATCCTTGGGGTTGCGAAGCTAAAAGGAAAATGAGAGAATCAGTATGTGAATTAATCCCAAAAGAGAATAAGACAGAAATGTTATCATTCACACTCAGATGAAAGTGGGTACAGTAATAATATCTGACTCTCAGTACTCACCCATATGGGCTTAGTTTCATTAGTGAGCTCCCAGTCCCAGTACCTTTCAACAACAGTTTTTGTCTTTTTCTTCTGTAAAACAAGCCAAACATGCATCCAATATATTAGTAACCTTTAAACACGGAACATATCAACTTAATGAAATATTAAAAAAACTAAAATGAAATGCCTAGAAGTTTTACCTCTGTTTTGGGATCTTCATCACCTTCCTTCTTAGCTTCACTTGGATCATCATCAACTTCAACCTAGTTGCGATAAATCACAGATAAAAAGCAACAAATGAGGCACAACAAGAGGCAGGCCATGGTGTATTAATACTAGAACACAATGCATGGGGGAACATTAAAAAGGAAGAAACAATGGTGGGAAAGAATAAGGTATTTATGGGGCACGAAAGGCATACCTCCTTGGTAAATCCTTTCTCTTGCCATGTGTAGATTGGAAAAGAGACAAATTGAGAATAATTCTTCACAAGATTTTGGATCCTTTCAGGATGAGCAAAACCCTTGTCATCACGCTGAACAAAAAGAAATTTTGAGAAAATGCAGCTGTTAGAAGATATGTTCAAGGAGGCAACCTATATTTTGTGATGAATCAGAAACTAACTTTCAGATATAATGTAAGCTGAGTTCCTCTTGGAATAAGCCTTGCTGGGTCTGTCTCTTCCCGAATTGTATAAGAACCCGCACCAGCCTCCCCTTCCCAAACATACTGCTTGTCAGATCTTGGGCTCTTTGTACAAACAACGACCTATTGAAAAATGTAAAGCAGCCTATTAAAACTGAATTTAAAAATGAAACCTTTGCTTTTAATTGTCAATATAAGTGTTACAATAATAATTTTGTGCAAGCAACCGAGTGAGAAACCTACACGATCAGAAACAAGAAATGCTGAATAGAAACCCACACCAAACTGCCCTATTAAATTGCTATCTGCACCAGCCTCTTTGCTATCCTGAGACAAAAAGGGTGCAGAATGAAACTCATGTCAGGATGCAGACCATTAAAGTAATCAATTCGACAAATAGTGAGCCTGTGTTCTCCAAATTGAAAACAAGTGCAACAACCTTCACCGCCTTTAGGAACTTTGCTGTTCCACTCTGTGCTATAGTTCCAAGACAATCAACAAGCTCTTGTCGTGTCATACCTATACCCGTATCACTGCAGCAGGACAAAAGGGAAGGTACTTTAGATTTATGAAATATGCAATATCAAAATTTAAGATAAGCTTTTTCTCGAGCAAACAAAAAACTTACGTAATAGTTATTATCCCATTGTCCTTGTCCGTCTGGATGCGGATATCAAGATCAACAGCTTCCTTAAGAAGTTCAGGCTCCGTGACACTCAAGAACCGCAGCTTGTCAAGTGCATCGCTTGCATTGCTACAATAAAAACAACATAGATACTTTCAATTATGAAGACGAGTCACAAACATTGTCTAGCAAATATCCATTACCAGCAATTAAAATACAAAACCTTCCAATTAATTTTAGCCAAGAACCATGGCAATTAAGAAATAATAATAACCAAACACTGACGCGGCAACATCTCACATCATGAGAAGATTAAATATAGTCTGAAATAGCACTAATAGCAATCTATAGTCCATTATTAAAGCCACTAGTGATGTTTAAACTTTGAAGTGTAGGATAGATAAAGCTGTACAAAGATTAAATATAGTAACCATAGAGTAACAATGATAACAGTAATCATGGAGTGTCACAGACAAGTGTTCCAGGACTGAATGGTAGCCAGCAACAAGACGGTCTAGACTATCCCCTAAAGATTCTAGAAACAAAGGCATATAGAATGATACAAGACCTAAATAATGCCAAAAGGTAATCAAAAGCAGAATGCCATTTAATGGAAGATGACATGAGATTGAGCACATACCTAATCAACTCTCGAAGGAATACTTCCTTGTTGCTATATAAGCTATGAACTATAAGGTCCATGAGGCGACTAACCTGCCATGGAGTAGATACATCATAATTTAACCGCTATCTATTTGGAACAATAAGAAAAAGAGATAGGCACAAAGTCTTACCTCAGCCTGGTACTCAAACTTCTCGCCTGGTGGATCAATAGTGTCTGCTGCTGCTGCAGTTGATTGATACCTGCTGCAGAGAAGGAAGCTGCTTTGAGGTCTCAAGTCTGCAACACGAGTATCGCCACACTTCCGGGGTGGTGCTGACAATATAGAGAACCACCTAGGCGGAATGTGGGAAACTTTTGCATCCCCTTCTATGATCTGCAAACAAAAGTACGTGCTTTTAAGAACACAACTACGAAAAGACAAATGCTACCAGAACCAAGACCAGCATAAAAGATTAGATATTTGACAAGCAAATATGGCATATCAAACGTAGATTTTCACTAAAGCAGCCAAGCAAGCCAACTCCTCAAAGAAAAAACTGTTCACATAACCAACATCAGAAAGATCGGGGAAGAAAGAAATCTGCATAGAAAACACTCCCTTCAGCTTCTAAAATCGTCCGTCAGAGATGCTGCCCATCACACTTGACGCATCTCTTGCAGTTTCAACAGGAATTGGCATTAAGAAATAAGGTTTCGATCCAAAAAGAAAGAACCCAAAAATTAAAAGCCACGCTAGATTTCATTTCTCCTGCTTGTTTCCAGTTCAACCAAATTTAAGAATCATTTAGAAGAAAAACCAAAATAAGGAAAGATGAAATCATAACCAAAGCGCTAACTCCTCTTGTATTCGGGCAAACCATTTCTCCCGAACCAAAAACGAAGCAAAATGAAACGACCATAACAAAATGACCCAGCCAGCAGATAAAAACCCCGTAAAGCACAGCAGAAAAAACACCAAACTCGAAAGAAACGATCAAAAACACAAACTTGCTTCCCAGTTACATAAGAGAACCCCATCCGAAAAAAAAAGATGGCGGTAGCCGAAGACGGAATCCAGAATCGGTAAGCACGGACCGAACCAAAGAAGAAGAACAGAAGTTGAGACTCGCGGAGCCAGCCACAAAAAAACAAGAGCGGCTATCCTAATACCGAGTCGGGGCCGGCTATGCGGACGTCGGCGACCGATGGAGCTGCCAGGCACCGGTAGCGCGCGCCGCCGCCTCCGCGGGCGAGGGTGGAGACGCAGCGCCTCGAGGCCACCAGCATCCCTGTCTCTCCTAGTTTCCGCGCGCTCGTCTGCTCTCGGGCCGCCCGGCGCAGGAGCTCGAACAGAGCGGAACGCGGGGAATGCCCGGGGCGGCGATGGTGGAGCGAGCTCTACTAGGGTTCTGGTGGGGATTTTTCTAGAAGGAGTTCCCCGGTTCCCGGGGGAGGGGGGCAGTGGAAGCTTCTAGAGGCGGGGGCGGGAAGTGGAAGGGTGAGGAGGAAGCGGAGGAAGTCCGCCGACGGCGAGGAGTTGTTCCGCTAAAAATAGCCGTTCGAGTTTGGAGCTGCAACAAAAATAATAATTACTTAAAATTAATTAATTAGAAGATGGTTCTATTTGTTTTGTGTGTAAATCGCGTGATTTTGAGAGTTGGAAATGCGTCTAATCCTTAAGATCTTCTTTATTTTTCGGGCGGAAGTAAGATATTCGAGTTCAAATACTTTTGAATATTTTACCCGAGGTCGTGTAAGAATGCTGTGCGTGAGATGTGAAGGTGAGACTCGTCGTTTCTCTCTCATAGGTTAAGAAATCTTAATCGACCCTGTTCTAATATTAAAGCGGCCCCAAAAATATAGCCGGCATTTTTTAATTCTTGGTATCTAATATTGGATTTATTTTATATGTAAGGACCCTTTGATAACGGAGTGAGGTAATTTATTCGAGTCCCTTGTTAAATATTCATGTGTGATTGGAGAAAGACGTGAGCCTCAACTTGCTCTCTCTCTATGACTCTATCTTGTTCCTAAATCAAAGAGATTTTTATTCTAAGTAAGGTCTGTTTGATAGACGAATGGGTTTAGACTCGGGCACGTGAGAAAATTAGATTTTCCTCTTATAAAATACGATTAGAATGAGTTGTTCGCTATTTTATCAAATCGAAATTGACATGAGACCGACAGAATCGACGTGAGACCGACAGATATGCCATCCACGAGTGACGTACTCAGCTATCAAACAAGCCCACAGAGAAGAGGTTGGAGTGTGAGGGGAGAGTGTGAATCCCCCGAAATTCCTCTCTCATCGGTTACGCTAACCCCCCCCCCCCCCCCCACAGTTTCGATAACAAAGCGGCCCTTAAGAATCTCCCGTCCTAATATTTGGGAGGGGCCAGTAAGGTGTGTAATTAAACTTAGTTTATGAATTATATTCCAAATTATGAATGTATAAATGTTATATATTTTATTCCTTGTCAAATATATCTTCATACGTGGCTTAGTTCGGAAGAAATGCAGACGCCAAAGTTCAAAACTTGCAAAGATGTAAAATTTTGTTTTTTTTATTCTTCATAAATTGAAGTAAAAAATCACGATTGAAGTAAGATTCAAACTCTTAACGCCGTACTGATAATACAAACACTCTAACTAACTATATTACATATAATTCTTTATCATATTTTATTTTAATAAATATTTATAAAATAATATTTATTTATTGATACACATCGATACAATATGATACAATATCATATCGACACGATCAGACCGACAAACCCTGTGCGAACGTACTATCTATTCCCGGGAGAAAACAAAGGATCTCTTCTTCTAACGTACGATGCCGAACGTTGTGCTTTTGTTTTTTTTCTTTTAGACTCGTAGATTCTCTCTCTTAATTTATTGAGTGGTTAGGAACTATGTTCCGACCATAAATTCAAAAAGACAATTTAATCATGATTCAATCACGCTCCTTCACTCCATCTTACATGTTTTTACAAATTTATGTACTGAAATCAATTTTTATGTAAAATCTCTCCTTAAAGAAACTTTCCTCTATTTCTCTTTTTTTAAAAAAAAATTGCCCATTTGAGATTCTCCAGACTGACTGGAGCTGATTTTTCCCGAATCCCGCAGCGGTAACGCACGTTTCTATCACTTGCAGATGCCACCAGATTTTCAACGGGGACCCAAAATCCGGGGACACTTCCAAACAGGGACACAGCGAGCCAGATGCAACACCGCCTGCCCGGACTAATCTTTCATGAAAATGGCGGCGGCGGCGGCGGCACAATTCTGGACACGAAATCATGACATATTGGATAAAAGGATACTCTTTCTCTACTCACAGACTTTGCCGAGGCAAATTTCACATCTTCCACAACTAGCAGCCATGAAGGCAGGGGCAATGTTTCTTGTTATGCTTCAAAAACAAACAAAAAAAAATCCTATGGTAAATCTCACCTGCTGACTGCTTGTAAGATAGAACCCCCCGTGCCGCAGACCCAAATTTTCCAAAATCAGGTGTAGTATCACACAATCCGCGGTGTCTTCATTGTGTCTCTGTCACGATATCTTCCTCGGAGATGATGGCATCGGCCCCCACTGCCTTGCCCATCACGACAGCAGTCACCATCAGCTTGCCCGCATCCGGGAAATCCTTGTGCTGCATCAGAATGCCTTCCACCGAAGAACACGAGTCTTTTAATAAAGCTGTGGGCTGCACACCCCCCTCTTCTTGAAGCGGCAACACTTCCTCGAAGCCCCCGTCATAGACCCCTGCGCCGGGTCCATAGCATTGTTTTGATGCTTGAAAGAGCACCGTTTCCCTGAGAAACTGTGAACTCACTTCATCGCTCCACCCTTCTGCAATTGATTTCCGGTGGATGGCTGACCAGTCATCCTGATCTGCTGCATTTATCCAGCACGCCACCAGAAGGCTTCTGTTGGATGTCCCAAATGAAGAACTTGCCCACGCAAAGATTTCAAAAGCCAGTAATGACAGCTTCCGACTCTTGCTCTTCAAGCAAAGTTCAATCAGTTCCGCAGGATGGAGTGGTCTGCTAAAATCCTGCACGGTGGTTTCGCCACCATGAAGCTGTCCCACAATTTCTTCCTGCAAGGAACAGAAAAATAATGAAGTACGAATTAATGAAAAGGATGAATTACACCTCCACCATTTTTGTCAGAAATTAAAGCAAGCAACCCCATTGCCTGTCAACGGGTATTTGCCAGGTTGTTGGAAGATATACACTGCAGCTGGCCGGAACATGGTTTTGCATCTTTGGGTTTGGGCTTATCAAGTCTTGGCCAATTCTGACCTGATAAGGTTATATAACGTGATTGTTTGCAACACCCGGAATTAATAAAGATAAATATTTAAATTCTGTTCATTTATTGAACAAAGATGCACATTTTTTGCTAATTAGTCAGCATGTACATAATTAATTTCACGAGTTTTAGTTTATCCGACAATTTAGAATTCGTGTGTTGGCCTTTTTCCCACGTGCTGTAGTCGGCGTTAATTTCAATCGGCATAAAGTCCGAATATCTTTAATTAACTGTCAAAGAAATTCTTAAACCCCTACATTATCCACTGTGACATTGAGGGTACTATTGGGCCTTGATCGGGCTGTTGGATTGATAATATGATCCCGACCGGACCATCAAGTTCATTGAAATCCATAAAGGACATTTATGCCCACGGGTGGGGATATATTTGCAATAAGTCAATAACGAATACCTTTTGCAAAGACGGATTTCCACGAACATAGGGTATTTTTTGTAATTCTCCCCTAGAAAGGGTTTACTTACAACTTTCTCACAACCAAGGGTATTCTTTCAATTTTCTGAAGTTCCAGGGGTATAACTATCATTTTTGGACAGCCCTAGGCTTCTATGCAATTTCTAAAACTTCAAGATATTTTTGCAATTTTTTCTGGACATTTCCACAATTTTGCAAAGATTTAGAGTATAATTGCAATTTTTGAACATAATAGGATTTCTCCCATGATGTTTCAACACATTTCCAGAACTTTGGGCATTCCTAAATATTACATCATTTTCCTATAATTTACAGCAATTTTGACAAGGTACAAGGGCATATCCCGAAATAGGGGTATTTATACAAACATACCCTTAGTGGGTTTTTTACAAAATGACAAAACTTTAGAACTTCGAGCCATGGTTTTACGTACCGATCCGGTACGCTGCGAACCGCACATACCGGATCGTACCACAGAGAATCTGGTATGTGCGGGGTGTGGGACCCAACCGAGACATTGGGTACCTCACATAACCGTGCGCCTCGCTGCGTATTGGAGAGATCAGGGCAGGACCCTCGCTGATACGTGTGGGCCAACAGGCTCGTGCCGGTCCAGCGTTAGCAACTGGAGTAGTGGCGAGGGTCGAACACATCGGCAAAGGGGCGGTGTCTTCAATCTTCCGGCGTTCAGGAAGCAGTTCAAGGTGTGTGTGTGTGTGTGGGGGGGGGGGGGAAGCACGGGCAACTTCCGACGAGGTCCGACAATGGGGGGGGGAGGCACGGGCAACTTCCGACGAGGTCCGACAATATATGGCAAAAGGTCTTTTTAATTTTTTCTTATTTTCACTCTTAGTTTGAAGATTGGGGGGCGGGAAGCGGCTCCAGCAGCTGATCGGGCCTCCCCCCGGCCAGATCTGGCGGTGTTGAGGTGGATAAGCCGCCCCGTGCGCAGATCTGGCTACGCTCCGACCGGCCAATGTCGGAGTGCTACCAGATCTGCATACGGGGCGGCTAATCCGGCCTCCCCCATGCCAGATCTGACGGCTGTGAGGTGGATGGGGCTGCCCCGTGCACAGATCCGGCTGCGTTTCGGCCAGCTGACAGTAGAGCATTGTCGGATCTGTGCACGGGGCGGCTCTCAGTTGCGCGGCCATAGTCGTCGTGTACAGTCAGGATTCTTAAGAGTATGAGTACTACTTATAGATGTATGTCGAGAACCGTTCAAGTTCCGTGTCATATGCAGACTTCTTATACTATATGGAGACCACGTATAATATCCGGTTGTTTGGAGATGCGAGTTGGCCAATTTTGAGCCAATATGATTAGGAGTAAGTATCTTTTGCATTCATTAGTATTTTATTTTCAATTCATTATTTATTTGTTCATGTCTTGGCTTTTGCACTTGCTCTTCAAGTAATTAATGTGAAACTATTCAACACTTGCAAATCATCGTGGACTGACGGCGTCATCCTACATGAGACAACAAGTACAATTGCGAGGGTGATCGACACGTTTATTGTAGATATTGCCCACATCGTATCACCAAGATACACAGATTTGTAGAGCACCTCACGGGAATGGGACGAGATTGTCCTCCATACTCCTCAGTTCCACAGGATGTCCAAGACTATTTTTGGACAGCATTATGGAACGGATATCTTTGTGGCAGGAGACATGAGACTGCATCCTCCTCCACGTCTAGGGTTCCACCACTACCAGCACCGGTCTCACTGGCATCCTCCTCCACGTCCAGGGTTCCACCACCACCGACACCAGTCCCACCGGCAGCAGATGATAAGGAGGCATGCATAGATGTAGTTAAAGCTTTCTTTAGAGGATTTCATGTACCTTCTATGGTTGCACATGACTCATTATTTGTACAGATAGTTACATTTTTTCAGAGTCACCTACATACAACTCCACCCATTAGGATGGAGCTAGATTTTATAACTCATGAGCCATATGTATCTGATTATGACTGGGATACGATATTCACAGATGAGTCAGATGATTGGTCTTGTATATTTTGTACTTTATGAGTGGAATTGAACGATGTATCTGTTCTCTTTAACCTATATTTTTTGTCTCTTTAAATAATATATTTAATTATGTGGTGTAATAGATTATTGTAAAAAATAAATTACTTTTGTGTGGTGTAATAATATATTTAATTATGTTTAGTTATGTGTAACTAATTATGTATTCTTATTTTCTTACATAATATATTTATTAATGTGTAACTATTATGTTTGGGCCACTATTATTAAAAGTTTAAATTTAATTATATGTAACTAAGTACAACCACATAAAAAAGAAACAATAAATTCTATTTTTCTTTGAATAAATGTACTATTTTACAAGTTAAATCAACTAGTATTAAAAGTTTATAGTTAATCTTACAACGAAAACACTAAGTTTCCATAAAAAACTACAGATTTTCTTTTTTTTAAAAAGGCTTCTTCTTGGTATAGTGCGGTACAATGGCATATCGGTCCGTGTTGGACAATACCAAGCCGTGGCCGGTATGGCCAGTTCGACCAATGCGTCAAACCTTGCTTCAAGCCTCTAAGCTCCTTTGGTAGCTCCTTGCTCCAAGCTCTTGTGAGGTTGATCTCCAAGGTATCTCCCCCATTCCATGGGCCAAACCTCCCCTTCTATAGGGGTTTCGGGGTTGGATGCCCGGAGGAGGTGAGGTGAACACATGTAAAGTTCCTCCTGACTTTGTGTCATTAAATGACCCAACATTAAATTTTGATTGAGTTCCTCTTGGCTTTGGGTGGAGGAGGTGGAATTCTTTAGGTTCCTCCGGGTAAGAGAGAAGAAAGAGAGAAAAAGTTAGGAGGGAGGGAGCCCCCCCCTTTGACCTCCTCTAGGCATCTGGAGAAGGGAGAAAGGGGCTCACAGACCCCTCCACCTCCTCCTGGCATCTCCTTTTTTCCTTTCTTCCTTTTTTTTGTTTAGAGAGAGAAGAGAGAAAGGAGATGGGGTGGGGCCATGGCACCCGCCTCACCTCCTCCATGCATCCGGAGGTGCGCGGGACCACCCGCGATCCCCCCCCCCCCAACGCATCCAGAGGACAGAGTTGGGAGGGCGTGGCAGGGTGTGCACCCCCCCCCCCAAATCCGGAGAAGGGAAGAGGCGGGGTTGCGGCCTCCCGCCCCCCTATACTTCCTCGTGGCTTCCAGTGGAGGAAGTAAGGGGGGGTCGCGGAGTGGGCCACCCCCCACATGCTACACAAGAGAGAGAGGGAGAGAAGGGAGGGTGGATGCTTGGAGTTCCTCCTGGTTTGCTGGCCCTAGGAGGGCTATAAAAACCCTTGAACAGTCCTACTCAAGCAATATTTACTGTTCCCTGCTCCACACTCCAAGGTCGTAGCACGTGAGAATTTCTCTTGGGTTTCTTCACTTCTTGTCTTGTTCTTGACACCGTCTCACTGCCCAAAGACTCTGCAGGTCAGAAATCACACCCCGGCACATTGAGAACAACCCACAAAGGCTGGGAACACTTATGTCTCGTTGATTTATTGCATGGGTACGTTGCTTTGTACCGCCCACAAGGTGTTTGACGACTTTCCCACATGTAAAAACACGCCGATTTGGTACAAATATTCCCATCCGACAGAGTCCCGAGGACGTATAAATTATCCGAACATACGGCGACAAGGGTTTCATACCGCTTTGCGGCGTCATGGAATGAAATCAATAAATAAATTTAATTTTTCTTCTGAAAATATCAGAAAAGATCGGGGGTTCAACAGTGATGCAATGGGATTTAAGTTTTCGAAGAGTGGCAAAGTTGCCACTAGTCACTATTTAGTGTCATGAGATTCAATAGCAAGCAATGATTGAATCTCATGACACAAAACATTGAGTCATGGACATTGATACCATCTGCAATCTTCTTTAAAAACTTTGACGGGTGAACATCTGCAGAAAGGATTAAAATAGAGGCAAAAGCAAAAGAATGCATAGTTACTAGAAGATGAGATTGCCTGCATTCTTGGGCACATGTCCAAATGTTGAGACAGACTCACCAACCTAAAATTTTATGTAGAGATGAGCTAAGCTGCAGCCTACTACACCGCCTAGGCATGAGAGCCAAAGGGCACAAGTGATCTCATCTCAGTTTCCGCAAGATTCTCCAGAATAATCCACACCCAAAAGTAACTTACAGAGGAGGGGACTTTTTCCTTGAACTTGCATACTTAAAAGCCAAGCTCAAACAACCAGGAAAGCTATCGCATTGGCTGCTGAGAAAATCACAAAAAAACCTGTTACGAGTGTTGGTCATTTAAAGAGTGAGTGAACAATGATATCCTTATCTTCTGAATTTAGAACATAGTAATTACTCTGTGGTAAATATTAATGTTCTGCACTATCAAAAGAATAACAAAAATAGTAGTGAACTTTATCGCACTTCTTCCGTGCTTCTTCCAGAGATATTCAAACAACAATAACAACAATAGACTAACTCACATAGTGGAGCTGGCCTGATGGTTCACCTCATGAAGCAGGAGCCAGGCAGCACAGCCCACCATAATTTCCCCAGTCACTCCAAATTGTGAAAATCTATACAAGGGTTGGAAAACATACAAATGCCTGACACTAGCTGAGCCCTAAACGACCATAAATTCTGCATGATCACATCATGTAAGATAGCTCAATCATGAAGCAAAGACTATGCAAACAAAAGCATACATATGGACAAGAACACCAACAAGCTAATATGAAAATTTGCAGAGGAAATCATAAAAAACACCTTGGGGTTACACCTCTAGGAATATATACCTGCAACTTTAACATATGCAAGTCAGCCTGTATTCGCTGTATTTTTATGTCAAACCCCGCATCTTTGCCTACAAAGGGATATATATCATCAGCCAATAATATTACCAGTAGAATGAGATCAAAAAATTGACCAATAACAGAAAAGGTAAATGAGTAAAATAAGTATGACATGACAGAGAACTAACAACTTATGCAGTCATTACTTCCAAATCCATGTATATGTTCAGTGAAGCTCAGACTTGAGATCCATACAATCTAACAATAATTCAAAGAGACTATAGCTTTCCAGGCAAGCTACAGTATCATAGTCACTGAACTGCATCTTTTTATCCTTTGTGGTCATCAATCAACAAAGGCTTACTTCCTTCGAGTCATGCATGCCAGACATAAGATACCAGCCTTGGTGAAAGTAATAGGGAGATTTTGAACCAGAATTGGTAGAAGGGATAACCTCCAGCTTGAAATTGAAGGCGGGTTGGGAGAGGGGTTTTCATCCCCCCCCCCCCCCAACCTACCTCCATCTATCCAGCCCTCACTTTGATCCTTTCCCCTTCTTCGGCCTGGAAAAGCCATCACTCCTAGGTACCCCAAGGATGCCTTGCACCAACTTGAAAAGTACAAACAGGGCCTAAATAGCCAATCACAGCTATGGTTGTTCTCATCTTCTGGTGTCCTGTGTCCACCAAATAGCATTCCCTAGCTCCTTATAAAAGGCCTCCACCAAAATGATAAAAACCTAATGGAAGTTCTTACTGTTCTCGTGAAGCATTCATATCAAACGTCTTAGAAGATGTAAAGCTCCCATTGTTAACCAGCCAGGCATAAAATAAATTTGTTATGTTTCTAATGCACGTCCTTTATTCTAGTTTGAATCATTCTTTACCAATATACTATGGTATAACTCAAGAGCATGATCCTCATATATTTAGCATTTTCTATATCTCCTTTACTAGAAGTAAGAGGAAGCTAGTTTTCTGACCGGTATATACTTTGCTAGCAGGAGATGAAGAGATGGGATAATCAAAGCCTGTTGGCTGGTGAATAATTCTTCCTGCCTCACCTACTGATCTAGTCTATGTATGAGCTCTTTGATTCTTCATTAAAGCTGTCTCCACCTCATCCACAGAAACCTTATCCTCTTTGAGCATCCATTTCTTCACCATGCACCTCATTTTAGTCTGATGTCATTTGCAAAACTTTATTTAACAACTTCCCAAAGCATTTTTTCTATGTCTGATCTGCCGGCCTTACATAAGAATCTTATCATCTTCTCCTTTAATGCCCCAAAGGAACCAGCATCCATTGTTTATGTTCTCGAGTTTCAGCTATCTATAAGCTAATGATGCACCCTTTAAGTCAAATTTGCAGTAACTCAAGGCTCATTTTAACTTAACTTATAGACCTTTTTCCAGGAACTAGTTATAGAAAGGCCTTTTTTCTAAACCTTGTTTGACCGCGACATTTTCTAGAAATGGTTCTTTTAGCACCAGCAACTTCACGAAGTTCTCTGTTCAACTACCGTGTCTCAATCATTGAACTAGTAGTGCATTGGATTGCTATACAGACTTTAGTGGCTACTTTTTGATGCCACTAGACGTGAACTTGCAGAACTTGTTAGATGGACCCAGCTGATACTTTTGCCCGCCTGTTAAAAGCCTACATTTGACCCACACAATTTTCTCTCCCTTAAATTTCCAACATTTGATGCAAGATTGCACTTCATCTAATTCCCCTGAACTTCAGACTCCTTGATCTTCATACCCAATACCAAAAAGTTTGTGCTAAACTGTCAACTCTTATCCCAGGATGACCATTTTTAAAAGTGTTAAGCATATGTTAACAATCAAGAGGTCACCCAGCACTGATGAAAACAAAAATCCATCTGCCATGTTTCCTATACTAAAAAATGACTTGGTAGATGCTTGTTTTTGCATAAGAGTCATGAAAAATGTTTGGAATTGACATGAACTCAAGCAGGCATGTCAATACTCCATTTTAGACTTTTATGTATTTTAAAATGAGTGATTCAATTATTCTTCACTTTTTATATGAATGCACCCATTAATTTAAGTTGACTATTTTCTATATCATTGAGACAAATTTCAGTTCCTGCTTTATTACATGCATGTACAAGTATCTTTGAATATGTCCACTTCTATATACCTCATGTCTCCTAGTGTATTGTTCCTAAAACCTTGACATGTCCAACACACATATTAATGTGGACACTTAATGCATGTGTGCCCCACAAATCATAATACTAAACCCTCAATCACAATGCACATATTAAAGCCTTGCCCTTCTTACATGTCCATTAAGGTCACTTCCAGGCTTTTCAGTATATACCTCTTCTTGCTTTATCAGTGTCCCTCATTAAACTTCAGGTGGGGTAACAACTAATGAAGAATTAAGGGATAGGTTGACAATACATGACTTGTAAGTCTACCTTTGATAGAGCATAAGATAACGGATTCGAGATACCAACTAATGCCTCTGAAGAAGGTAAATCTATCATAAACAAGAAAAATGGTGTACTTGAGGAAGAAAACCACCTGCTGCAGCAGCTATTTTGGAGAGATTAAGAAATCGCCTTCGATCTGCTAGAGATGGTTCCTGTTTTGAATAATCTGGATTCGAGGCTCCTTCAGCTATTGAAGTAGAGGCATCATCTTGAGAAAGAGCCAAAGCATGAAGAGTTTCTGAAGCTGAGGTAAACTGGTTTAAGAACATCTGATGAAGCCACAATAATTCCATGTGCTGCTTGAGGAAAATAAGTAGATCTTCTTGGAACTCTTCACCAAGCCTCAAAAGTGTGGAGTATCGATGCTGTTCATAAAGTTTCTTGAACACAAAGTAGCTGAAACCTCCTTGGGGGCCCATGCTTTGCCGCTGCATTGCAACGTATTTCCAGGCATAATAGTAAGCAAGATTGTAAAGGAAGACTTAGAAGAATGAAATCACAACGAAGATCATATTCACACCATAAGGCTTCGGAGGAGTTCTGTATCGTTAAGATCATAGCAAATATCCCACAGGGTTTGATATCCTTCATGCTGTTTAGCAATTGCCAGCAAATGTCCTGAAGCTTCCTTGAAAACAGATCTCTTCAGCTCAGGATCCTCATTTTCTTTATACAAAACCTGAAAACATAAAGCATAGAAGTCAATGTTAAGCAGACAATGATGCACAAATTTCACGTCCCTTGTGTGCAATATTAACGTATGGGATTTTTTCATATTAGTCCTTGTAATCTTACCTAATTCCAAATAAGTCCTTGGTCCTTGCAATATTTAATATATCAAATAACTTGCCTAAATCTCTCTATGTTCCAAAATAAGTACTTGCCGTTAAATTTTCAACAGTTCCGCTACTTTGGTTATAATAACCTTGGGTTAAATTTAACTTCACATAGAAAATGACATAAATACCCATTTGAAGGTGAGAGAATTCAGAAAAACCAATAACCAAAACATCGTATCTTTGACTAATAGGGGTGTTTGGTTGTACATTTAAAAAAAAGATTTCCGCATATATACCCCTATAAATATTGACTTTGCCAAATAAACCCCTCATTTAGACCTATTATCAACAATGCCCTTGAAATAGTTCGAATGCTTGCGTATCTACCCTCGCCATAACCCCCCTGTTTGCTTAACCAAAGTGAAATGTGGGTTAAGGTGGAGAATGACTAACCTTCCCTTAGGTTAGCATCCTCTCTCCCTCTCTCCCTCTCTCTCTCTCTCTCTCTCTCGGACAGACACCCAAGCCATGGCAGAAGATGTGGAGAGAGGGCAGGAGTCGCCGGGATGGGGGGAGTGGGGGTCACCAGCCATTTCTGATGACTCCACCTCGTTCAACCATCACAACCCCTCGGTGTTTCCCCGGGAGCAACACTATCTCCAGAGGTCGTCAAGGGAGTAGGCTGGCCTCGGCAGGGCATATGTCTCCTATAACATCGCCGCCTACTTGAGGAGGGAACTGCAGGAACTGAAACGGCATTTGATCTCGGAGCTAGAGCAAATCCGCAGGCTCAGCAACCAGATCGAGTCTGGGAACCTCCAAATCGCCAGATCCACCGGCTTCAGCGCCTCCAGCTACGGCGGGGGGAGCGACAGCAGAGGGCAAGAGGTGACCTCTGCCGCAGCCGGCCAGCCTCCTCCATTGTCCTCAACCAATCGCCCGGGAACCGCCACTGCTTGCCGGATCAGATCGCTGAACACCTCCGGGGGCGACCACTACCTCTGGTCGCCGATGGAGGCCATCTCGAGAAGGGATGCCATGGGGGGGGTGTCTCTCCCTCTTGACGTCAAGCACCCCATGGACCTCGCCACCGTCAAATCGCGGCTCGCCATAATGCAAGGAGAGGGGGAAAGGGGGTCGCCGGGGATGGGGAAGAGGGGGGCCGCCGGGGTGGTCTCTCTCTCTCTCTCTCTCTCTCTCTCTCTCTCTCTCTAGAGTAATGGGGGCATTTTGGGTATCTCACATACCCTAACATTTGTTGTCACATATTCCTCTGAATATTCACCTCGCATTGACATCCAGCAACTACAACGGTATAACCACAAACATTCGAGTAACATGAAGGGTATTGTTGATAATAGATCTAAATGAGGGTGTATTTGGCAAAACCAATATTTACAGGGGTATTTATGCAAAAATCCCTATAAAAAACTATTGCTCTCTCAAATTTTGTTTCATGTACCTTGTTTTTAAAAGTGATGTAAATTACTTTTTCCCTATTTGGCAAGATTAACATAAAATTTATAAATTATGTAGACGTGTTTGGCAAATATTTTTAAAAATAAAGATATTCACAATCACCGTTAACATTCTACATGAAAGGTGGAACCGTGGAGGCCTGGGTCTTCCTCTCCCACATTTATGCCGACCATATATAATTGTATACTCCAACACACCGCAGGCCAAGGGAGAGGCAGCCGATGGAGAGGAGCACGAGGCCAGGCCTCACCTCTCCAGCACATCGCAGGCCAAGGGAGAGATAGGGAGATGGGGGTGGGGGGAGGCGAAAGGGATGGAGCCGATGCCGATGGAGAGGAGCGCCAGGGAGCGCCGGTGGCCAGGCCTCACTCTGCATTGTGCAAGGGAGGGGGGAAGAGGGGCGGCCGATGTGGCCGAAGGATAGTAGCACCAGGGAGGGGGAGGTTAGGGACAAGCCTGTGCTGCAGAGGGGGGGGCTGGCAGAGAGGAGGCCAGGGAGGGTGAGGCTGGGGTGGTCTTTGGCCACACATTCGATGCGTCGTGAGGGGGAGGCAGAGCCAGGGGTGGCCAATGTTGCCAGTGGGGAAGAGGGGAAGGGGGAGCGCCAGTGAGGAGCAGGAAAATGAAGATGTGGAGAGGAGACAATTGGGACACACAAGGGAGGAAGGAACAAGGTGGTCACACGATGCCTTCTTAAAAAGAAAAAACAAGCTTGAGTTGTTTTTTTTCTAGGGGAAGTTAATAAAAAATGGAAAGGTTTCCTAAACATTAGGGGAGATTTTGCCAAACGGGTTTGAACAGAGATTTTAATCTTAATTTTTTTATGAGAAACAGGAGACAAAAAGTTGTAACCAAACACCTTGTAAATACATACCTGATATTTGGCATCCACAAAATCTTTCAATTGTTGGTAGAGGGTACACAGAATTTCATCTCTTCTTTTACAATACTCCTTCCCAAGGCCTTTGTATTCTTCCCCTCGTTCCATTTTCACAACAATTAAAGCATTATATGCTTCCAGTAACACATCAGCCAAACCTTCCAACTGAGAAGATAAGTCCAATTTAACAGATTTATCAATTACAGGGGCTTCTCTCAGTAAATGAATAATCAGAGAAGCCATGCTCCATAATCCTGATCGAACCACTGGTTCACAATTCCAGGGAATTAATCCCTCAGGAGAAGGGTACCAAGTCTGATGTTCATTTCTATATCGTATTGCAGCATCAATTAAACTAATGCATGCATTTGAGATTTCACATGTTCGTTGAATCTGAATCATCGAGGGATGTTCTCTATCTATTATATAGTGCAGGTCATGGGATAAACAGTAGAATAGTTCTTCAAGATCAGAAACTCGACTGTAGAAAACTTCAGCATTATCTCTATCCATGAGGAGAACAGCGTTCCTACGAGCCTTCTCTCCAACTAACTGAATGAGATCCCAAAGGGAATTTGTGGCCTCGTTGCCAGAGAGAGATGATGGTGAATCATTCGCAACTGACCTCTTCTGACTGAGCAGGTTCTGTAATTCTCTCAGCTGAATCATCCCAGCAAGCTTTTCACCATGTTCCAGAATAGTGTGCAAAGAATGTCCTGTTAGTTTAAAAGAAAACATTTGAGATAGAACAGGGAAAAGATAACACAAGAATTTTTTCCGGGATAATATTATTGTTTATTTGTGCAAGTGCTGTCACTGTACAAGACAATGAGACAATGAATGTAGAATTTTGAAAAAACTGCAAATATTTCACTTCAATTTTTTTTGGGCTGTAACCAGGAAACATCCTTCCGGCAAAGTCCATTAGGTATATGTTTAGCCAGAAACTCAAGTATCATGGAGACTCGAACTAACAAAGCATTAACAAGGAGCCCCTAATTCCCTGCATTGGGACCTCCCGACCCAGATGCACAGGACCTTCCTGCAGTGGGACCTCTAAATAGAATTAAGCTTGTTAACAAACCATTTTACAAGAACAAAAAACATCCAAAGATGCAGAGGACTATATATCACCCAAGAATACAAGCTATTAAAAATTGGAAGGGGAATTCAGTTTATACGTTGCTTAGAAGAAAGCTCCTCGTGACACTTGGATAAAGCAAGAAATTGAAGAAATCTTTCATGCTTTTGCTGTTTGTCTGAAAGCTGGGATGAGACAACTGCAGAAACCATGAAATCAGCTCCTCTAGTTGTTGTCCAGTGTTTAGCTAATGTGTCCACAATAGATTTGCTCATACAAGCAAAAACATTCACTGCACCTTCTTTTTCAAATGCTCCACTCTTTTTTAGCTTCTCAAATGCCCCTTCAACTTTCCCAGTCAAAAGAAAATCATGAAAAAGCCGGCCTAATAAGGCTTCTGCTTCTTCATCTTGAGCAGTTCGCTGTGCAATACTAGATAATAATGCTCTTTGTTTTTCTCCGGCACTCCATGCATCAGAACTAGCCCTTCTCAGGACAACATTGCCATCAAATACAGATATTCGTTTTTCTTCTTCTGTGGCTCTCTCATTGGAGCTCCCTTTGCGTGACAAGCTTCTCTCAGGTGGTTCAACCCCTCCAAGCAAAACTGCCTTTTCAGGAATTGCCCATATTCCAGCCTTCTCAGTCAAAACAACCCATGCACCCTCTTCATTGTCCTCTATGGGAGGTATAACAGAAGCATCAAGAACTTTTCCAGCATCCCAAGGCAAATCAAATTGATATAGACGTGTGGAACCTCTACAATAATTTGCCACAGTTGCTATTCCATCTCCAGAAAGAATAACAACTGATCCTGGTGGTTTACCCCCTACACGAAGTCTCATTGAAAACAAAAACTTTTCATCCTCTACACGTGCCTTAGGAATTATCACTTGAAGAGGAGCCTTTTTCTCCAAAATCCTTTCACTTGCAGAACTGTAGTCTTCAGAAGAGATATATTGCCCAGATCTATATTGCATTGTCAGAAGTGAATACTGTGTGTAACTTGAACTGCTTACCCGGTCCTTGCAAAATGTGGCAACAAGGATTGTGAATTCCCTTCCACGATCATCAATCTGCATATCCAAAAGCCATATATGCTTCTGCCCAGCTAGATCTTTCTTAATACCCAAGCCTGCATCAGCACCAACAATTTCTTGAGACCAGAGTTTGGTGATGTATCCACTGCCTTCGAGTATAATGTTCCAGCATTGAATTTCATGATCAGTCAACAGAAAGAACTGTCGATTAGACTTCTCTGAGATTTCACGCTGAAAACGCCAAACAAGTGACCTCGCATACATTTTACTAGTTGGAGGCTGACCAATTTCACTATTCTGAAAAGATGAACAACTCACAACCCTAGACACTCTTTCTCTACAAATTTTCGATGAACAGAAATGCAAACGCCACAGCATGCCACTGGAACTTAAAGCAATTCCAATACAATCATAAGAAGTGCCTGGAATGGGGGAAACAATCAAAGAGTTTAAAAAATTACTCTTAGACCAAAAATCATCCCCAGTCTGGTTTGCTTCTTGATTTCCATTGGCTTCAGTAATTTCTTGATCAGGAGAGGCATTGTTATCAAATTCCTCATGACTCGGCAGACTAACCACTGGAATGTTCATGTTTTCTGAAAATATATCAGGCCAATATAAAATGGCTCCTGTTTCCTGGTTACAGGCGACTACACCAACAGGGGGCCACTGTCCTAACACCTCTGACCCCACACATGCCACATCCCATTTGACAAAGCATACCAACCAGTGGCCTTTAGTCAAGTTTGTGTCTTTGTCTTTGTAGGCTAAAGCAGAAGGTGGAATATCTAGAATAACAGCTTTCCTTGGCACTGAGGTTGATAAAAAGCCCCAGATAAAGAGTTGCTTTCCGCATATCATCCAGGAGAGGGATGAACCCTTGTCGATGCCACCAGAGAATACTGCATCAAATAAGAAGTCATTATGGGTTTCAAATATGTTCCTGAAACATCAAATTAGATGCACCAACCAGTAATGCTCTTCTGCAGATAAGCAGCTTGCGCATTACGAAGAACTTGTGGAAACTCTGCAACATGTACAGGGCGAGTTTGATCAGCGTCGGCTCCCTTGTAAGTTCTATTTGCATTGGAAATCCTTGAACAGAAACAAAAATAATTTGCTTCAGACTTTCAAAATGGTGAATCAACTAATATTCCATGAGAAACGGCTCAATATAACAACCTATAAAAAGTAACTAACGCATAGTCAAACAAGTGACAGAGGCAAAATAATTTTATTTCTTTGGTCAAGAGAAGTCTACACAACCAGTTGGTTGAATTCGCATATGACATGCTAACGATGCATTTAGAAAATGCATTATTAGTTAAAAAAATGGCCCTGAGAAGATGCAGATTTTTTTTTGTTAATGTGACTACACAACTTCCGTAACAGAATCATGTTCAGAAACACTTGGACAGCTGTTTAAGTTAACTGCCTCTGAAAGAACCTTTCTTACAAACCAAACCAACACAAAGAAGTACATGAAAACATAAGGACAAAGATTGCATAAGAGGATATGATGATACAATCAAATTAGATCAAATAAACACCATGTCAAAAGCCAGTTTCACAGCCAGCAACACTCTTGAGATGAGAAAACAAGGAATACTGAATCGGATTGAACACATGATTGGGTGTGCCCTGTCCTGATCAGGATAGAATCGGACCATTAGAGGTCATCCAATCCAGTTAAAAATAATTTTAAATAACTTTTATAAATAAAAAAATAATTTTGCAAATAACAATAGCAATATAATGGATACATTTAAAAAGTATTATGCAACATATAAAAATATACTTAAGAGTGTTTCTATCAAATTTCACAACTTTTCTCCAACCTAATCCGGCAGGATCAGCTGATTCACAAGGAAATCATGCTGATTAGGCCGATTTCAGTCCTATCCGGGCTTATTTGACCTCAGCCAGGCTATTATGAATTGATTTATCCCTTTTGAAAAAATGTTTTCTCCATCGGGATCAGTTTTAGGCTAAATTGGGTTGATCACAACCAATCATGATCCAGACCCACCAATCCTGCATTCCATCGCAGAAAACAAGTAACATAATCAGCTACACCATTCTCAGAACAATAGATGCAGTAAATCCAACGTGTATATCTCAATTGAAGAGTAAATCAATCATTAATAAGCAACCCCAAGCCAACACCAAACATAATCAAAAAAAATCCCACATGTTATTGGGGTGGCCATCCAGTGGATGCTAGAGTGTAAGTGTAAGTGTATGTATGATTATATTCTGAATTTTTTCCACTTGGAGTTCCCTGACCCCGCCAATCTCATCTTCCCTTTTCCATCCTTACAAGAAATTCTTTAACTCTCTGATGCTGACTTCTTTTCATTCCTATTTTTTATTCAGGCCAGACTAATGAAATTACCATCCTCATTTTAATCATACCTATACCTTTCTAAATTTACCAGTTTTATGATTTATATTGTGACACAAAGCCAACAATTTAATGAAAATTTCTTCATCAAGCCACTCATAAAGTAAATGGGAGACATTTCTTCAGACCATGGTTCGCCGACTTGGTGCGACTCGCCCCGACTCGGGCGTGCCGTACCGGATCTGAGCGAATTCGGTACGTCATCCGTCGAGTTTGCCCGAGTCGCATACCACCTGTTCGCCACTTTGCCGCCGCCGCCGCCGGACCTCGTTCACCGTCGCTGCCTCCGGACCAAGTCCACCACCCCGCAGAGCCGTTCCCTACCCCGGAGAGCTGCATCGTCACCGGGGAGGGGGGCTGCCGGCATGGGGGATCAGGAGGGGTGATCTGCGAGCAGGGGGCCGGGGTTCTGTCGGGGTGGGGGAAGGGGGCTGCTGGGATGAGGGTGGAGGGAGGATAGGGGTGGACTCGGACCGAGTCGTCCCGAGTCGCATCTGACCCAGGCGACTCGTACCGGATCAAGAAGATCCCAATCCAGTTTGGATCACCGGGTCGACGAACCATGCTTCAGACTAGCCTTCATTCCAAGGGCCAGTAGATGACTAAGAGAGGCTTTGGTTTCACATAAGTAGCTCCCTTACAGTGGAGGCAAGTCCATGAAAGTGAGCTACCTGCAAGTGGGAACAGTGGCACTTTGGTATTTGTAACTCACTTTTAAAAAGACAGTTCTATTATTTAGTTGTGTGCAACTGACTCTTGTTAATGACTCAGTTTAGATTGTTTGATTACATGAAGTTATTAAGAGAAGTGGTGCTTTACATTGAGTAGGAGGTCAATTACATGGAAGTGTCATTTGAACTTTTTTTTTCTAATAAGTCATTTCTGCTCCTTTTAAGTTCTTTTAGGAAAGTGACTTCCAATATTTTTAAACCTTCAAACAACCAAACTATTGGAGATGAAGTGAATTTCATGTAACTCACCTACTTCAAGCATCGCCTTTGAATAACCAAAGGCATCCTAAATGACTTACGACCTCAACACGTTACACTGGTTAATATGAATCATATGAGCAACAGCACTTAAAGTCAACTTCAACAAACATGATCCGTAACTTGAAAGTCACGTAATACTCACCACAGCTGTTAACAGAGAGAGAACAAAATTCTTTTTTGCATAGAAACAGGAATCAAACCTCCCACCACAAAGATCTTCGATAATGTAAAGATAGAACTTCCATTTTGTTCTCACTTTCCAAATCTTGATCCACGCCATACTATTGAAACTCATGGGTGGTATCATGTGGTTAAGTTCATGCCTGATGTAGTGCCACAGACAGAGCCAAGACCTGAATCTGAAATCATATATTCATTATGAGATGCTCTGGAAGCATCTGTAGAAACCAGCCTTTTCTCATATTAATGGTTATCCTTGGTTCCCAAAGAAATGGTTATCCTCTCAGCATTCGTTCTCTCACACGAGGGAACCTAAACTGATAGTGATCAATACCAGATGCAGAAATCACTTCCCAAGAAAAAAACACAGAAGCTTGGACTGGTGAAATGACAGCAACAATATGGGGCACCGCACCGTGGTATAAACATTTTAGTGACAGCATAGTAAGTCTTTTTTCAAGATTTGAAGGAGCATATCTTCATGCAACTATTTGGGGTATTTGTACGGAAAGAAATGCTAGATGAACCCAGGACAGGAGTATAAAGCTCACAAATGACTTGGAGGATTGTCTTTTCTTTTATTAATGTCTCACTAATAGCACATCTACTCCATTTTCTCAGATGGAAAAACAATATTGCTTGAGTTCTCATGAAAGCTGTTAGAGGCATGTTTGGTTATAGTTATCGTTAGTGGATAATGATTGGATTATAGTGTACCTAGAGTACAACCTATTGTGTGCTCAGGTATAAGAAAACCCTTTCTTTTCTGCTAATGTTAATCTAATTGTTTTCTTTCTCTCCCTAAACAACATGGTATCAGAGCGGGGCTAGGTCTCTGGGCCGCCGCTCAACCCCATCCGTCTCTCTCTCTCTCTCTCTCTCTCTCTCTCTCTCTCTCTCTCTCTCTTAGTGAACACAGGAGGAAGAATGGGCCGCTGGACAGTCTGCCCCTGCGCTCCCAGACAGAAGGCGTGGGCCAGCGAACCTCGTCCCCGCCGAGCGCTGCGTCTGCCCGCGCTGCTCACATCTCCTCACATTGCTGTGTGAACCCCCTTCCCCTGCGTGAACAAGCGCTCTCCTGGTGAACACCGCTGCCAAAACAGGGCCGCCGCACCCTACCGCGACTGCCGTTGTGGATGTGCAGTTTGCCGGTGTTGTAACCAGAAAATAAATGTATATATACGTTTATATATGTACGCATGTGTGCGTCAAAGGCCCATGCTTACGGTGTTGGCTGAGTCCAACCCGTTCTATCCCGCGGAAGCGAGGAGAACCCGCGATAAACCCACGGAGACTATTATAGTCATGTGGTTCCGGGTTTTAATCAATCAACCCAAACCCTAAGGGTGTGAAGACGTGCTATGCACATTGTTTTGGTACCTCGACGGCGTGTATCACGTCTCGTAGGATCAAAAACTCCTTCCCCGACGGACGAGCGAGGCACGGAATACAACGAACAAGGCAAGGAGAAGGCTTTTCCTCTTCCACGTGGAGTCAAGTGCGGAAACGTCGCTGTCGGAGCCGTACGGAGATTTTTAAAAGAAGCGAAGGGGACTGCCCGGGGAGGGGGGAACCCGCCCGGGGTATAAGGCCCCCGGGCGGGTCTCCCCGCGGCTGCGAGCGGGCTGGCAGACCCGCCCGGGGTCCGCCTGGGGTGCTGCGCCCCCGGGCGGGTCCGCCCAGGGTGCTGCGCACCCGGGCCGGTCGGCCCGGGGTGCTGCGCATTCGGGTCAGTCTAGTAACTGCCCATTTTCCAAAAGAATTTGATTTTTTGGAGGGAAGGGAACCCGCCCGGGGTCGCTTTGACCCGCCCGGGTCCCACTTCCCCCGGGCCGGTTCCCTACTTTCTATAAATAGACCCCATGGGTCCCATGAAAAAGGAGGGATACGGAAAAAAGAGGAGGAGAGGTGGACTTGCCTAGACTTCAAGTTCAAGTTGTTCGTTATTTTTGATCTGAGTGGGGTAAGTCCCCGGGCCTTGTGTATATGCCCCTACGGGGTATATTTACAACTATGCCCTTCAACGGGCCGTGTTCGTAATGTGTTATGCAACGGAGTGACTTATGCAATTATGTCATTATGTCATCATGTCATTACGATGACAAATTGTAAAAATATCCTCCTCGAGGTCATGAAAGGCCTAAGTCCTGTAAATTGCAGTTTTACCCTGCAACTTTTGTAATTAGGGGTATGCCCCTACTTCCCGCCATGATGCGGATGTTTGTACAGTCGATAATTCGTCGACACCCTCTGTACTCATGCAAAATTATAAGAGCACCTTATTATGCCCGGCACACTTCATTAATGCAATATTACATATAAGCCTTGACTCTCTAAAAACTTGCGTACTTACCCCTACTTCCAACCATTTGAACCCGTGAGTGTTTTCTCTAGAACCTCTCATTGTCGGCTTGGTCTGGGAGTGCTGTTGGCTCAGTCCAGCACTCGGGGGTCATCTTAAACCTAGGCCTAGGGTTTGGTAAAGTTACCGAAACACCCCTGCGACCTAAGAAGTGATCTAATGGTCTCCTAAACCTTCTGAAAAGGGCCTCAGAGCCTCGGAAGGTTAGTAACCCGGCTTTATGCCTAGCGCAGCCCAGAAACTCCTAAATCCCTCTGGTCTGGTTATTTACTAAAATACCCCTAGGTCTAAGACCGCCGCTTAAACCCCAGTGGCCCACTTCAGCGTGCTCGGTCAGGGTCTCCGTCAGCTCCCCCGTCCTGTTTTAAGCAAACCTGCCCTATTGGTTAGAGCCTTAAGTAAGAACTTAAAGCCTTCATGTTGTCATTTAATCAAGGGTGTTCGGACATTAAATCGATGTAAATCAACGCCGACTCCGGTCGGCGGGGAGAGGTCCAGCACTCGAACCTATATCGTCTGATACGACGCGCATCCACGGAACCCTCTCTACGCAGAGGAGTGTTTTTTTTCAAAAAGAACGAAAACCTACCCTTTATCTACGATAAAGGCCGGCCATAGCGGCCCCTAGATTTTTTCCGTGTCTCACAGACTGGCACGCCCGGTGGGACCCCTCCCACCTTTCTTCTCTTTGACAACAGAAGGCTTGCACCTCTTTGAGGTTCTTATTGCTCTCCCTCTTACAGGACGAGGGAAGAACGCTTTGCTTGCCAGTTTCAAGCGCTCTGTCACATCACGATCACGACAATGGCAGCGGTGACGTATGGACCGCAGGTGATCGCTACCCACGCCAGGTATGGCTACCTGGCGACGCCGATTGCTTTCGGCAACTTTCCCCCGGTGGTCGGTTCCCCTTTCTTCTTAGGGGTAGTTCCGATCACTGAGGAGGATGCAGTGCCAACTGCTGGCCGGACTGCTCCGGCTAAGAAGACTGCTGCAGAGGGTGCTAGGCCCTCCGTTCGTGCTGTAAGCCGGGTTCACCCGGCTTCGAAGGTGTTCGCCGGGGGCGTCAGGCCCTCTGTTCCTGCCATTGGTCGGGCTGTTCCGGCCGAGGCAACTGCTTTGAAGGGCGTCAGGCCCTCTGTTCCTGCCACCGGCTGGGTCCGCCCGGTCCGAAAGATGCCTACCGGGGGTGTTAGGCCCTCTTTATCTGTTGTTGGCCGAGTCAGGTCGGCCGGACAATACAACATGGCTGGGGGTGTCAGGCCCTCGATGAAGCCCACGCCTGGAGATGTCAGGCCTTCAGTCTTTCAAGCTAGCCGAGTGTTCTCGGTCAACCAGATTACGGTTGAGACTGCTCCTTCCCGACAGGGACAACGCCGCCCTCGTCGTCGCGGGAGCCGTACTGAGACGGTTGCCCTTGCTCAACGGGGGCAACACCACGCGAGGAAACAACTTCGGCCCGTGGCCACTACTTCGCGTTCCGGCAAGACTATTCTCGTCGGCGACGTCCGTATCAGGCTCGATGGAGGCAAGCCGATTGTACCTCGGGACCGACACGTCCCCACCATCCCAACCTCCAACCGATTCGAACTCCTTCGGAAGATCCGGGAGGAGGGAGCGAAGGCAAAGAAGGTCGCTACGCTCCGGCCCAAGGTGGCGGCCCCCAGAGTCAAGTCTGGGGGCAACCCAACTGAGGAGCGTCAGCTCCACCGAAAGGAGATATGGGTCACCAAGGAGGAGGCCCAGGCAATTAAACGCGCCCGGGCTGAGAAAGGCCCACGCCAGTCTGGGCCGCACTCGGGGCAGGGCCCCTCTATTCATGAGTCGACTAAGCCCTCCTCCTCTCACAAGCCAGGCGCTCGCCGGCAGCGGGGGCAGTGCCGCGCCCCGCCAAAGCCGGTACGTCCGACTTCCCCCTGGGCTACCTCAGACAATTCAAGAGGGGGCAATGCTCGACAGCGTCCGGCCCCTCGAGCATCTGTCTTCGACCGGCTGGGGGACATATCTCCCCCGGTGCAGGCATCCGCCGAGGAGGAGGCGGGTAACTCGTGTCGCAGATGACACTGTCAGGGTGTTCACCTGCTACACCTCCTCCACGGACAAGCACACGGAAGCGGCTCAGGAGACCTCACCCAGCCATTGCAAGCTATGAGGAGGTCGAAGCACGTCTCTCGGGTCGTGACTCAACTAGACTCAGTTCCTCTAGCAGGAACTTCACAGCCTGACCCTGCACGACAGGAGGAGCGCCAGGATAATGATCATGGCGATGTCGGGGAGGGCCTTTTCCCTCGCGAGGAAGGTACAACGGAGGGGATTCAAGCTCTCACCCTGGAAGAACTCCGGCGCGAAAACCAGGAATTGAAAGGTCTGTTGCAAGCACTCCTGCGCGATAAGGAGCCTCCCGCCCAACCCGCTGCAGTACCGGCAAGCGTTGAGCAGCAACCATCTCCAGCTCCGGCCACTATTAATGGGTCGGCTATGGCGGCCAGACCACCTGTGGCCCTGGAAGTGGAGGTACCTCAGCAGGAGCCTAATACAAGGTTCTCTGCTACTCCTGCCGAAAGCTTGACGGCTCAGCGGCAGATGATTGAGCGGATTGTAGAAGCAAAGTTCGCTCAGCATGGTGAAGGAGTGGCCACAGTCGATCTGTACAGTGTGCCCTACCCTCTCCATCACCAATTCAAGAAGCTCCCTCCGGACTGCCCCAAGGCCCCGAAGCTGCAAAAGTTTAATGGGCAGGGTTCGCCCCATGAGCACCTGGCTTACTATGTAACCGCCATGGGCGAACTGGCTTTGGACGAGTCCTACCTCTTGCGGTATTTCGCCACTTCTTTGACGGGTTCTGCCTTTCAATGGTATTCCCGTTTGAAGCCCAATTCGGTACCCGATTGGGCAGATATGCAGAAGAAGTTTGTGGACCGGTTCCAAACCGCTGAGCGTAAGGTTTCCTTAGCGGAACTTTGCGCTTTAAAACAAAGAAGGGGTGAGACAGCCCTTGACTTCATCAAGAGGTGGAGGGATGTTAGCATGCACTGTGATAACCCTCCCACGCCGGAGGATGCTATTACCATATGTCGCCGAGGTCTGGCGGCCGAAGTTAGTGAAAAGCTCTTGGGTTCCAGTATCCGGGGCTTTGATCAGCTCAACTCGGTGGTCGCGGAGATCGAAATGTTCTTCGCAGACCATTCGACACATTCCTCGGCCAAGGGCAAAGCCCCCAAGGACCGCCCAGTTGGGGGAAAAGAAATCAATGCAGTGGATTTCTCCCCGACAAATGACGAGAAAGGAGGCGCTAAGGGGAAGGGTAATGGCAAAAAGTCGGAGGTCAAGAAGGCTGCTGAAGCCTTGGCGGAGAATATGAAGAAGCCGTACTCCTTCAGGAAAGAGCACACAAAAATGCTCTTTGATCTGTGTATGCAGGAGGAGCTGTTTTCCTTGCCAGAGCCGCGGAGGCCGGCAGAAGTAGGCAAGACGGATGATCCCAACTACTGTGTGTATCACCGGAGGTTGGGACATACTATTACAGACTGCTATGTCTTCAAAGACATAGCCGAAGACCTTATCCAGAAAGGTCTCATAAACATGTTAGGCCATGCGGTTGAGCCTCCACAGCCGCACCACTGGAGTCGGTCCACCCGGTCGGTTAATGTGATTTATATGGTGGCACCAGTTTCAGCATCGCACGCCGCCGAGGCCGGGTCTTCAAACCAGCAACCTCAAACCATTCCCGAGTCGTCGTGTTGGCCGGGGCAGAATACCTTGCTGTAAGAAGGCTCCTCTGGAAAGTCCGCCGGGAAATCCACCAGCTGAGACAAGAACAGAGAGAGTTGCTGCAATTTCTCCATTATTTGGATGATCAGCTCGCTGCTCTTCCCCAAGCCCAAAGTGAACAGCTCGCAAACCTTCATGGAGCAGAGGCAGACCCACTTCCACCTGTCTCACAGAGGTCAGGGTCGAATGGTTGGCTGTCCGAGGACTCATCAAGCTCGTCAGAAGAGCTGGAACCTGCAAAGCCATTTTCTTTTCACCGCGAACAAACTCTACAGATTTTCTTCGCGTGCTGCCGTGCTGAGCTGGTAACCCCGTCAGTGGCAAATAATCACCAGCGACCTGAAGCCCGTTTCTATCAAGATTACTGCCCTTTTCATGAGGCATCGGGTCATATTATTTTCAACTGTCAACCCTTTAAGGACCTTGCAGAAGATTTCATCAGGCGAGGGATAGTTGATATGGGTGATTCCTTAGTGCGCCCTCCCCAGCCACATGCGCGTGGGGCGATGACTTTCTCAGTTAATGTCATCCATACGCCGTTGGCATTCAACCTGCCTGACCCTTCTGCTGAAGGGAATGTTTCCCGACAGCCGGGAACCGAGGCCACGCTCTGGTACCCAGGACAGCGACCTTCCCATCAGGGTTCTTTTCCCAAGGAAGACACCGAGAAGATATTTGATAAGCTTCTGGAGGATGGGTGGGTGTTGGCATATGGCCCTCCGTCTTATTACAACGAGACGGCCAAGAGTCATCCTCGTTATTGCAAGTATCATGCGAGGGTGTCCCACCCTACTCAGCACTGTGAAGATGTTCAAGACTTCATTGAAGCTCTCATTCAGAAAGGGGTTGTGGATACCCAGGGGAATTCTATGACGAGGCTACACCTCGCAGAAGCCGCCAAGGAGACTCTTCAGCAGGTTCGGCGAGAAAACGAGGCCTTTGCCCGGTTGGCCCGCCCAAGCGAGCCTCGACAAAATGAGGAGTTCCCGTTGCTCGCCAGGGACAAGACTGCTCGTGAGAAGCCTAAGGCTCAAAGCCCGGGAGACTGCGCTATGCGACGAAGCCCTGGGGCTCAACCCAAATCGAGCCAGCCAGGTGTTGTCATAAGAGGATGTCCTCAGCCAGTTGATAAAGGAAAGGCTAAGGATCCTGAATCCTTAGGGTGAGGCTCCGGCTGGATCAGCCAAGCTACAAAGCCTGGAGAAGTCTCAACCGGCGCAGCCCGTCAAAGGGCCGGCCAAAGCCCCCGTGCAGTCCGGTCGCATGAGAAGGTTGCCACTAGCTGCCCACAGAGCAATGATAAGGGCAAGCGCAAAGTTCTAGAGGTTGAGCCTAAGACTCAGCCTGGAGCTAAGTCAACAAATCCTCAACCTGCGTCAAAGAAAGAGTCGGCGATTCCGCAAAAATCTTTGGGGCTCCACTTCAGCCAGATGGAGTTCCAGGAGTTGCCACCAGAAATAGTTGCTCAGGCGATCGAGGCCACTTTCCAACCTCCCCTGAGGCAGAGGAGTGGACCCGCGTGGGCCCAAGGAAGAGCCGCGAAAGCCAAAGTGCCAGACGGCCAGTGCGACGCGGGAGTCAGAGTGGTGGCGTTAAGCAACCTCGTTCCGCAAAGTCATCTCCTCCTTCTTTCGAAGAGGTCGCTCGCCTTAAGAAGCAAGAAAAGAACCGGAGAAAGAATCTAAAAAGGAGGCTTAAAAAGCAGGCTGAGCAGGCAGCTGCC
Source organism: Amorphophallus konjac (assembly GCA_022559845.1). Taxonomy (NCBI): domain Eukaryota; kingdom Viridiplantae; phylum Streptophyta; class Magnoliopsida; order Alismatales; family Araceae; genus Amorphophallus; species Amorphophallus konjac. The sequence continues at coordinate 149,991 of JAHNEJ010003410.1, forward strand.
ATGGAGGCCTCCAAACAACTCACTCCAGTGCAACGGTTGCAAAAGCTTATTGACCAACTGGAGGAATACGTGCCACCTTGCCCCACTGGGATGGTCACGTTGGACAAATACATCCCCTGGGAAAAGTTTGGGCATAAGACCCGGCTCCTCAACTGGCTACGGGAGACTCTGCATCGTCTTGAAGACGGCGAGAGGATTCCAATTCCGGAAGAGCTCTTGCTGTTTTATAAGGACGAAGAGCTTACTATTGAGGCCCTTGAGCAGGCGATGCGGGAGTTGTCATGCAACATGGTGGCCATTCCACCCCCGGACAACATAAATGCTCCTGGCGGAGAAGGCTGTGCACCCATGGCTACATATCAACGCCGATCAGGGAGGAGTCGGCGGGCTCGTGGTCGAGGTCGCGGTCGAGGGCGAGAAAGTCTTTGACCCCCGACCGGGTTATAATGTTCAGAGGAGAAAAATCGGGCCCTATTCCTGTGCCACGAGTACGGGGTGTTCCTTCATCCCTACATCCTCGGAGAATGTTGATAGAACCCCGGAGAATCGAGGGACGGGCGGCGTCCCTTTTGTAATTCCCTCCTCAGAGAGAGAAGAAGCTCCCACGGATGACTCTCCGTCAACGCCGGCTCCTGAGCAGGCGGGTCCTTCGAACAGTGCCTCGGGAGAAAGTCCCTCGGGTCATGCCGAGCCAGCCGAATCTCAGTCGCCTCAGATGTGTCTTTGGCACCACTCTTTCAAGAAGCGGCGGAGATGCAAGATGAAGATCAACGCCCGGCTAAAAAGGAGAAGCCCTATGGAGCTCCGAAGACTCTGGAGGAACTTATCCCCCCATTTGACAAGATCCGCGCTAGGGCGGACCGTAAAATTATCCAGCACATGAGCCGGTTCCCAACTAGCATTACTGTATAGGAAGCTATCGCCTGGAGCAAGGATCTCCGAGAAGCTCTAGTAAAGGTGCTCCAAGACCCGAGGCGTATGAGGCTCATGTGGCAGAGCTGCAAGCCCAAGCATATGAGGCTCTGGCAGCCAATATTGTTTTCACAGACAAGGATATGCTACTGGCTTCCCCTTGCCACAATCGTCCCTTATATATGAAAGGGACAATCAACGGCCATGAGGTGAATCGAATCTTGGTCGATGCAGGGGCCGCAGTAAATATCATGCCATTAAAGACGTTCAAATCTCTTTATTTGGCACCTTACTTGCAAAAGGTCAACGCTGTCAAGATTTCGGGGTTTAATCAGGGCTCCGAGGAGGCCCTTGGACGTGTCGAGGTGAAGCTTGTGCTGGGCGACTTCACCACCAAGGCGATATTTTACATCATCAACTCTGACACATCCTACAAGATGTTGTTGGGAAGACCCTGGTTGCATGAAAATTGGGTCGTCCCATCAACATTGCACCAATGCCTTAAATATTCAAAAGGGGGAAAGCAGTATACAGTCTTTGCAGACCAGGCTCCTTTTCACCCCAATGAATGCCACCTGGCGGATGCCTCCCTGTACTTCGGGGAACCCACTATTTCAATCCCCGATAAAGTCCAAGACAAGGGGAAGCAGAAGGTCGAACCTGAACCAGAAGGAAGCCAACTCTTCACGGTCAATCGTGAGATGTTAAAGCTCCACCAGTTGAGTCTCAAGCCTGCGTCGAAGCCTACGCAAGCAGAAAGAGGCAAGATTGACTTTGAGGCCAACCTCATCAGTCAAGCTATCAATTGCAGTGTACCTCTGCCCCCAAATTGCATTCAACTTCCCTTTGTTAAGGAAGAGCACGGGGTGGAAGAATTAAGACCTTTGTAGTTTCTTACATACGCAAAGGTCGAAGGAGAGACCGTCACCCGGTTCAGCCGATTGTCTTCTACAGAGGGGACCAAATACCGCCAAGTCCGCCGGAGGACGACTTCGGGTGGGCATCGCCAGCTGACAAGGTGTCAGAGCCTATCCAGGCCATGGCTCATATGCCTGCCCGACTCAAGCACATGTGCATGAAGCAGGGGATTCCACAGCAGCAAACTTCTGCGCAGAAAACATATTTTTCTAATCTCTGGAATCCTCCACATGTCAGGGGGCAACCTCCATTTTCTCACAAAGACACCCGAGGATTGGGCTATGAGCAGGAGCCAGAATTCCGGGTCCATTATGCTATTAATGCCATAGGGCTCTTATCATCCTCTCGTGAGGAGGCCCGAAAGGAGCCTGCGGCTGAAGAACTCTATCAGGAGTCTATAGAAGCCATGGCGTCTCCTCCGTCAGTGTCCGGCGAGGATTCGCAGACAGGAGAAATCTCCTCAACTTCTACTGGCGACTTGGTGATACCAGAGGAGTTTGAGATCTGCGAGATCAGCCCTGACGAAGCTGAAGACTTCGTTGACCTCCAACCAGCTCCACCTGAGCTCGAAGACGGTGGTCAAGCAACTGTTGATGAGTTGGTCGAGGTCAACCTTGGCACTCATGGCGAACATAAGCCCACCTTTGTAAGTGCCCTCCTTAGTGGGGAAGAACGACAGGCATACCAGCAACTCTTGAATGAATTCAGAGACTGCTTTGCCTGGACGTACAAAGAGATGCCGGGCCTTGATCCATCCGTGGCAGAACATGAACTGGCGATACTCCCGACAGCCAAGCCAGTTAAGCAAGCCCAGAGACGCATGCGCCATGAACTGGAGGTGAAGGTGAATGCGGAGGTCGACAAAATGTTAGACGTGGACTTTATAGAGCCATGCAGATACCCTGTGTGGCTCGCCAATATAGTCCCCGTCAAAAAGAAGAACGGCCAAGTCCGGGTCTGCATCGACTTTCGGGATCTGAATAAAGCCTGTCCAAAGGACGACTTCCCAGTCCCGATCATCGAGACGATGGTGGATATGACTACTGGTCATGAGGCCCTGTCTTTTATGGACGGGTCATCTGGTTACAACCAAATCCGTATGGCTGTCAAAGACAAGGATCATACGGCTTTCAGAACCCCAAAAGGCATCTTCAGCTACAAGAGAATGCCATTTGGCTTGAAAAACGCCGGTGCCACATATCAAAGGGCAATGACCAAAATCTTTAATGAGATGCTGCACAATGTTGTCGAATGTTATGTCGACGACCTGGTCGTTAAGTCCAAAAGGCGAGCTAATCACTTAGCCGACCTACGTCGGGTCTTCGAGCGGCTTCGACAATATCAGCTCAAGATGAATCCGATGAAATGCGCCTTTGGAGTCTCCAGCGGCAAGTTCCTCGGTTTTATCGTCAGATACCGAGGGATAGAGATAGATCTGACAAAATCAGGGCTATCAATGAGCTCCCTCCACCCAGGAACATAACGGAGCTCAGATCTCTGCAGGGAAGGCTCGCTTATATCAGGCGATTCATCTCTAACCTCTCAGGAAGGTGCATGCCCTTCGGCAAATTGATGAAAAAAGGAGCACCCTTTATCTGGGACGAGAGCTGTCAAAAGGCTTTCGAACAACTCAAGGAGTATCTCTTGACTCCACCAGTCTTAGGGGCACCTGTCAGGGGAAAGCCTCTCATTCTTTACATCGCAGCCATGGAGGCTTCCCTTGGGGCTCTCCTGGCCCAAATTAATGAGGAGGGTAAAGAGCAGCCACTATATTATCTCAGCAGGAAGCTGATCGGCCCCGAGTGTCGGTACTCACCTATGGAGAAAATGTGCCTTGCTTTGGTGTTCGCTGTCAAAAAGTTACGGCACTCTCTGTTAGCGCACCGAGTGGAGCTCATCTCTAAATGGGACCCGCTCAAGTACCTACTCAGTCAACCTGTCCTCTCTGGAAGGTTAGGGAAATGGGCTCTTATCTTGATGGAGTTCGACATTACATTCGTCCCACGCAAGGCGATCAAGGGACAAGGGATGGCTGATTTTCTTGCTGCACACCCTGTGCCGGCGGAGTCGTTCCTCAACTTCGAACTACCAGACGAGGAGAAGCTGATGCAACCACCTGATGCTGAAGAGGGTGCAGATGTCTCACTCCATCCTGAACAAGAGGTGTTGTCTCTCGGCACACCATGTTGGGAGTTGTATTTTGACGGTGCATCTAGGACCGTTAAGAAGACAGGCGGCCTCGTAAGCTCTGTAGCCGGCGCCGGCATAGTCTTCGTATCCCCTCAAGGGGGTATACTTCATCATTCCTGCGCTCTCATGAAGTCATTGACTAATAATGAGGCGGAATATGAAGCATTAATCATTGGGCTACAGCTAGCGCTGGAAATGGAGCTCAAATGTATTAAAGTGTACGGGGATTCTCAGCTCATTGTCCGTCAAGTCCTCGGTGATTATGATGTGCGGAAAAAGGAGTTGATCCCTTACTTTGAGGCCGTTATGAGGCTTAAAGAAAAGTTCTATCTCTTTGAGATAAGCCATGTGCCGAGGAGCAATAATTCTCAGGCAGATGCGTTGGCAAAGTTAGCAGCCGCGTTGAAGCTTCCACCTGACGGTGAATTGAATATTACAGTCAGGCACAGAAGGCTCATGCCCAGCATGCTTGATGAGGAATCGGGCCTCACCATTTATGAGGTTCACCACCTCGAAGAGGGAAATGATCCAGAGGAAGAAGATTGGCGCGAGCCAATTATACAAATCAAGAACGGGCAGTTTCCTCCGGAACGAGCTCGAAGGGTGCAGTTGCTTAGAAGGGCTGCGTCATATCGGTTGCTTGATGGTATTCTCTTCAGGCTCGCCCAGGAAAAGGACCACCCGGTGCTCTTGCGATGTCTCTCACTTAAGGAAGCCAGGACCGTCATGCGGGAGGTCCACTCTGGGTTGTGCGGGGCTCACCAGGCCGGGACGAAGATGAAGATGAATATCAAACTTAAGGGCTTCTATTGGCCTACTATGTACGAGGACTGTAACCAATACGCTCGCACCTGTCACCAGTGCCAAGCTTTTGGGCCAATCCCTCGGAGGCCTCCAAGTTCTTTACACCCAACGGCTCCTACATGGCCGTTTGCAGAATGGGGCATGGATATAGTGGGACCATTCCCTCCATCCTCTCAAGGGCATAAATTCATTCTAGCAGCCACAGATTATTTTTCTCGCTGGGCTGAGGCTATTCCTCTACGAGAGGTTACAGGTGAGGCAGTGGCTCGCTTCGTAAGATATCATATTATATACAGATTCGGAGTCCCTAGCCGAATTATTTCAGACAATGGGACGCCCTTCAGAAACAAGACAGTGTATGCACTGGCGGCCAAATTCCACATTGATTGGAGAACCTCCTCGGTTATAACCCTCAGGCTAATGGTTTAGCGGAGGCTTTCAACAAAACACTTTGCAAGTTGATGGCAAAGATTATAAATGGCCGAAAAAGGATTGGAGCGAAAAAGTCCACGAAGCCCTCTGGGCCTATCGGACTGTTTATAAAACCCCTACGGGGTGTTCCCCATTTTCACTGGTGTACGGGGCTGAGGCAATCACCCCTGTAGAGATTGAGCTGGCTTCATATCGAGTGGCAGTTCAGGCAGGCCTACCCGGCCAGGAGCAGTCTGAGGTCGAAAGGAGGCTGGAGGAATTATCCTCTTTAGAAGGCAAAAGACTTCAAGCCTATCAGCATTTGCAGATCTACCAAGCTCGCATGGCGCGTGCTTACGACAAGTTAGTCAAGCACCGGGCATTCAAGAAAGGCGACTTGGTCATGCTTAAAGAAAAGAAGTCATTGCCGGCAAGCCAAGCGGGAAACTCCAACCCAATTGGCGGGGGCCTTACATCATCCAGAAGGTCTTCGAAGGCGGGGCTTACACGGTGGTGGACCACAAAGGCAACAGCCCGTTCCCTCCTCTCAATGGCAAGCACATGAAGCTCTACCATGCGCCACCCGCAAGAGTTTTCCACAGCAGTCCTCACAGGACAGTACCTCTCGTCAGTGAAGGTTCAAAAAAAAAAAAAAAGGGGGGGGTTAAAAATACTGATACCCCGGCGGACTCAGTCAGCCTTCAACGGTTGGCTGAGGGTAAAAAGGCCACAGACCCGGTCGAGGTGAAAACCCGAAAGGGCGCCTCGGGCAAAATGGGCAAACCCCTCGGTGTGAAAACCCGCAAGGGCGCACCGGAAAAAGCTAAAGGGGGCCAGCCTCGGCGAAAACCCGAAAGGGCGGTGAGGTTGGTAATGTGAAAAAAAATTTCTTTTTCTCTCCCTATCTATTTTAAGGGTGGCTCTAAGTCAATGACTCCACCCCATCTCGGCCAAAACATATATTGATATATGGCTACATCTTACATGTCATCCCATGACACCTAGTCCCACCGATGTTCTCACGTTGTCATACCCTTGTCCTATTGGGCATTGGCCTACGCATGCCCCTTCTCGAGCTGCCAACCCCCATTCATGCCTTGCGCACATTTTACCCCATCGGGCATGGCCTCAGTATGCTCTCTCGAGCTGCCAACCGATGTCGTCTTTTGACTCCATTTGTCCCATCGGGCATGGCCTCAGTATGCCTCTCTCGAGCTGCAACGATGTTGTCTTTTGACTCCCTTTCTGTCCCATCGGGCATGGCCGCCTCAGTATGCTCTCTCGAGCTGCCAACCGATGTCGTCTTTTGACTCATTTTTGTCCCATCGGGACATGGCCTCAGTATGCTCTCTCGAGCTGCCAACCGATGTCGTCTTTTGACTCTTCTTTGTCTCACCGGGTTTGCTCTCAGTATGCCCTCTCGGGCTACCAACCCATTTCGCCTTTCGGCTCGTAGATTTGACTCATTCATCCCACCTGGGCTGTCAAATCTACCCATTTGTCCCACTTGTGTGGCATATACGTCCCTACGGGAATGCCACTTCTCCTCGCCCCCTGGGCGTTATAGGGTCAAAAAAAAATGGGTTAAAAATATTGAGGCCCCAGCGGACTTGATTATTTCTGTTAGAGGGAACAATCAAGGGTAAAAAGGCTTTAACCCAGCTAGGGTGAAAACCCGAAAGGGCGTCCTAGGCAAAAATGGGTACCCTCAGTGTGAAAACCCGCAAGGGCGCACTGGAAAAAGCTAAAGGGGCTTGGTCCTGGCGAAAACCCGAAAGGGCGGTAGGACCGGTAAAGTGAAAAAAAAAAGACATACATACAGAAGGATGGGAGCAAAATCAGCTACGCTAAAGCTCTGTCTTTTATTTGCCAATGTCAATAATGGAGCCCGAGACAAGCCCTCGGGGAAGATGTACATAGCTGGGGTCTGAATGCAGCCCCACACAAAAAAAAAGAGGAACAAGAAGCCATCAAAGCCCGAGATCAGCCCGCAGGCCAGCAAGAAGAGTCTCCTGCTGTGTCAACGCCTCCCTGACTCCTCCGAGCTCGTGCTGGAACTCCTCTTCCTTCACTCTCAGGAGGTCTTGAGCATCCCGGGCCTCTCGGAGCCGTCGCTGCAGAGCCTCCAACTCCTGCTCCCAGCCCGTCCACGTGCGAAGAAGCCACCCGAGACTGCTCCTGAGCTGCCGTCGCCTGCACGGATAGTGTTCTTGTCTGCTGCGAAGCTCAGATGCTGTCTCCTCTGCCTGCTGAATCAGAGCCTGTAGCTGTAGCCGTCTCGCCTCAGTTGCGTGGCGGCGGGCAAAACTCAGCCCATGCATGCTCTAGCCGGGGCATCCACGTATCTCGGGAAAATCCAAATGCGTGATATCCTCGGGTGGAGTTGGCTAAATGCTCCCTCATGACCTCAACTGAGGGAAGCGGGGTCGTCTGCAAGAGGAGCTCGAGGTTTTCAATCAGCCCCGCTTCTAAAGCACTGCCTTGGGGAGCCACCAGAAGCTGAGGTCCTCTGGCCAGTCTATGCCCAAAGCTGGGAAATCTGCTGGCAAAGACGGGGTATCTCCCCCCAGCACCTGAAAAGACAGTTAAGAGGGAACAATGCATTAGCCTCCACAAAAAAAAAAGAGAGAACAATGAATGGCCCCTCAGGAAGGCCAAGCAAATAGCTAACCTGAGGAAACCTCCGGGGCCGTGTCTGAGACGACCTCTGGTGTAGCATGATCATTAGAGGTCAGCATACTCCTGCCCCCAGAGGCGGATCGCCGGTCACAGGCATGGACGGCCCTGCCTCCTGCGAAGGCACAACTGAGTCCTCAGAAGCCGCCTCAAGGCTCTCCTCCCCAACTGAGGAAGTCAGTGCAGCATCACCTGTATCTGTGTGGCATAAGGGGCAGAAAGGTCATCAATAAGACACCAACATGAAAATACACAGGGAGGCTGAAGCTTCAATGCTGATTATACTGACAATAGGGGTTGTCGCGTCATCTGGCCCCACTGTCTGATCACCCTCCTGGACAGTGGACGGCGAACTCTCTTGTAAGGGAACCGTCTCCGGAGCGAGCAGGGGAGTGGATGCAACCACAGAAGTGCCAGCTGATATTTAGGCAAAAGTGTGGTTAGCTCTATGACTGAGTCTAACCAAACAAAAGGCAAATACGAGGCAGACCGAAGACACACCAGTAATGTCTCTGCCTGTGTCCTCGGCCCGTCCACCAGTGGAAGATAGCAGGCTTGGAGCGAAATCAGGAACCCCAGCATGGTAAACCCCGGCGGCTGAGACTGGGACGCTTGGGGCCCCAATAGAAACTTCTGGGTCAACATCATAGGCCGGAAGCTCAGGGCCAGCCCCAGAGGAGGAGATCAACTTAGCCAGCTCGGCTGTGGAGTTGGCTAACTCAGTGGCTGCACAGAAAGACTGTCAGAGGTTGCAGTGACAAAAGTAATTGTCAACCCCAAAGAGGGTCAATTGAGTTTCTTGGTATACCAGAAACAATGCCCATGTCGCCTCCCTCAGAGGAGCTCAAGGACAAAAGGGAAGGAGCTGTCTCTGCTCAGAACCAGTGCTGGAGCTGCTATTACTCAAAGAGGTACTGGAATCCGAAGATGTGTCAGTCCCTTCTTTCTCTCTGGGAGCATAGTGCTCCCTCGGAGGCTCTGTGTAAAAGAGAAAACAGAGTCAGTTAAAAAAAATAACACCTCACTTGATTCAATGAGTAAACAAGGAGGAACTATGAATTTCAAATTCACCTGGAATGGGAGAAGGTCTGCTCTCTCCAGTCTGGCCAGCCATACCAGCGGAAGGACAATCCCCTAAGGGGTGGTCCAAGTCCTCCAGCTCCAATGTCAGGTCCTCTGGGACATCTGCATCTGGTATAATTGGCGGAGTCTTATTCGCAGGCCCTGGCGAAAACTGCCCTAGTAGCCTCATCTCTGGGGGAGCTACACACAAGACACTCCTTCAGTAAAACAGAGGCACAATTACAAAACCATACATAAAGGGGTTCATAGTTTCCAACTCACTCAAAGGAGCTCCGTCCCTGGCAGGGGTGGTATCCACCCGAAGGCGTGATGAAGGCTGAATCTCAGCTCCTAAGCCCCCACTATGCCGCCGTTTCGCCGCCGGACCTATTATCCACTGGAGGGTGAGCGGGGAGAACATCCTCTGAAGGTGGAGCGTCGGCAACCTCAGCAATTCCTACAATGGAAATATGGCAATCAGCAGTTGACAGCTCAAGAACATTTATATCTTATTATAGTGATAATAAATGCAGACGGAGAATCAGAAGGTTCATACCTACCGCCCCTGCATCAAGACTAGGGCGGGTAATCAGCTGATTCGGGTCAATCCGGAGAGCTCTAGCGGCCTGCTCCACGGCGTCCCTCAGTGCCTGAGGTGTAGAAGCCACCTCCAAAGCCGGAATATGGGCTAGCAAGCCTGCACAGCCCACGGCATTGATCACATGGGCCTTCCAGAAAGCGAAGGCCGTGCCCACCAGTGCTCCCTCCGGGATGGACTCCGACAGCTGGGAGTCGTGGGTCAGGCCACAGGAGGCCCTCAAGTCTCCCCACCAGGAGTAGCCCGGAGTAGAGCCAGAAGCGCCTTTGCGGCGCGAACTCAAAGTAGAGGCCTCCTCAGACGTCGACCTCAGGGGCCGCAACGCCCCCGTATACTGACTCCTGTCAATGGGCAATGAATGCCCCTGCTCCCGCCATCGACTCTCGATGTCTCGAACCACTGCAGCCAAGCTGGAAAAATGAGCCCTGACGAAGCCGGGATCAAGGAAAAGAGGAGGCAGGTCCTCCCTCTTCAGGCGCTTCTCCTCTGCTGCCCTGATAGTGTCTGCCCGCTCTCTGAAGATGTTGCTGGCTTAAACCACCAGCGGCATAGTGAATGTCAAATGTCCCACCCGGGCCTGGGCCGGAAGAGGGATATGCTCCCTCACGCCGCGGTAAAGAAAGTCCTGCCAGCATGCGGCAACCAAATGCACGTCCTTCTGCTTGTATTGCCTCGATGTCAGAGGTAAATCAACATTGGGTGGAACCGCCTGGTCATAGCCAAAGTTGCGGGCGAATCTGTGCGGGTAGTACGGCTCCAGAACCACTGTGTAAGAGCGCCGGTAAATCAGCACGCTAGGTCGTATACACACGACCCACTCCCCAAAGGCATGTGGGGAAACAATGCCCTTTGAGGACACTTTGCAGACCACTGAGTCTCCATGTCCCTCCAGATACGGGCGATAAGAACGGGAGCTGTGGTCAAACTCCAAGCTCTCTCCCCTCCTCGTATGAAGGAAGGAAACTGCTCGCCGGGCACCTGCAAGCTGTGTCACGATGTCCTGATCCTGGTGACCAGCAAAAGCAAAGATAAGCGGAGCCTTTATATTCGGAATGGAGGACCGCTGGGACAGCTCTGGAAGAAGTAGTCCTGCCCAAGCACTCAAATAATGAGTGGGCAGCAAAGCTTCTTATCTCGCGGGCTGGCATGCGAACTCAAGGCACCCAAGCAGTGGTAGATGTTCGCCAAGGCAGCAGGGGCAAGGGCCAGCCGACGTCCTCATGCAAGCAGGCATCGCAGGATAGATCACCTCAACCCGGAGCAGCTCCTCTTCCCCATGTGGGAAGACAAAGGTAGACAGCCAGTAAGCTAAATATGCAGCCAAGTACGTCAGTGTAGGTAGCTTCCTGAAATTCCAACCTTGTGCTGGAGCTGGCAAGTGCCGAGGGTTGGATGCAAACTTTATGAGGACCTCTTTACATTGGTCCCAAGTGGCGCCGAACGAAGGGAATTCCTCGTAGAAACAGTACGGCCCGCTGTAGAAGTACATAATCCAGGCGTTAAGAGTAACCCTGGGTGTCCTGGCAGTCTTCTCCTTGCCCACCAGGGCCAAATCTCTCCAAGTCTTCATCAGATAACGGAGGCAGTAAGGTAAAAGATAGTGGCCCGCCCCATCTGAACTGTAAAGGTGGGCGTCATCGAGGCACAGCTCCTCGTAAGCCTGTCCGCTGATCGACAGGCCCGAAATCCGGTGAAAAAACCACAAATCTAGAGAGGTCTCTCCCTTCAGCAGGTGACCAGTGTGTTCCAGCGCCTATTCCACCTCTCTACCATTGCCTGGAGCAATCCTGCGTAACAAGGGTATGAATACAAGGCTGTAGTAACCGCGTGACGAATCCCGGCTCTATCCAGAGTGTCACCGTGTACAGTCACTATCCCCCAGAGCCACTCACCTGCACCTCTGTGGAAGCAATGGGAGGGGACGACGGACCAACTCCCGTACCAGCTAGGAACCCTCAGTGAAAGGATTCCTTCAACATGCAAAGATGGTCATAGCCGTCATGGGCAAAACGGCTTTCGGAGGGAGCCAGATATAGCCCGTCAATCACTACATCGACGGCCTTATGATGCCCCGCCAAGTGCCACACTGCGGGGAAGAGGGTGTCGACCTGTCACAGCAACATCCAGGTCCTGGTAGAATCCGAGCCATTTGCTATCGGGAAACTGGGGCTGCCGCGTAAATCCCCGGGAAAGCTGGCATATGAATATGTGCAGGTACCTCTCATGCTGTCCCCTCCCAGCTAAAATAGCCCCTTCTAGTCGTCGCCGCTGCTCTGGGAGAGAAGGGTCGTCACTATCAAGCCCTGGTGGAATGTAGCTCTACACGAAGGCAATCAGATGCCGGTCCACCGGATAGTGGGACGGATATCCCCCAGAACGGTCGTATGCATAAAGTCCGCCTCGGTAGTTGATCTGAGAAGCCTCGACTAAGCCCTCGCTCGACAGGGATATCCTCCGTTGGGCCTTCAGCGACCCAAGATGTGCCTTGATCAAGTGCGTCGGAACTGTCAGAGACGACGCGGCGAGGAGGCAAAGGTGGCATGGACTTGTCAGTCCGTTGCACGTAATGCTCATTATGGCCAGCCGCCCTCGACCCCCGTGCGGCAGCACGACTCCTGCTTGGACGAGCCATGTCTGTGGAGTTTCCAAAATAAAATGCATTAGAGATTATGCTGAAAAATATCTCGATGCAGGAGCTATGCTCCAAGCACAAGTCCCTCAGCGGACGTGTTACAACATTTATGTAAGTGCACGGGCCATCCGCCCCTGCCTCCGGTTGTCTCGGATGTCCCGTGGGGGGCACTTGTTGTAACCAGAAAATAAATGTATATATACGTTTATATATGTACGCATGTGTGCGTCAAAGGCCCATGCTTACGGTGTTGGCTCAGTCCAACCCGTTCTATCTCGCGGAAGCGAGGAGAACCCGCGATAAACCCCACGGAGACTATTATAGTCATGTGGTTCCGGGTTTTAATCAATCAACCCAAACCCTAAGGGTGTGAAGACGTGCTATGCACATTGTTTTGGTACCTCGACGGGCCTGTATCACGTCTCGTAGGATCAAAAACTCCTTCCCCGACGGACGAGCGAGGCGCGGAAGACAACGAACAAGGCGAGGAGAAGGCTTTTCCTCTTCCACGTGGAGTCAAGTGCGGAAACGTCGCTGTCGGAGCCGTACGGAGATTTTTAAAAGAAGCGAAGGGGACTGCCCGGGGAGGGGGGAACCCGCCCGGGGTATAAGGCCCCCGGGCGGGTCTCCCGCGGCTGCGCGCGGGCTGGCAGACCCGCCCGGGGTCTGCCCACCCCGGACGGGTCCGCCCGGGACCGCGCCCCCGGGCGGGCCGCCTGGGGTGCTGCGCCCCCGGGCGGGTCCGCCCGGGACCATACGCCCAGGGCGGGTCCGCCCGGGGTGCTGTGCACCCGGGCGGGTCCGCCCGGGGTGCTGTGCCCGGGCGGGTCCGCCCGGGGTGCTGCGCATTCGGGTCAGTCTAGTAACTGCCCATTTTCCAAAAAATTTGATTTTTTGGAGGGAAGGAACCCGCACGGGGTCGCTTTGACCCGCCCGGGTCCCACTTCCCCCGGGCCGGTTCCCTACTTTCTATAAATAGACCCCATGGGTCCCATGAAAAGGAGGGATACGAAGAAAGAGGAGGAGAGGTGGACTTGCTTAGACTTCAAGTTCAAGTTGTTCGTTGTTTTTTGGTCTGAGTGGGTAAGTCCCGGGCCTTGTGTATATGCCCCTACGGGGTATATTTACAACTATGCCCTTCAACGGGCCGTGTTCGTAATGTGTTATGCAACGGAGTGACTTATGCAATTATGTCATTATGTCATCATGTCATTACGATGACAAATTGTAAAAATATCCTCCTCGAGGTCATGAAAGGCCTAAGTCCTGTAAATTGCAGTTTTACCCTGCAACTTTTGTAATTAGGGTATGCCCCTACTTCCCGCCATGATGCGGATGTTTGTACAGTCGATAATTCGTCGACACCCTCTGTACTCATGCAAAATTATAAGACCACCTTATTATGCCCGGCACACTTCATTAATGCAATATTGCATATAAGCCCTGACTCTCTAAAAACTTGCGTACTTACCCCTACTTCCAAGCCATTTGAACCCCGAGTGTTTTCTCTAGAACCTCCATTGTCGGCTTGGTCTGGGAGTGCTGTTGGCTCAGTCCAGCACTCGGGGGTCATCTTAAACCTAGGCCTAGGGTTTGGTAAAGTTACCGAAATACCCCTGCGACCTAAGAGTGATCTAATGGTCTCCTAAACCTTCTGAAAAGGGCCTCAGAGCCTCGAAGGTTAGTAACCCGGCTTTATGCCTAGCCCAGCCCAGAAACTCCTAAATCCCTCTGGTCTGGTTATTTACTAAAATACCCCTAGGTCTAAGACCGCCGCTTAAACCCCAGTGGCCCACTTCAGCGTGCTCGGTCAGGGTCTCCGTCAGCTCCCCCGTCCTGTTTTAAGCAAACCTGCCCTATTGGTTAGAGCCTTAAGTAAGAACTTAAAGCCTTCATGTTGTCATTTAATCAAGGGTGTTCGGACATTAAGTCCGATGTAAATCAACGCCGACTCCGGTCGGCGGGGAGAGGTCCAGCACTCGAACCTATATCGTCTGATACGACGCGCACTCCACGGAACTCTCTCTACGCAGAGGAGTGTTTCTTTTCAAAAGAACGAAAATCTACCCTTTATCTACGATAAAGGCCGGCCCTAGCGGCCCCTAGATTTTTCCGTGTCTCACAGCCGGCCACAGCGGCAACCGTGGCCGTCATCACCGGCATCACTGCGGCTGTCCACAACCCTGCCCTGGCTCCTTAATAGCCCGTTGCTGTGGTGCGGCTCTCTTCCCTGCTACCGTCGGAGTCGACTTCGACGTTTCAGCTTCATCTAACCAGCACGTGTTAGAAGGGACTACTCGACCTCGATTATGGTCAGCACATAAGAACACTCGTCTAGTTTCTTAGCTCTTATGTGCTGACCTCTCTAGTCTCGGCATCGACAACTAGTTCTCTTCTTGACCTATCGTCCGTGTTGTGTTCATCATGGGGGACTCTTCATCGGCTAAGTCGTCATCTACCTCCAGCCATATGCTTGCCACGTCGGTCAGGTTGAATGGTGCAAACTATCATCAATGGTTGAGAGCATTTAGATTTCTCTTGATGTCTATGAAAAAGTTACATCATGTTGAAAAAGATCCTCCAGCCAAAACAGATTTGAAAGTCTTTGAAGCCTGGCAAGCAGACGATGGGACGGTCATCTCGGTGATTGGTAATAGTTGTGAGCCATATATTTTCAATAATGTGCTCTTTCTAGTGACAACGAAGGAGATGTGGGATTCTTGAAGCGCACATACTCTGGTGAGACGAATATTTCCCATATCTATAATATTTATTCCCGATTGTTTGCAATCAAGTAGGATGATCGACATATTGCACAGTATTTTTCTGAAGTCCAAGGGATATGGAATGAGCTTCTCCTATATCAGTCGATGACCACAGATCTCATAACACTACAGAAACAAGGAGAATAATTTTTTGTTGCTAAATTTATATGATTATATCCGGACTTGATGACAATCTCTGGCATGTCCGGGATAATTTATTGGCTGACACTGCTATACCACAACTGGCAGATGCGTTTTCACGCGTGCTACGAGCTAGCACAACATCTCATGTTGATGTGGGAAATTCTACAGTTGGGCAAACAGCTGTCACTGGAGATATGGGAAGCTTGTCTGCGTTGGCTGCTACTGGATGTGGTCGTGGACATGGCCATGGTTGTCAACCATGCACATACTGTGGAAGGTCCAATCACCAATCCGATTTCTACTAGAAGAAGTATAGAAAAGGGGGCAACAAATCACACCCCATGGCTAATCTCGGAGCTGCTTCTGATACAGTTTGTTCAGTCTGACCCTTCACCACGGCACCTTCTTGGCTGGATGGTGGACTTACTTTGTCCCAGGAGGAATACGAAGTTTGTTCAATCTGACCCTTCACCACGGCACCTTCTTGGCAGGATGGTGGACTTTGTCCCAGGAGGAATACGAGGCTATTCAACGTATCATAAAGAGCTCTGCGGCTGCTTCTTCCTCCTCGTTTCATGCTGTTACTCCCTCAAGTAGTGCACTCGTTGTTCACAATCCCTCCTGGATTGTGGACTCAGAGCCTCTTGTCATATGACAGGTGACAGCTCCCTTTTCTCCTCACTTGCCCTCTCTAGTTCTCATGCGCCAGTTGTCGTAGCTGATGGCTCTTACTCTTCAGTTGCAGGCAAAGGCACAGTTTGCTCATCTAATCGACATTGAATGATGTTCTTTATGTTCCCAAGTTCCCTGTCAATCTTCTTTCCATTAGTATGCTAACTCGTTCTCTGAATTGTTCAGTGACCTTCTATCCTTCTTATTGTGTTTTTCAGGACCTCCGGACGAAGAAGACGATTGGTGGGGGGCATGAATCTGGTGGGCTCTACTATCTCGCTGCAAATACACCTCTCCATACTCTCGGGCTCTGTCAGCTAGTGAGGATCTATATCAGTGGCATTGTAGACTGGGTCATCCTTCTCTTTTGAAGCTTAGGACAGTTGTGTCAGTTCCTTCTACAGTCAATAAACTTCATTGTGATGCCTGTGAGCTGGGCAAGCATCACTGTGTTTCATTTCCTTTGCGTCATAATAAAAGGAGCACTGCTCCCTTCCATCTTGTTCACTCCGACATCTGGGGGCCTTCTCATGTTCCCTCCAGACTCGGATTTCGTTATTTTGTTACCTTTATAGATGACTTCTCTCGCATGACTTGGGTGTTTCTTCTCAAGTCAGGTCTGATGTTCTGTCTGTATTTCAAAATTTTTATGCTGAAATAAAAACCCAGTATTCTGCATCTATCAAAATTGTGCGCACTGATAATGCCTTGGAGTACACTCAGACCATGTTTGCTACCTTTTGCTCCTCACATGGAATTGTCCATCAAACATTATGCTCTTACACATCTCAACAAAATGGAGTTGCTGAGAGGAAGAACCAACATCTTCTTGATGTTGCTCGTACTCTCCTATTTCATATGCATGTACCTAAACACTACTGGGGAGATGCGGTTCTTACATCATGCTATCTTATCAATCGGGTCACGAGCAAGGTGTTAAATGGGCGATCGCCGTTCTTGTCTTTACATCCATATTTTTCTCCTTTTCCTCTTGTTCCCCGAGTATTCGGATGTAAATGCTTTGTTCACTCACTTGGTCCAGACCACGATAAATTATCTCCTAGATCGGTTACCTGCATTTTTCTTGGATATTCTCGAACTGAAAAAGGGTATCGTTGTTTTGAACTCCGGTCCAAGAAATCTTATGTTTCTACTGATGTTACTTTCTTTGAGTCTATACCTTTTTATACTCCTTCTTCTGAGGTACAACTTCCTCCTTCTATTCTAGAAGTCTCAACTCAACCTATTTTATTTCCTTTTAACTTGGGTCCTGTCACTAATAATGAATCCTTTGAGCCACATGCTACGGATAATCTTTTTATGGATATGTTTATCAACGGCGTGCGCCTCCTCCAGTGGATGCCCCTCCACTGTCTTCTTCTTCATCGGTGGATCCTTCTTCGTCTAGTGAGTCCTCTTCTCCACCTGTTTCAGATCTTCATCTTCCAATTGCTGTTCGAAATGGGTGAGGTCGTGTAAAAGTAATTACTAACACCCTATTGGCAATTTTGCCTCCTATACATCTTTGTCTTCTCTTTTCGTCAGTTTGCCTTATCTATTTCTGCTGTTCCTATTCCAGGAATGTTTTGAAGGCTCTTCTAAACTTGAGTGGAAAGCTGCTATGGATGGTGAAATCAACTGCTCTTATATCTCACGGTACTTGGATCCTTGTGTGCCGTCGACTCATGTTACTCATCTTGCCTGCCGTTGGGTGTTTATTGTGAAGTACTCTCCTGATGGTACCATTGATAGGTATAAAGCCAGACTTATTGCGAAAGGATTCACACGAACTTACAGAGTAGACTATTTTGAAATCTTCTCTCCTGTGGCTCGATTGAACTCAGTATGGGTGCTCTTTTCATTTGCCATTAATCAAGGTTGGCGAATGCTTCAAATGGATGTAAAGAATGCCTTTTTGTATGGTGATCTTCAAGAAGTGTATATGGAGCACCCTCCAAGGTATGTTGCTCAGGGGGAGTTAGTGTGTGAGCTAAAGAAGGCCATTTATGTTTGAAACAGAGTCCTCGTGCTTGGTTTGATAAATTTAGTCAAATTGCATCTGGGATTGGACTAAAAAGAAGCCAAGCTGACCATTCTATCTTTGTTCGTCACTCCTCTACTGGTGTTGTTATTTTGATTTTTTATGTTGATGATATGTTTCTTAATGGTAGTGACACAGGTGGTTTGGAGGAACTTCAGAAGTACCTTAAACAACACTTTGTTACTAAGAATCTTGGTAGGCCACGCTATTTTTTAGGCATTGAGATAGCCTATGGATGAGAAGGTGTGTCTCTCTCAAAGAAAATATGCGTTAGATTTTCTTCAAGAGATGGGTCTCCTTGCATGTAGGCCAGCTGAAACTCCTACAGTTCCTCAATAGGAGTTGGATGTTGAAAACAGTCCAAACTTTAGTGATGTTGCAAGATATAGGAGATTATGTGGGAAGTTGGTTTATTTGACTGTCACTAGACCTGACATTGCCTTTGCTGTCTGGGGTAGTGAGTCAGTTTATGTAGGCACAAAAAAATGTGATTGGAAAGCGGCTCTGAAAATTCTGCATTATATCAAGGCTGCTCTAGGGAAAGACTTATTGTATAGAAAGAATGGTCATTTGAGAATTGAAGCTTTTTCGGATGCTGATTATGCAGGATCCAAACTGGATAGGCGGTCTACATTAGGCTTTTGCTCCTATGTTGGTGAAATTTGGTTACTTGGAGAAGTAAAAAGCAAAATGTTGTGGCTCGCTCTAGTGCTGAAGCAGAGTATCAGGCTATGGCTCAAACTGCATGCGAAATGATGTGGTTATAGAGTCTCATGTCTGATTTTGGAGTTTCCTACTCGGAGCCTATGGAGATGCATTGTGATAATCAGGCCACAATTATATTGCCAAGAATCCTTTTTTTCACGAGCGGACCAAATACATTGAGGTGGACTGTCATTTTGTGAGGGATGCTGTCATGTCCCAGAAGATATACACTCCATTCACTCCTACAGAAGAACAGTTGGCAGATTTGTTTACGAAGGCTCTTGGAGTATCTCGGTTTGCTATTCTCTGCAAGAAGCTGGGCATGCTTGACATATATGCTCCAGCTCGAGGGGGAGTGTTAGAGGCATGTTTGGTTATAGTTATTGTTAGTGGATAATGATTAGATTATAGTGTACCTAGTGTACAACCTATTGTGTACTCAGGTATAAGAAAACCCTATTCTTTCTGCTAATGTTAATCTAATTGTTTTCTTTCTCTCCCTAAACAACAAAAGCAAAATGCTTAAGGCTCTCATGACTTCTATAAAATATGCGAGATGAGGAGGTGGAGATCAAAGGTAGTATCTCACCACTTTCAGACAGAAAATATTCATATTTAGTGTAATGAGATATATGCACATCCCTAAAGTGTATTGCACTTCCCTTTCTTTTGCTGTTCATGATTCTGCCCAGTACTAGTCCGCTGAATTCTTCCCTCGTCCACTATCAATACAACGGTGGCCATATTCATCAAAAACCCATAAAGATTCAAACTAGATATACCAACTTCCGACAAATCTCTACTTCAGCAAGCTCGTTATCCCTCGATAAATCTCCCAAGGCTTTTCTACGACACAAGAACCAACGCGCCGCAACCCATTGTTACCCCCTCAACAGCAGACACAGAAACCAGGATCCCAGCAGAAGCACTAAAAAAAAAACCTAGCTACGTCCTGAAAGACCACACTTCCCTTACCTGGCGAGAACGGACAGGCGGGACGCCCACGGCGCCGAGTGCCGGTGGCCGGGCGGGAGGCGACCGAGAATCGGTTGTCGGCGGCGGGCGTCGCCGGGGAGTCCGGCGCCGACGCCGGAGGTGGTGTCCTGCCCCTCTGCGGCGGGAAGTGCGACTTCTTCGTGGCGGGGGTGAACATCCCGGGACGGCGACTAGGGTTCTTGCTCCTCCTAGGTCGGACAAATGGGAGAAGCACGGGGTTCAGTGTGGAGAAGAAGGCCTTGGAGCACTTGGACGGCGGGGCTTCCTCCTGGGTCACTTTCTCCCTCCTCTGCTCACATGAGGCAGCGGGGGACAGAGAGAGAGAGAGAGAGGTGGTGGAGGGGGAGAGAGGATTTGAATTCGGCGAGAGAACGAGACGTAACACGCGAGTTGGGACGCGTCGCCACCTGCGCAGCCGAGTTGACTCGTCGGTATTGGTAAGACTAGCGTCGTCTTCTAGACGATCTCATCCCATGATCGAATGGTCGCAATGAAATAGGCAAAATAACAATTATTTTAGATTTTTACAAAGAAATTATTGTTAAAATTAAATTTATAAAAAAATATTTTTAAATTTTGATTAAAAGTCGTGTCACTATGTAAAATCAAATAATGTATAAATATCATCACAGTTAACTTATGTCGATAAGAGAGTGAATATTCTAAAAACATTCTTATGATTATGTTATCCAAATGTTAAATGACTAGTATACCCTCAAATCACTATTGTGAGAGAGAGAGGGGGAATGGACGTGGGCAAGGCGAACCCCGCAGTGCCAGTTTAGTCATTGGTGTTGGCTCCCGCTAGTACACCTCTCTCGGCTCTCCCACCGGCACCAACATCAAGTGGCTCTGGTTTTTCACCGACTTCGAGTGGGCAGTGGCCAAAGAGCTCCTCTTACTCAATGCCGGTGTCATGTCTTCCTGATGGGGACATCAGAGCAAGAGCACTAACATTTTATTTTACATTTGTGTCTTTTAGTTTATTTTTATATCTTTGGGAAAGTATGTTTACACCAAAAATCTACAAAAGAAATGTTACAATATGCCAAGCATGTGTGTTTTATGCAAAAAAAGGAATAGACTATCAAAGACCATATCTTCTTTGAATGTGCATTTTCAGGATGGGTTTGGAAATAAGTACTCGTTCGGTTTGACCTTTCAAGACAACCGAAGATTGGAGTAGCATAGGAACTGATGCAGCTACAAAATGAATTTTCAAAATCAGGGCAATTGGTCATCTTAGCCAGACTTCTCCTTCGAATCACTATTTGGAAGATTTGGAAGGAACGATGTGGACGAATTTTGAAGGCACCCATTCTATGGAAGCTAACATCTTAATAGATATTCTTGAGGATGCAAGAAGAGTTATAGAAGTTCAGAGCCATAAGTCACTGACTGTGAGAGAAAAAAATATCTTTAAAAGATTCATTCTTTTTCCTAATTAGCTATGAGACCACAACCTGTGTGGCCCTGAGCATGCTAGTTCTGATTTTCAGAGTTCTGATGTACAATTTTGCTCTTAATTAATACATAGCTCTTTACTAATCAAAAAATATATATTTATAATTGTAAGGCTTTATAAGCCAATATGTCATTCCCTAGGATTCTTTGGGTTTTTGTGCAAAAGTCTAGTAGGACCAGCAAGGGGCCCCCGTCTCCTTCCCTATTGGTCCACCCAAGTCTTAGGGCACATGTGGGGCCAGTCAAAGGTCCAAGGTGAGCTTCTAGATGATTGATCATTCAAAGGGGGACAATGGGTGAAAAATGTCTAAGATACTTCCCTTAAGTCAAGGGGTGCCCCCCCATTAAAATGACATTTTGTATATTATATTTTTAGGCCAATTGACCACATGGGGGAATAAGATGCTACCCCTCCCCTCTCTCCCACGAATTCCAACCCTCCCCTTCCTCCC
>JAHNEJ010003411.1:0-185249 GCA_022559845.1 Amorphophallus konjac
AGTCTAAAAACCATCAACCAAATGTTGAGTGGAAATGTCACTTACTGTGAACAGAAGATAGCTGGATATGAGCTTACAATCACATCCCTTCAACAAGAAGTTGATGATCTTTACAAGTCCCTATCTGAAGCTGACAATGAAATAAAATTAAAATAGGAAGTTGAAAAACTCAAAAGTTTGAATGATGCCTTGCATCAACAAGTCATTTCCTGTGAAACAGATATGTCCAGATATGAAGCTAATATTGATGTCTTAAATTCTGAGATTCAAGATTTGAAAAATTCTCTATCAAAATTTGTCAAAGGAAAGGACAATCTGAATAAGCTTCTTGGAAAGAGTGATAATTTTCAGAGAGAGGGACTAGGTTACAGTCCGACAAATAAAAGGATCAATGGGAATAAAACTTCCACTGTGTTTGTAAAAGCATCTGATCAAAACAAAACCTCTGGTTCTTCTGTTTTTCAATTTACTGCACAAAAATCCACTATCAGTTCCAAAACTGTAGAACAAACTCAAAAATTGAAAAAGAATGAAAATCTACAGAAGAAGGACAAAGACACTCCTGCTGGTACTAAGAAAGATGCACACAAGTTACATGATCTCTCACACACTCATATTAAAAAGGGGTCATGTTATTATTGTGGAAGATTCGGTCATATGATGCATAACTGCTATATCCTGAAATCTGATGAATTGAATGCTCATAATAGAATGAAGAAAAATTCAGGAAATACTCATATGCATTTTATTAAAAGCTCATCCAAGAATCAGTGTCCCCAGAAGAGGCAACTCAAATGTTCCCATTGTGGACGACCTGGTCATGCTAGACATGATGGCTGGTTCTTGAAGAAGAATGCGTTCAAGGCTCCTAGAAGAACCACTGCTCCAAGGGGACCTTATGGTCATCTATCTGACAAGTCTGGTAATATGACTACTAAATTCTGGTCAGGTTTTCATAGAAGAAATTCTTTTGCTTGCTCTCACTATGGAAGGTCAGGCCACCGAGCTTCCGACTGCTGGATGGCAGGATATGGAAAGTAATATGTTCATGCTAATAATAGAAATTTTCATGTTAATGCACAAAAATTCCATGCTAATAATTATGTACATAACAAGAAATCAAAGCATGTTGTTCCTGTAATTATTGTGGGCAATTTGGGCATGCCATGAATGACTGTCGTTTAATGATTTTTGATGACTCAAAAGCCCAAGGACTGTGGAAAGCACCCATCAAATGTGCTATTAACCATGCAGGACCCAAGACTGTTTGGGTACCTGCCCATGCCAAATAGTGTGCTAACCTGCAGGTGTGCCTTGGGGGCTGAAGAATAAAATGGGTAATATTCCAAGGCACTCAAGAATGAAAACCCCTTTCTGAACCTTTCAGGTAAATTTCTTGCACTTCCTGTTCTTAGAATTACTGCATAGCATGTTAGATCTATTTTTGCATATTCATTCATCATCAGCATTGTCATATTTGAATTCTCTAAACTCTCCTCATCTGAAGTTTATGCTTTGCACTCATCACTGTTGATGGACATTGCCTGATTAAGAATTTTCTACAAACATCTATATTTCACATGATTTGTTTTTTAATGATAGTCTGAATTAGCATATGCAGCCATTGAAAAATCTGATGCACTTAGGACTGTTGGTATTGCATTATCATGCATGACCACCATGGTATATCAAATGGTAAGCTACTAAAAGGCAGGTAAAATCTGTCTGATGGTTCTCACTATGTGTGAGATGGTCTTTTAGACCAAGTTCTCCGTCTAGTACCATGGGTCATATTGCTTGATAGGGCAGTCTGAATGAGCATGAATCACATAATCATATGTTCAGTCTTCATTGCAAACATTGCATATAGTCAGGGGGAGTTTGTTTATCCCTGCATAATGTTCATGACATTCATGTTCAGGAAATATCTCCAGGAGAGTCATTACATATGCATGCATGTAGAAGTAGTCTATTGCATATCATCAAATTTGAAAATTCTAAAAAGAAATGACTCATTGCATCTAGACAGGGGGAGCATTCTTTTTGAATTCTTTAGTCTGTCACTCCTGTCAGCTGATCTGTCTGTATTCCAGACTCAGCTATTGATTCTGCCTGCTATGAGCTCAATTGCTAGCTTATTCCTATCATTCACATTCCTTCATATCTTGTCAAGACCGGTCCAAGCTAATCTGACTGGATTTTAATCTTTAATGCTGGCTTCTGAATTGCACTGTTCTCTCAATAAAAATGCTCTGCTGACTCCACTGAATGTGGAAAGATTTTAGTCAGTGCACCCTAATCATAAATTAGAAATACTCTGAAAAGAAGAATCTTCTATTATACTGGCTTAAGAATGTTTTGATAAATCAAATTGATTTAAGTCTAATGTATTTCCTAAGTCTAGATTTAGAATTCTTGAAAATATCTGAATCATCATGCTTAATAAATCTTAACCAATTGTCTCATGAACTTCATGCAAAATCTTCTGAAATCTGAAATTTTAAAAGACATGGCTATCTTTGGTTAAGATACATGTAGAAAATATTGTTCTTAAACAATTAAGTGTACTGAGCTTTGTCTGAAAAACTTGAAAATATGAGAAAGAAAATTATGCAAGAGCAATGACTTTGGTCACAGAGATACTGGGTTCTCTATCAAAGAAATAGAGCAAGCCCATGTCATGAAGTGCCATAGTTACCTCTCTTTTAAAAAAAATGTTTAAAAATTTGGCAGAGCAATGGCATGGTTGTGTTGAGTAACTGGGGATTCTGGCCTCTGATCAAGGTGTCTCCTCATATAAAAAGACACTCCAAATTGCTAACTCTATTCTCTTTGAGAGGCAATATGGTTGTCACACTGAGTAACAGGGTCACTTCACCTAAGACGTGTTGTGCCCCACGTAAAAAGGTGCTGACTGAACCAAACTTGCTCAAGAAAAATAAGTGTTGATCAATAGAAAATTCTAAAAAGCTAAAGACAAGTTCAAACTCATTTATCTCTGTTTAATCTCAATATTATCTTGTGTAACTTTCATAGGAGTCATTGAATTTAAATGAGTAAGATGGAAGGAGGTTAAACATGAATATCAAATGAGTTTTTGGTTCATTTCTATTAAAAGGTGTTTCAGATATGAGTATTGAATTCTCTTGATAAACTTTGAATACATCACTCTTAAATCATGATGGTAAGTTTAAACTCATTCATAATCTATTATAATTGAAGAATCTGAAATTCGTTTACAAATATTTATGAATTTGGTGTGCTAATGAAAATCTTACTTCCTCATTTATTCATTGTGCTTATATATTGTGGTAATCCTTGAGTGCCCATGTGTTTTTGCTGATAGATGTTTCACCTCTTGTCACACCTCAACTCTTTTCTGGCTTTAAGGGGGAGATTAACATCTGCATCATAGACTTGATTTGTGCATGATCTTATCTGGCTGGTATAGGAAAACATACATCTGTAACATAGACTTGTTTAGTGCTTCATTGTTTAACTGCCTCTGTGTCTTTCATGTCTAAATGACTGAGTCAAAGGGGGAGTATTTAATTCATTCAATCATTGCATGCATGTTTGTATTTCTCATCTCAAACTATTTTCTTTTTGATGAAGTCAAAGGGGGAGAATAGTTTGACATGAGTTAGTGTGACTCATAGTGTTGCCATCATCAAAAATGGGGAGATTGTTGTGCCCCTGTGATTTTGATGATAGCAAACACTATGAGTCAGCTTTGCATATCATGAATCCATTGCATATCATGAATCTGTGTCTGAATGATTGTTCTGCAGTAGGCATATGAATGTGTTATCTTGCATTAGTGCAGACATACAGTTTATATAGCATTGCAGTTTATATAGCATTGCATATAGTTGGTGTACGATTGTCTGGAGCATATAGTCCGTGCACAACTGCATTCTACAAGTCAGAGCACTCGGTTGCTTTGTGCTGTGCTTCACTGGTTCATCCTTGTTCTAAGTCCATGTTGAATGCATTGGTCCAGGCTGCTTCTGTGCTTTCCTACCTCGTGCAGTTGCCTAAGTCCATGCATCATTTTGCCATTTACACGAACACACAAGTCTATACAGGGTTCTGCATAGCATGCATCACTTAAAGACTGTACAGAGTTCTGCATTGTTTGCATCGGCCAAGTCTGTACATTGGTGGCAAGTCTATACATTGCCCTGCTTCAGGCACGCTAAGTCTATACAGCCTTTGCATTGCACATAAAGTCTATACAGCCTTTGCCCAGTCTGCATCATCTTTCAAAGTCTATACATTCTTGCATCGTTGTTGGCAAGTCTGTACATCGTCATTCGTCTCATGCATCATCTTCCAAGTCTATGCATTGTAAGACCAAGTCTATACATTGCATCGTCTCATGCATCGTCTTCCAAGTCTATGCATTGTAAGACCAAGTCTATATATTGCATCGTCTCTTGCATCGTCTTTCCTTCTGTACAGCGTTTGCCTAGAATGCATACACTAAAGTCTATACATCCGACCGTCTCATTCAGCGTCTCACCTATCCAAGTCTATACATCGCCGCACTGTTCATGCATCAATTCAAAGTATGTACAGCCTATGTTCGCAAAGCAAGTCTATACATTGCGTGCACTGTACATCATCATTCCAAGTCTATACATCGCTCATGCATTACTTCAAGTGTGTATAGCCAGCGCATTCCTTGATATCAAAGTCTATACATTCCTCATCTTTACCTACGTTCAGAACACAAAGTCTATACATTGCATATGTTTGTGCTTCACTCTAAGTCTGTACATTGCTTCATTGCATGCTACAAAGTCTGCACATCCCGTTTGCACTAAGTCTATACATGGTCCTGGCGCTCGCAAAGTCTGTACATCGACTTGGCGCTCGCAAAGTCTGTACATCGACTTGGCGCTCGCAAAGTATGTACATCGGCTTGGCGCTCACAGAGTCTTGCTGCGTCTATGTGCATAGTCCATGCATTGTCAAGTCTATACAATGTCTCTCTTACCGTCTTGTGCATGCAGCATTGAAAGTCTGCACATTCGTTGACAGACTCATGCATAAACACTAAGACAAGTCTGTACATTCGTTGACAGCTTGTCTCAGCATCTCATGCATTCAATGTGCATACTTTCATTCTATTATGCATCTTTTTCAAGACGAAGTCTGTACAATCCTTTACACTCGTGTGTCTGCATCACATTCATCAAGTCTATACACTCTTTAGCTCGGTTCGCAGCTGAGCCTGAAGTCTGTACAGTCTGTTCTTCATACATTCTCTCAAACACACACACACAAAGTCTGAACACTAAGTCTGCACATCGATTGGTGGCTTGTTCATGCATCATCTTCAAAGTCCATACAACGTCTGGTAGCATGCATACAAAGTCTACACATCCCCCCATAGCAAGCCTGCACATCGTTTGCACAGCACAAACAAAGTCCATACATTCTGTTGCATTGCATGCACGTAGAGTCTTCACATTCCTCCTCAGCAAGCACAGCAAGTCTATACAACGTCTGGTAGCCTACACGCAAAGTATGTACACTGCATGCACACTGCATCTGTTAAGTCTAAACATTGCTGCTTGATATGAAGTATATATAGCATGTGTTCTCTTGATCGACTGAAGTAACTCTGTCTTTATCTTGCAGATGTCTGAGCACGTGATCCAAGGTTGGCACCTGGCACGTGATCCGAGGTGTACTCTGGACAAAGAGGGCACAAGCCCTACACACGCCCTAGATGCTGCTATATTTATGTAGCTTCTTCCTCAGGAGAAAAAGGATCGAGACTGTGATAGAAGAAGAGAGCAGCAGAGAAGCAGAGAGCAGAAGAAGAAGAAGAAGAAAGAAGTTGCAGAAGAAGAAAAGAAAAGAAGAGCAGAGAAATAGGAAGAAAAAGAAGAAGAGTGAAGATAGACCGAGAGCTCGTAAAGAAGAAGAAAAAGAGAAAGAGAAATAGAGAGAGGGTTCGTGAAGAAGAAGAAAGAGGATCCATCAGAAGATCTGTTCACTGGCATTTGGATCAAATCCAAGCCAGACTTGCTCCTGCGAGAGCTACATTTTGCATTGCATTTCCAGCTTTCTGATTGCTGTATTTTCATTTCTTGTTTTCTTTTCTTTTACACTTGACTCGTTTGTTCTTCCGATTCTCTGGTTTGAGGTCAGGTTCCTCCTGTGGTCTCAGGAGAAGGAAGATTAGTTCTCCGGTTTGCTGGTGACTGTGTGTCATCAGTGGTTCCCTCTGGTGTGGAGGAAGAGAGGTCCGTGACCTCTGGTTTGCAAGTGACTAGGTGTCACTTGTGGTTCCCTCTGGGTTTCAGAGGAAGGGAGACTTGGGTCTCCGTTGCTAGTGACGGGTAGTCACTAGTGGGTTCCCTCCTAGTATGGAGGAAGAGAGACGTTTGTCTCTGGTTTCTAGTGATTGTGTGTCACTAGGGTTGCCCTCCGGGTTGGAGGAAGAGGGGAGGCTGTTCCCCTGGTCAAGCTATTAGGCAGCATTTGTTTGCAGACTGAGTCTGTGGTTTCTAGCCTTTGCTAGTTGAAGCCTCACTCCGGTTTGGAGTGAGGGGTGGACGTAGGTCTGCGGACCGAACCACCTAAAATCCCTTGTGCAGTGGTTTATCTGGTTGATTGATCTCGCTAGATGCATGCTAGTACCGTGATCTTATTGGTTGTCCATGTTCTAGTGATTGATGGGGCATGCATCTATGATGTTTGAGCAATTGTCCATTGAATTTCTGATCATCATCTCATACGGTTTTTAAATTGGCAAAAAATCATTAGAAGATCCATTCACCCCCCCCCCTCTGGATCTGCGTATGTCTCTTATCCGCACCTAACATCGTGGAGTCAGCATTTGCCACTTGTGGAATTTACTTACAATAATAGTTATCACTCCAGCATCGGCATGGCACCGTATGAAGCTTTGTATGGGCATCCTTGTCGTACACCTCTAAACTGGTTTGAGGCCGGTGACAGATTATTTACATGACCTGATATGGTTCAGCAATGTGCTGATGTGGTTCGCTTGATCAGGCAGAAAATGTTGACAGCTCAGAGTCGACAGAAAAGCTACGCAGATCAGCGCAGGCGACCATTGCAGTTTGAGCTTGGAGATATGGTGTTTGTAAAAATATCTCCGATGAAAGGCGTTATGAGGTTTGGGAAACGTGGAAAACTCAGTCCTAGTTATATTGGTCTATTTCCTATTCTGGAACGTGTGGGCCAAGTGGCTTATCGTCTTCAATTGCCAGCGGCGATGCAAGCAATCCATGATATATTTCATGTGTCCCAACTGAGGAAATATGTCTCTGATGCGTCTCACGTCCTCGATGACTCAGTTTGGCCAGAAGTGACTATAGATCTATCCACACCAGAGTATCCGATCAGAATTGAAGATCATCGTGAGTAACGATTGAGAAATGAAGTAATTCCTCTGGTTAAGGTTGTCTGGCAGCGTCACTCTGGTAATGAAGCTACATGGGAACGTGAGGATGAAATGCGTCAGTAATTTCCCTTCCTATTCGAATAAGGTATATTCCTTTTAGTTCTCTCCTTGTTCTTCCTTTTAAATTTTAAATTTCGAGGACGAAATTTTTATTAGGAGTAAGGGACTGTGAGACCCGTTCTTTAACGGATCTTTACCGGTAATATAATAGAATTAAATCCATGAATTTTGGCTATTTTTATGAGATTTATGGGCTTTTTTCTAGTATTTAATCTAATTAGATTAAAGCCTTTATGTAAAATAAATGGGCATTTACACGTTTTTGCTTAATTGAGGGTTTAGAATGCAAATAAAGGGTAAAAAATAAAAAAAATATTTTAATCTTTTTTTTACCCATCGATCTCTCCCCCTCTCTCTTACTTTCCTAATTCCTCCCCCCCCTTTTTCCTTTTCACCCGAACGCGGAGGCGCGTAGGAGCCGTAGACAGCCGCGAATGCGAGGCCCCCCCTCGCCCGTTCGTCCTCTCCGCGGCGGCGGCGACTCCGGCCATGGCGCCGACGACCGGCGGACGACGGCGGCGAGCTGGTGGGGAGGAAGACCGTGGGGGCGAAACCGCGGGCACCGCGGCGCACAGGAAACCCGCGGAGCTCCCCCCTCCTCTTCCCCTTCGTCTTCACAGTAGCGACGACCCAGGCCCACGGTAGAGGACGGCGGCGGCGGCTCGCCGGCGTGCTGGTAGAGAGGGTGAGGCGCGGCGGCGACTCCTCCCCCCCTCTACCGCGGACGACCGCGAACCCCCCCTCTCTCTCCTTCCTCTTCTCGGTGGCGCGCGGTGGCCCAAGACCGGTGGAGGACGGCCGGCGGCTTCGCTAGCGGGTTAGCGAAGGCAAGACCGCGTCGGCATCCTCGTCGGCTCCGATCCCGATGCGGAGGTGCGACCCAACGGTGGCATCGGGCGCTTCTCTCTCCCTCTCTCACTGCGCTCTCGCGGCTCATCGGCCTTCCTCTCATGCTAGGACTGGCGGAGACTTCCTCCGCGACGCGAAGAATGCGGAGGCATCCACCCGGGGCTAACCGCAGGGTGGAGAGACGGCTGGGAACGAGCAAACCGCGGCGACCTTCTACTTGCATGCAATCGGATCGGGCATTTTCATCACATTTGAGGTAGGGGGATCAATGCCCTAGCTCGTTAAATTATTCCAAAAGCATGACCATCGTTGCTGAGTTCATAGATTAATAAAAGCATGCCCATCGTCGCTGAGTTCAGAGATTAATAAAAGCATGCCCATCGTCGCTGAGTTCATAGATTAATAAAAGCATGCACATCGTCATTGAGTTCATAGATTAACTACAGCATGCCCATCGTCCCTGAGTTCATAGATTATAAACTGTTATATTGAGATGATGGATTGGCAGGGAACATGTTAAAAATAATAATTCCCATCGATTTGAGTCGACCGGGAAGGGATCCGATTATGATTCCGGTGGATCCGGTTCTCTGGTAAGGACTATGTTTAATTTATTTTAGATTTTATAACAGTTCACCATAGACATTTTATTGAATCGAGCGGCTGACGATTAAACCGCGTAAATAAATTAAATTTGAATGGTGGAAGAAATTTCACGGTAAGTCTGTTGAGTAGCACGTGGCGGTTCGTCGTTCAACTACCTAAAACCATAGCGGCCCTAGTTCGACCGCTTGTTCTATAATGATGTGTGTTCATTTAAATTATGCATTTAATTATGGAATGATTGCCATTTTAGCATATTCAATTATTTATGCATTGAATTATTGAATAATGGCCATCTTAGCATATTCTGTTAATTATACCTTGAATCTTGCATATTTGCCATGTTTAATTGTTATCATAAATTATGGCATGTTTTTAGATCCCAATAAAGCTTTATTCTCTTTCCTAGTGATGGAACCACCAGTCATAGCCCGACGACTTTAGTGTTGATCCCACCCGGGAGAGGTGGCGGGGTGTCCCAATTTCACGGTTTTTATGCTAGTTCCATGGGCCCCAGTCCAACCGTAGCGTCCTACGGAGGGGAATACTAGCTAGAGGCTTGGCTCTAGGCACGAGCCGGTATGTGCACACGTGGTCAGAGACTTGGACTGACACTGACGAGTGTTGCTCTGACTAGTTACTTGTTCTGGTACTGTTACGTGTCTCGCTTGCTATGATCAGGCTTGCGTAGATGCTTGAGACGCAATGTAAGCCATCAGTGGACGCATCTGGTTTCTTCTTCTGGTTGATCTCCTCTCTTTCTCACTCTTGTCACTTGGAAATGATTGAGTTATTGTCTATTGGTAGATTTCGAGTACTTGCATTTAAATTCTAATTGGCATGCTAGTTAGCTATTCATAAACTATTTAGTTTGTTTTATAGCTTTATTAAATTGTCATTTATTCATGTCAATGCATGATTTACTGCTTTCCTTTAGGTAGTTGCGAGTTAGGGATTTCTGTGAACCCTACTGAGTCTCTACTGTGAGACTCACCCCTTCCTTTTACAGGTGAGGCGGAGCAACTGGCTGCAGGATTCTCTCGTGCTTTTGGCGAAAAACATTAGAGCCAGCAGTGGTCTGTCAGTGGTCGGTTATTGGTCAGTCTGTTCCATTTTTCCTTTTGCCGGGGTGCATCCCGTGTAGTTATTTATTTTGACCATTGTATAGTGTGGGACTTGTGATATATGGATCTGGACTATTTGTATAAATTTTACCACTCTGATATATACATTTGCTTCCGTTTAAAGTTCAAATGAATGCTTTAATTAATATTACGCACGTAATTTCTCGTTATGCATCCCCTCGACAAACACTCACTAACCCTTACGAGGCCTCATCAGCCTTTTGGGTGGCTTCCCCGAGTGCTTGGTATCGATAAATCGATGATATCGGGTTATCGATATCCGGATCTCTTGGGTCGTCACATCGGGTGTAGGTGATAAAGGTAAAGGTGAAGGCGTGGCTTGCTCAGGCTCGGGTAAGGAAGAAGATGGAGGAGAAAGTGGAGAAGGTGAAGGCGGTGGAGATGAAGGCGATGGTGGAGATGGAGGTGGTGGAGATGAAGGAGACGGTGGAGATAGCAA
This sequence comes from Amorphophallus konjac, assembly GCA_022559845.1. Classification (NCBI taxonomy): domain Eukaryota; kingdom Viridiplantae; phylum Streptophyta; class Magnoliopsida; order Alismatales; family Araceae; genus Amorphophallus; species Amorphophallus konjac. The sequence continues at coordinate 10,544 of JAHNEJ010003411.1, forward strand.
AGGTGGTGGAGATGAAGGTGGTGATGATGGCAAAGGTGGTAGAGATGGAGATAGTGGAGATGAAGTCAAAGGGGAAGGTGAAGGGCAAGACCGTGGCGCCCATCGTCGACGTATCGACACGACGCACCGAGCAACATTGGGAGTGGAAGTGGGGGTGGTAACGGGAGTGGAAGCAGTGGAGGCACTAGCCTAAGCAAAGGCTTGGGTTTGTGGAGGTTGTGGAGCCAGGGTAGGAGATAGCGAAGATGGTGGGGTACGTGAAGGCTTAGGTGAGGGAACAGGTGATGGAGTGGGCGATGGAGTGGGTGCCATATTAGATCAAGGATCACGGGGGTGCCCTGGGTCTTGTAGTGATGGAGACGGCTGCCTTGGCGACGCTTGCTGCGAAGATGTAGAATAACCTTGTATATTGCGGACCAATCAATCCTCTTCTTATCCTTCAAGCCATAAATATAATCTTGAACTCGAGGCAATCATCAACCAAATGCCCTTGTTGGCGATGATAATCATAAAACAGAAGCATATCCCCGACCGCGGGTCGACAAGGCACAACCGGAGGGAGCGGGAATGCGTGAGTTGCCATCAAAGCCCTAAAGATGTCGGTAAAACACTAGGGCAATAGAGAATGAGGAGCCCGCTTCGGGCAAGGCGGATGCCGAGGGGTAGGTTGTGGAAAAGTGGGTTGTGGAGACGGAAGGGGGGGTTGCGTAGGCAATGGTGCATGATGACTAGCGGAAGGACTTGGCAATGGCGCATGCGAAGTGGAGTGGGAAGGTATGTAGTGGATGGCATCCACTTGCTCGAGAGGTGGTGTTCCCTTGACTAGAGGCGGAGACACATGTGGGCACGCGGAGGCAGAAGGCTGACTCATGGAGGGTTGTTGTGGTAGACCCATGGGAGGCTGATATGTGGAGGTGTATGGACTTATGAAGGGTGGACTCACGGAGGAGTATGTAGCGGAAGGCTGACTCGTGGAGGGTGCATAAGGGGTATAGGAGGGTGGCGAGGTGTATGTGGACATGGAAGGAGAAAACTCAGGGTCAAGAGAATTTTGGAGTTGTTGTCGAGCGAAGCGGGCTCGGCTATAGAGTTGTTGCCAGGAGGTAATGTCATTGAGGGCTAAGACGAACCGGTACACGGGCGTGGCATTCAATATTAACATCTTGATCTGATCTCCCTTCAGAATGTGCCCCGGGACTTGCGCGGCCAAGCGACGTCTGCGGTCGGCAAAGGTGCAGAACTCCTCCTCGGGCTTCATCTTCTCGTGGGCCAGATCCACCATAGAATACTTGGGCCCAACCTAGTCTTGAAAATGCTGAAGAAATTTCTCTTGAACCACATGAAAATTCATAATCTGCTCTTGCGGCAATGAGAAGAATCAATCCCAAGTTGGGCCTTCTAAAGATAGACCAAATAGATATGTCATCAAGCGTTGGTCATGTCGAAATTGGACCGACTCATAAATAAACTCCTTCCAGTCCACATGCGGGTCACCGACTCCACCATAACGGCGATATGTGGGAATTTGCGAAGGAGGTGGAAGCCAAAGACCTTGCAATGCAAATGGAACACTTAAAGAGGATTTGGGATCAATTCAGAGTTGGAGTTCATCAAGATGGTGTTGGGCTTGAGCAATCACTTCTAGGGTAGGGAGAGATCGAGAAGAAAGTGGGCCAGCCTGAGTAAGAAATTGTGGATTTGAGCCAGAATTATGAGAAAGGGCCGGATAAAAGGATCTGGGCTGAGAAGAAGATGGGCCCATTCCAAGAGCAGAAGGGTATGTGGGCCTAGATTGGACATGGGCGTATGGACCGATTAGGCCAGCAGCATAAGCAGAAGAAGGAGGGGGGCCATTAGAAGAATAAGGCCCATTAGAAGAATAGGGCCCATTAAGAGGAGAGGGCCCATTAGAGGAAGAAGGCCCATTAAGAGGGGAAGACCCATTAATAGAAGAAGGCCCATTAAGATGTTTTACAATGAGTTTTAGGGCCTGGGCCGGGTCCATCTAATGAACAAGGCATGAAAGATAGGCCATAAGATTGGCCTGTTCTTCGGATGGGTTAGAGGGACCTCGAGAAGATGGGCCTGCATGGCAAGAAGATTCCACGCGGGAATAGGAAGAAGAAGAGAGAGATGGATACAAAGAATGACGGTAGTGCTCCATGAGGGAAGTGGAGACTTTCTACAGGGATATCAATGGGAATACAATCGGGGAAGCAAGGGCATGAAGGGGACTCACTAAGACTAATGCGAGACCAAGGGAAAATAGACCTAGGACAATGGGACTAAGCAATGGACACACAAAAAGGGCTAACCTAAATGGGCCTAACAACAAAGAATATGTAGATGATGAGGGAATGCAACACAATATCACAAATGGGCTTGGACAAGCCTAAACAACACAAACAATGCAATGTGAGAGTTTTCACCCAAATCAAACAAGTTAATATGAGAGGAAATATTTTAGAAGTTTTGATGGACCTTTTAATGATTTGAATTAAGAATAATTCCTTCAAGATAGGAATCCTATGGGAATGAGGTCCAAACGTTAGGTTGACAAAGGTTAACTCTCTCACATGGATGCAAATGCAAATCCTAAGGGGTGGAAGGTACAACCGGCCCAGCGTCCATGCGGGAATCCACGGCTCACGGGGACTAACGGAGGTCCCAGATAAGATCAGCTAGTCGACCCCAAGGAATATGGAGGCGAGAGGATCACTTACCAAAGTAGGAATGTGACTATGATATGCAATGCATGGCCCTATGTGCATCGGAGTGCATGCAACATTCTAGGATAAAAGTGAAAAATGATGGCAAGATTAAACTATGCAAACACAATGATATGGATGCAAACGATATATGAAAACAAAGATAATACGAAGGACAACAAGGCAAGACCAGAAACAAGCACACTCAGAACTCGGAAGATAATTAAATCATCAATGCAAAGCGTACCTGTGAGTCTGCCCCTTGACCTGCATGCAGATTTTATGCATAAAACCTGAAAATATAGACAATATTTAACTATGCAAATGTGACCCAAATAATGCAAATAAAATATGGAAATGAAGATAATACAAAGGGGAACAAGATGGAAGCAAGAAGCAAGCAATAAGACCTCGGAAACCTAATCAAATCATTATTCAAAGACGCACCTATGAATCTGTCCATGGACCTGCCTGCAGACTTTATATAGAAAACTTAAAATTGAAGACATAATTGAATTATGCAAACATGACCCAAATAATGCATATGATATATGGACTGAAAGACAATACAAAGGGCTACAAAATGGGACCAAAAATAGAGCGATCCGACCCGGGAAGTCAATTAAATCGTCCAAGAAAGATGCCCCCGTGAACCTGTGCGCAGACCAGCCAGAGAGCAAATGGAGGTCCCCAGATGACTGTTTCTACGATGTTGTGGTCTCCTGGAAGACCGCCATATGGTGGAGGTTTCCTGGAGACCATTTTATGAAAGCAGAGGTCTCCTGAAGACCACCATCTGACCCCAGAACCTGAAAACTTGCCAAAACTATGGAAAAATGGAGACAAAACTACCTAAACATGACCACATACACACGAAACTCGTAGGAGAGCATGAATAACATTATGGACACTAGGTGTCCCACCGCGATCGCCAAAAAATAGAGTTATAGATGATTGTTCTACCCCGCCCCCAAACTAACAAATATACATGCATGGAGTATGAACATGAAATAGCATGAACAAAGGGAAAATGGGCGATGAATATATAGAAAAACGTACCATGATCGCCACCAAAGGTTAACAATGCCAAAAGGGATGAAAAGATGAGAGGAACGGTGACGTGTACCTTGGAAAAGGATGAAGACTTGATCCCGTGTGAATGAAGGGGTGCGGGAAACGATGTGGGATGAACCACCTCTCCTTCTAACCGGATAGAAGAAGAGGGCCTCACATTCAATCATGCTTCTCCGGCAAAACAAAGACAACACAAGAGGAAAAACCCATTAGAAAACCGAAGTGTAGCATCAATCCCGTATGTGATAAAGTAGCATGAATAAAAGGGGGAGAACGCACCGAGGGGAGGTTTTTAACCCCTGCAGAAGGGTGCAAATAATTAGTGTGTGTATTGTGATGATAATGAAACAAAGATATGAAAAAAACACACAGCACAACTGTGGGAATATGCTATGCAAAACGGAGGAAAGTGTAGGTGTAGCAGAAAACGGTGCAGGTTGTGATGATTTGTGAATGTTGGTCCCCGAGTAGGCAAGTAGATAAGAAGAGGGGGTTGAATTGTCCCCCACGAACGATGGTAAATTAAAATGCTAACATGACGGAATTAACAACTTTGAACGTGATTGAAGAAATTAAACTAAAAATGCAAACTTAGTTCTCTCAACCTCACCGTTCGCACACGATCAAAATAAACAGATTCAGCTATTAAGCACAACCACAAAGCAAACCACAACACAATATTTTTTAAGGTGGTTCGGGACCACAACGGGCTCCCTACGTCAACCCCTCACCAAATCGGTAAGGCTTCACTCGGGGATAAATTCGCAAATGGAGACGACGCTCCAAACACACACAAGGATAAATCCCCAACACGGAGACGACACTCCAACAACATACACACGCAGGACGACGCCTGCACACACACGGGGACATGCCCCAACACACACACACACACGGAGATAGAGTCTCCCACACGATCCGACGACCGGATAACAACACAAACACATATGGTGCAACAAACGCAGCACAAACGACACACACACGACCGCACACAGGCGATCAAACACAGCCGTATACACAAACGGCCACACACACGATTATCTCTAGTGTTCAAAAAATAAACACAAATATCCAAATATGCTCAAATCAGAATAGAACCCATGACAAACATCTCAAATAAGCAGGAATAAGATGTAGAAGATGTTTCCCCTTTGATTTACAAAACCAATGGATGTAGATGCTTGAGTCTCGGATCGGATGATGGTGATTCTTGCATCCTCTTGATCCTCTCGTCGATCCGCTCCTTTTCTTCTTCTTCCACAAGCTCCAAATCCTCCTGGATGTAGATCAAAACCTCTTCTCTTGAGCTCCTCCTTGCTTTCTCCCCTTTCTTCCCCTACAAGATAGAAAACACAAGCATTAGGGTTCTTGCCTTCATAAATTCGTAACTCATTTTTATATGCAAGGTAGAGAGCCCAAAAGACACATAAACCCATCTCCAAACCCATAGAAAACCCCCTTAACATGTGTATATAGACCCTAGGGACGAATGGGTAAAGTTAGAGCACAAATGGATTTGGTTTATTGGGTTTTCGGACGCATTTCGTGAAGCCCGATTTCGTAGTAGAGAATGTCCAATCGAACAGATTCATTGGGGTGGTCGATCGGGCCAATCACCGTTCTATTTTGGGCATAGCTGAGAACTTCCGGTCGACCGGTCATGAAGGGGAAGTCGACCGGTTCCAACACCCATTCTGTTTTGGCGTAGCAGAGACTTTCCAGTCGACCGGCCATGAAGGGGCGGTCGACCCGCCATCAGGTGGTCGACCGGCCTGGACTGGGCGGTCCACCGGTAGCTGCTCTGAACTCTGATTTTGTGCCGTTCAGTCCCTTGACTCTAAGGGTCAATGCTATGGGTTGACTCCTGCCGGTAGGGGTTAGAAAAACACTTCAAACCTTCATGGATCCAAGGGAATAAAAGTGATTAGATATTACTATAATCCCATGAAGATTAACCATGCATTTTCATCCTGAAAAATATGAAAGAGCAAGAGATTAGATGAGAATCTAAATTCATGAACCAAGCATTAACTTCTTTGAACTAGTTCACATAAAAATACATCATTGAACACGTTCAAGCATGTATTTGACTTCTCAATTCAACTATCAAAAATACATTCACCATATGACAAGGTTTTGATATGATGAACATGAATATCTTACTTAAATAATTATAATGACATGGGAGCTCAACCATTTAGCCATGCACATATATAAATAAACACTTTGATAGTATGATTGGCTAAAGGTCAATATCAATAGATATGCATGAAAATCTTGAACATTCATTTGTATTTCCAAGACCAAGAAGAAATGCAAGAAAGGACATCCACAGATCATTACTATGGTAACCCAAGATATCACATTCTTAGCAAGATTCACAAAATCATTAGATGATCTCAGTTTGAGGGCTCAACACAAACACACTATGATATGTCAAATTTGATAGCTCAATCAATACAAAACCATCGAGATCATCATTCAACCAAATCACAACTTCAAGCACATTTACTTGAATTGTCAAACCAAAAGTCCATGAGTCCATAACATGAGAGAGCACTGTTTAAGATCACATTCATCAAGATTCAAGTAAATAGGCTAAGTATATTTCTAGCCCAAAAGCCTTGTGAAGAAGATGCAAGGAAATACCCCAACCAAGACTTGAAACCTTATTTGATGAAATGTATGAATCATAGAAGGAGTCAATGCAATGCAATGAGAAAGGTAACTCCATTTTCGAAGAAGAACTTCATTGATGCACTCCTTTGAATTCCAAAACGTGAGCCATGGATTTGATCCTACAAACCAAGATAAATATAGCATTAGTTCCTTAAACACCAAAGATTCATATGACTTTCAAGAATGAACCTTGAAGCCATCTTTCAACTCATCAAACGCGAAATACGCATGCTGCTCAATGAAACACATACACACACAAACACAATCGTTTTGATATCATTGAAACCAAATACCAACTCGGGGATATAACAATCTCCCCCTTTTTGATGATGACAAAACCATGTGTGATAGTACAGAATTGCAAACATCTTTATGAGAGGTCAGACATTAAGCATTGAGATGACATTGTGCACATACACCAATTTTCCAATTCTCTCCCAAAATAACACCATTCATAGGACAATGAGCACACATAAATATTCTCCCCCTTTTTGTCATCTACAAAAAGACATGGGGTGATGTGACAAGAGATGAACGTGTTAGGCCAAAAGATATGATACCAATGCAAATGCCAAGTGATGCTAATCAAAGGCCCAAAAGTGTGATACCAAATGTTGTTCAGATGCCAATTGGTGGTCAAATCGGCTGATACCAATTGTTGGGGTCAAATTAAAGGCCCAAAGATTTGTAATTTCCATTCTTGAAGAGTTGGCCCAAAGATGTGATACCAAAAGTTGTAAGAATTCATTTCAGCATTCATGCAACATGATGTGTTCAAGATGATGCATTTCAAAATGAACTATACCAATTATTGAATACCAATTATTAGAAAGTATGAATTGCTCAAGATGATTTCATGTATGAACTATATGCATGCTGAAAACGCCATACATGAAAATATGCAAATGATGAGCTTCATCTTCCAAAAGCATTGAAAATGCACTATGTGAATGCTAATCATGCAGGATACGAAGCTATGCACATGATGACTTCTTTCCTACAAATGCAAGATTTATGTTCAGAATTCGACTCAAGGGGAATGCATGAACATGCAAGCACACAAGCACAATCGTCATGCACACATATAGTAGATATAGTAACTCCCCCTATATGAGGCATGGGTTAACAAAAGAGCATGTGATTCAAATTCAAGAATGTAAGGCATGAAGCATAAGTAAGAGATTTGTGCATATACAACTAGGAGTACTACATAAACTATAAATGTAGGTAAATTCATAAAATACATACATCACAAAAATGCCCATGTGAAATGTGAGGTAATGACTAATGAGCTTCAAAACGTATGGATTTTCAGATTTTCTAAAGAACACTAGAAGATAATCTCCTCTCTACACTTTCATTTTAGATTCTCGACTTTCGGTAGCTTCACGCAACCCCTATTTTGTTTCTTTTAAGGGACTTTACCATTCGGCACGAGTTTCCTCATATGTCGCAATGGGGATTCCCGGCTACTTCGATTCGTCACACATGTGGATTTTTGCTTTACCTTTTGATGCGAGTTTTCTCATTTGTTTCAGTGGAGATTCCCAGCTACTCGGCTACACATACCACTTATTATTTTTGTGGGGTAGGTAGCTTTTTTCTCACGATTACTCTTTAATGTCCATGTAGAGATTCAAGTTCCCTTTAAAGTGTTGGAAGGAATTTCTTAAATCATTATCAATGAAAGTCATTAAATTCATTATGTGCAAGAGTGTGGGGGTAAATTTTTGTTTTACATGTAAAAAATGAATTTGACAATACACGGCTATGACTCCCCCAAAATGTATGCACGGTCGGAATCAAATCCTCCCCCTTAATATATGACATGTATCACATATGAATAAAATCACTGCATTGTTATTTAGTAAGAAGGTAAGGCCTTAGAAAGATCAAGAAACGGTTTCATAAGATAAATACTTACAAGCATGCAAGGATTCGCGAAACATTCATGCAAGCATTCATGAGTCAAGATATGTGATTATCATGAAATATATGCATATGCTCTATATGCATGAATATGCAATATGCTTCTTTTTGTCATTTTATATGCATAGTATGGGAATGATATGCAAAGATGCCAATACATTATTTTTATGCAAGTTTTCAGTTTTTGCAATGACTTGAGCATTTAAGAAAAGTATGAAGCAAGTGAATGCATGAGATGAGTTTTCAATGAATTTGGCACAAAACCATGAGCATTTTGTTTCAGAATTTTCATGATGAACCAATTTCCTTGGAACCCAAACATTCAACCATGATCATTCAACAACAACTTTGGATTAGATATGAGCTTCAGTTTGAACATGATATGACTTATGTGTTTCAACTAGAGTTTGATAATCAAGCAAGATTAGTGTTTAAACATCTATTATCAAGATGAAGATTTTTTAACATGTCAAACAACTTATCACCAATTCAAGGAAAACACACAAAGTCATTAAGTTTTAAACTGAGCCAAGGTCAACATTTAATACCAATTGTTGATATATTTTTGAATTTGATCAAGCAAGTTCACAGTTCAGAAGTTTTACCTTTTGAAACAAGAAGGATTTCAGATTAAATTTGAAGGCTATACAAGTCAAAGGCAAATTCAATTCATTCCAAACACATGATTCCTCGTAGGCCAAACAATTCAATTTCTGAATTTTGTACAAGGCGGAGAGCTTTAATTTGAGTATTAACTCACGCATAGTGATAGCTTCCTGACAGACTCGATCTATTATTTCACATATCACCATTTTATATACCAAATATTCATCCAATAAGAGGATGTATGGCTTGTGAAGAATTCAAAACATAACATGAGAACACACCAAAATATCATACAAAACATCAAAACCATCAAGTTTGACAATGAAGGAGCAAAGTTGGGGTTTTATCATATGAGTGTGCATTGTTCCATTTTACTAGAAATCCTTTTATTCTTTGTTTACCTCAAGGCACACCTTCACCGCAACCGACTCATTTGTCAGATTTTGGCACCCAAACCTTCTTGGGTCACTAGAGGTTGGAAGTATTTCTTCCAAATATTTTTCCTGACTTTTTCATTTCCACCTTGTCATCACTTTTCATGATCCTGCAATCCTCAATGACATGTCCATGGTTTCCACAGTAAAAGTGTTGAGGGATGACATTTTTGGCAAAAGATTTTCTTTTAATGTGATCAGGAGAGTTTTCAAAAACATTCCTTCTTCTATTTTCAAAATTTCTAGGTCTAACAAAATCAAACCTAGCATTCATTCTAGAAATATGAAAATTCTCAATTTTTAAAAACCAACATTCATTCATGGCATGACCTTATTTCCCATAATGGAAGCAACAAGGAGATGTAGGTCTACGGAATGATTTTCCATTATTTACATGATTTTGTGTAAACAAATTTTTCTTAAAGGATACAAACCTTTGAGTATGAAAGACATATTCATTTCTGAATTTTCTTTGAAAGTTAAACTTAGCATTCATGGCACGATAATCATCATTTTCTTTCACAAAGTAATCATCCATGACATGGCCAAGTTTGTGACAATAGAAATAAGAAGCATTCCTCTTTCCCTTGAAAGCATTTTGTTCAACTTTCTGCTTTGAAAAATAGTTTTTCATCGTGTGGCCTAGTTTATCACAATGAAAGTAAGAAACATTTCTTTGTGATTTGAAAATATTTTTCTCTTTGAAAGTAAATTTGTCATCCTCTTTCATGAGAGCACAATCATCCATCACATGTCCAAACCCACCACAATAGAAACATTCAACATTAGACTTCAGTTTTTGAAATCTATTTGGCATGGTTGGTTTGACATTTTTCATTTTCGTAAAACTATTTTCAGAAATTTTCGTTTGTACAATTGGAGGTGGTGCTTTAGAAGTGCTCGAAATATCGGATACTTGAACAAATGAAGTTTTTAATTTGGATTCAAAAGACTTTTTGTTGACTATGGTGTATTCAAGACCCTCTTTTTGAAAGTTCACCTTAATACCCAACATTTTATCCAAATTTTCTTCCCTGTGACAAATCTAGACAAATCATCTTTTAAGCTTTGCACTTCTTCTTCAAGAGCAGAAACATGTAATTCGGCACTCGTGATTTCTTCTTCGCATGCACAAACTTTATCATTCAACAAGCAATTCACAGATTTGAAGTTTTCATTTTCTTCCTTGAGTTCTTTGTTTTCAACATTCATAGAATATAATTTTTCAGTCACTTTCTCAAGGACTTTCTCAGTTTCAACAAGTTTTGAAATCCTAACAAGCATTTATTCATTTTCAGATTTCAACAAAGCATTTTATTTTTCAAGTTTATCAAAACTTTTCAAGCTACCTTCAAGCAGAGAAATTTGAATTAGCATGGCACCATTTTTCTTTTTAAGTTCCTCATTCTCATTCATGATGCTCTTGCTATCAATTTCAAAATCAAGAAGTTTTTCAAACATCTTATCATCATCAGATAATGAAGCTAGCTTGATCTTAAGAGACTCTTCATTTTTCTCAAGCATGGAAATTTGAGACATCAAGAATTTATTATGTTCTCTCAATTCATCACACTCATTTTCAAGATTCAGAGATTTATCACATTTTACAACCAAGGTGTGTTCTTTGCGCATATCAAAAATTTCTTTATCAAGCTCATCTATTCTAAATTCCATGTCTTCATTTTATCTTTCCAAGCATTCATTTTCTGATTTCAAAGCTTCATTTTCTTTTTCCAAGGTTTTACAGTTTTCACAAGAAGTATTAGCGTGCATGATATTTTCATTTCTTGATTCAAGCAATTTGCATTTCACACAAGAAACAGATGTACTCAGAATTTTCTTAAGTTTCTTTTTCATTTTCTTATTTTCAGATTTAAATTCCTTACATCTGTCATGCATTTCAGCATATGTCAATTGACATTCCTCAACAGAGAGTTGTTCAGAATCAGAATTTACCTCAACCTCGCTCTTTCCATGAGCCATCATGCAAGCATCCATTCCATTTCTTTCATACTTGCATGCCAGCTTTTTCCAGACTTCCCTTGTTGACCTACATGCTGAAACAAATATAAGTACATCAGATCTTATGCTATTCATCAGAATATTTAATGCAGTATCATTTATAGCATTTTTCTTCATGTGTTTTCAATTCCATTTATTTTCATTTGTAGGGAGTTTATATGGACCATTACATATCACTTTCCACAGTTCCGGTTCATAAACTCCAAGATACGCACACATGTTGTTTCTCCGAGAAATAAACTCATGACCATCAAAACGAGGAGGAAGAGCAGACGAACTACTGCAAGACATGATGCTTAATGAAACTCGCCGAGGGATCACTCTAAAGGTCGTTATACCCTATAAGATAGAGTCGTGGCTATGATACCGATTGTTGGTCCCCGGGTAGGCGAGTAGACAAGAAGGGGGGTTGAATTATCCCCCAAGAACGATGGTAAATTAAAATGCTAACACGACGGAATTAATTATTTTGAACGTGATTGAATAAATTAAACTAAGCAATGCAAACTTAGTTCTCTTAACCTCACCGTTCGCACACGATCAAGATAAACAGATTAATCTATTAAGCACAACCACAAAGCAAATCATGACGGGCTCCCTACGTCACCCCTTACCAAATCGGTAAGGCTTCACTCGGGGATAAATCCCCAAACGGAGACGACGCTCCAAACACACACGGGGATAAATCCCCAACATGGAGACGACACTCCAACAACATACACACGCAGGACGACGCCTGCACACACACGGGGACACGCCCCAACAGACATACACACAGAGACGGAGTGTCCCACACGATCCGACGACCAGATCACAACACACACACATACGCTGCAACAAACGCAGCATAAACGGCACACATACGACTGCATACAGGCGATCAAACACGACCGTATACATAAACGGCCACACACACGATTATCTCTAGTGTTCAAAAAATAAACACAAATATCCAAATATGCTCAAATCAGAATACAACCCATGACAAACATCTCAAATAAGCAGGAATAAGATGTAGAAGATGTTTCCCCTTTGATTTGCAAAACCAATGGACATAGATGCTTGAGTCTCGGATCGGATGATGGCGATTCTTACGTCCTCATGATCCTCTCGTCGATCCCCTCCTTTTCTTCTTCTTCCACAAGCTCCAAATCCTCTTGGATGTAGATCAAAACCTCCTCTCTTGAGCTCCTCCTTGCTTTCTCCCCTTTCTTCCCCTACAAGATAGAAAACACAAGCATTAGGGTTCTTGCCTTCACAAATTCGTAACTCATTTTGATATGCAAGGTAGAGAGCCCAAAAGACACATAAACCCTTTTCCAAACCCATAAAAAACCCCGTTAACATGTGTATATAGACCCTAGGGACAAATGGGTAAAGTTAGAGCACAAATGGATTAGGTTTAGTAGGTTTTCGCATGCATTTCGTGAAGCCCGATTTCGTAGCAGAGAATGTCCGGTCGATCGGATTCATTGGGGCGATCGACCGGGACAATCACCGTTCTGTTTTGGGCATAGCAGAGAACTTCCGGTCGATCGGTGATGAAGGGGCGGTCGACCGGTTCCAACACCCATTCTGTTTTGGCGTAGCAGAGACTTTCCGGTCGACCGGCCATGAAGGGGCGGTCGATCGGCCATCAGGCGATCGACTGGCCTGGATTGGGCGGTCGACCGGTAGCTGCTCTGAACTCCGATTTTGTGCCGTTCAGTCCCTTGACTCTAAGGGTCAATGCTATGGGTTGACTCTTATCGGTAGGGGTTAGAAAAACACTTCAAACCTTCATGGATCCAAGGGGATAAAAGTGATTAGATATTACCATAATCCCATGAAGATTAACCATGCATTTTCATCCTAAAAAATATGAAAGAGCAAGAGATTAGATGAGAATCTAAATTCATGAACCAAGCATTAACTTCTTTAAACTAGTTCACATAAAAATACATCATTGAACACGTTCAAGCATGTATTTGACTTCTCAATTCAACTATCAAAAATACATTCACCATATGACAAGGTTTTGATATGATGAACATAAATCTCTCACTTAAATAATTATAATGACATGGGAGCTCAACTATTTAGCCATGCACATATATAAATAAACACTTTGAAAGTATGATTGACTAAAGGTCAAGATCAATAGATATGCATGAAAATCTTGAACATTCATTTGTATTTCCAAGACCAAGAACAAATGCATGAAAGGACATCCACAGATCATTACTATGGTAACCTAAGATATCACATTCTTAGCAAGATTCACAAATTCATTAGATGGTCTCAGTTTGAGGGCTCAACACAAACACACTATGATATGTCAAATTTGATAGCTCAATCAATACAAAACCATTGAGATAATCATCATTCAACCAAATCACAACTTCAAGCACATTTACTTGAATTGTCAAACTGAAAGTCAATGAGTCCATAACATGAGAGAGCATTGTTTAAGATCACATTCGTCAAGATTCAAGTAAATAGGCTAAGTATATTTCTAGCCCAAAAGCCTTGTGAAGACGATGCAAGGAAATATCCCAACTAAGACTTGAAACCTTATTTGATGAAATGTATGAATCATAGAAGGAGTCAATGCAATGCAATGAGAAAGGTAACTCCCTTTTCGAAGAAGAACTTTATTGATACACTCCTTTGAGTTCCAAAATGTGAGCCATGGATTTGACCTTGCAAACCAAGATAAATATAGCATTAGTTCCTTAAACACCAAAGATTCATATGACTTTCAAGAATGAACCTTGAAGCCATCTTTCAACTCATCAAACGCGATATACGCATGTTGCTCAATGAAACACATACACACACAAACACAATCGTTTTGATATCATTGAAATAAAACACCAACTCGGGAATGCGACGGTGAAAAGTAGGAGGAGAGAACTAAGAGTAGAGACAACGAAATCAAGCCCAAAGATGGAAATGAAAGCTAATACTTCCCTCTTCAAGCTAGGGTCGAAGAACTGAGTCTGCGTCGCAGCATGGCTTCGCCCCGAACCAAAGAATAGCCCCACTTCGCGTTCTGCAAACTAGGTGCTTTATATAGAAGTGCAGGAACCCATGGGTTTAAGTCCGATATAAACACCATAAAATAGGAGATATATGTGATTAAACTCGAGATAATAGTGGGGGGAAGAGTCCCAAATCGAAGGAAATTGAGGTGGAGGATCATTCTCCTCGAAATTGGATAAAGATGAGGCTCCCGGAGAGTCCTCGAGCGAAGAAATCGGGGGTTAGAAGGTTCTGGGCTCTGTGTCGAAGTAGCGGTCAGTCGCAAGACTGCAACTAGAGTATGACGGTCAAGGGAAGACTGCAACTAAGCTCAGGATAAGCATGCAACCAACGACACCAGCGAACATGATGTTTCGGAGAAGATAGGTATTTGGCGGTCTTATAGGGACCACCATATACCTTTGGCGGTCTCCCCTATGGCCGCCAAATAAAGGAGAATGGCGGTCCTAGTAAGACTGCCAAATGCTTTTGGCGGTCCTAGTAAGACCGCCATAATCCCCCTACTGAGATAGCATAGCTCGGGCGTCGAGAATGGTCTGGAACTTGTAGAAGATGGCTTCCAAGCTCAATGGGCTAGGGAAATGATCAGAAAATGTGCTCGAAAGAAGATCAAGGAAGTTCCACAACAATGGGTAATTCGGGGCATCACAAAGATGAATAAGAGAACAACTCGACTTGCAGGCTTAAAACGGGTGTCAACAAGATCGATATTTCATATGTTGGACCCCCTGAAACCCCTAACCTTGGATTTATTTTAAACTAAATTAGTTTAAAAATGGCTCGTTTGAGCACCGAGGCCAAACCAGGTATCCATTTTGGATTCCGTCAACTCCCCCAAGTCACACTCCCTACCCAAGTCGTGTTGGAACAATCGATATGTCGATTAGATCGATATTTCATATATTGGACCCCCAAAACCCCAAATCTTGGAGTTATTTCAAACTAAATTAGTTTGGAAAGAAATGGATAGTTTGAGCACCAAGCCCTAACCATGTATCCATTTTAGATTCCGTCAACTCCCCCAAGTCACACTTCCCACCCAAGTCATGTTGGAATAATCAGCATGTCGATCAGATCGATATTTCATATATCGGACACACGAAACCCTTAACCTTGGATTTATTTCAAACTAAATTAGTTTGAAAAGAAATGGATAGTTTGAGCGCCAAGCCCAAACCAGGTATTCATTTTGGATTCCGTCAACTCCCCCAAGTCACACTCCCAACCCAGGTAGTGTTGGAATAATCGGCATGTCAATCAGATCGATATTTCATATATTGGACTCCCGAAACCCCTAACCTTAGATTTCTTTCAAACTAAATTAGTTTGGAAAGAAATGGATAGTTTGAGCGTCGAGCCCAAACTAGGTATCCATTTTGGATTACGTCAACTCTCCCAAGTCACACTCTCCACCCAGGTCGTGTTGGAACAATCAGCATGTCGATCAGATCGATATTTCATATATTGGACCCCCGAAACCCCTAACCTTGGATTTATTTCAAACTAAATTAGTTTGCAAATGGCTAGCTTGAGTGTCGAGCCCAAACCAGGTATCCATTTTGGATCTCGTCAACTCCCCCAAGTCACACTCCCCACCCAGGTTGTGTTGGAACAATCGGCATGTCGATCAGATCGATATTTCGTATATTCGACCCCCAAAACCCCTAACCTTAGATTTATTTCAAACTAAATTAGTTTGAAAAGAAATGGATAGTTTGAGCGCCGAGCCCAAACTAGGTATCCATTTTGGATTCCGTCAACTTGCCCAAGTCAGACTCTCCACCCAGGTCGTGTTAGAACAATTGTTATGTCGACCAGATCAATATTTCATATATTGGACCCCTGAAACCCCTAACCTTGGATTTATTTCAAACTAAATTAGTTTGGAAATGACTAGTTTGAGCGCCGAGCCCAAACCAGGTATCCATTTTGGATGTCGTCAACTCCCCCAAGTCACACTCCCCACCCAGGTCATGTTGGAACAATCGGCATGTCGATCAGATCGATATTTCATATATTGGACCCCTGAAACCCCAAACCTTGGACTTATTTCAAACTAAATTAGATTGGAAATGGCTAGTTTGAGTGTCGAGCCCCAACCAGGTATCGATTTTGGATTCCGTCAACTCCCCCAAGTCACACTCATCACCGAGGTCGTGTTGGAATAATCCGCATGTCGATTAAATCGATATTTCATATATTGGACCCCCGAAACCCCTAACCTTGGATTTATTTCACACTAAATTACTCTGGAAAGAAATGGATAGTTTGAGCGCCGAGCCCAAACCAGGTATCCATTTTGGATTCGGTCAACTCCCCCAAGTCAAACTCCTCACCCAGGCCATGTTGGAACAATCGACATGTCGATCAGATCGATATATCATATATTGGACCCCCAAAACCCCTAACCTTGGATTTATTTCAAACTAAATTAGCCTGAAAAGAAATGGATAGTTTGAGCGCCGAGCCCAAACCAGGTATCCATTTTGGATTCTGTCAACTCCCCTAAGTCACACTCCCCACCCTGGTCATGCTGGAACAATCAGGATGTCGATCAGATCGTTATTTCATATATTGGACCTCTGAAACTCCTATCCTAGGATTTATTTCAAACTAAATTAGTTTGGAAAGAAATGGATAGTTTGAGCGCCGAGCGCAAACACGGGATCCATTTTTGATTCCGTCAACTACCCCAAGTCACACTCCCCACCCAGGTCGTGTTGGAACAATCGGCATGTCGATCATATCGATATTTCATATATTGGACCACCGAAACCCCTAACCTTGGATTTATTTCAAACTAAATTGGTTTGGAAATAGCTAATTTGAGCGCCAAGCCCAAACCAGGTATCCATTTTGGATTTCGTCAACTCCCCTAAGTCGCACTCCCCACCCAGGTGGTGTTGGAACTATCAGCATGTCGATCAGATCGATATTTCATATATTGGACCCACGAAACCCCTAACCTTGGATTTATTCAAACTAAATTAGTTTGAAAAGAATTGGGTAGTTTGAGCGCTGAGCCCAAACCAGGTATCCATTTTAGATTCCGTCAACTCCCCCAAGTCACACTCCCCACCCAGGTCGTGTTCGAACAATCGGCATGTCGATCAGATCAAAATTTCATATATGGGACCCCCAAAACCCCTATCCTTAGATTTATTTCAAACTAAATTAGTTTAGAAATGGCTAGTTTGAGCACCGAGCCCAAACCAAGTATCCATTTTGGATTCCGTCAACACCCAAAAGTCACACTCTTCACCCCGGTCATGTTAGAACAATCGGCATGTCGATCAGATCGATATTTCATATATTGGACCATCGAAACCCCAATCCTTGGATTTATTTCAAACTAAATTAGTTTGGAAATTGCTAGTTTGAGCGACGAGCCCAAACTAGGTATCCATTTTGGATTCCATCAACTCCCCTAAGTCACACTCCCCACCCATGTCATGTTGAAAAAATCGACATGTCGATCAGATTAATATTTCATATGTTGGACCCACGAAACCCCTAACCTTAGATTTATTTCAAACTAAATTAGTTTGGAAATGGCTAGTTTAAGCGTTGAACCCAAACTGGGTATCCGTTTTAGATTTCTTCAACTCCCTTAAGTCACACTCCCCACCTAGGTCGTGTTGAAATAATTGACACACTGATCAGACCAATATTTTGCATCTTACACCCCCGAGACCCCAGGTCTTTTGTGTTGGATCAATTTTTAATTTCATGTTTCAAATCTTAGACTCTCAAAGCTGAATTTGTTGAACTAAGTAGTAATATTATAACTATAAAGTCTACAAAATTAAAAGTTAAATTAAATACTCACATGAGGGGCTGTGCTGTGTTGTGCTCGAGGGTGCTCCCTGAGTCAAAATCCCCGCTTGGGAGAGGAGGGTAGCAATCACCCGAGTAATGCATGCCTCGATGAGTGTCTCAATGTCGTCTACCTCATCTCTGACGATGGATCTAATATGGGTCGTAGAAGTGCCGGTGGAGGGAGTAGAGAAGGAACTACTACCGGGGTAGGATAAAGCTGAGCTAGCACAAGATGCTAGAATCAGGATGGTGTCCAAGTTCTGTCCAAAACTGTATACTCGTCCTTTCTTCGGTGGGCCAGTTGTTGCTACCCTTGCCTCAGGATCTAACTGTGGCCGCTGCGTCTCTTCCTCCCCGTACTTTTCAATCATATGCCTTGCATGATGGCTTAGCTATTACACAGTAGTGTGGATTCAAGTTGGCTGCTGTTTTCTTGGACTGTGCTCTCCTAATCGAGGCAGTTGGGAAGGGTGAGGCTCCTAGCTGGATGGCTCTCCCGTGGTGGAGGAAGACTTTGTCTTTTCTTCAAGATAGTGGTTGTTTGCTCCAATATACCTTTAGGGAGGGGAATCAAGTGGCTGACTCAATAGCATCATATGCATGCAATGACTCTGAAAACACTATTTTTGTGCATGAAAGGGATCTTCCACGGCTGGCTAGGGGGGCCCTCAAGATGGATAAGGCTGGGTTGCCAGCCTTCCGTTTCTTTTAGTCTCTTCTGGTTGTATTTTTACTCCTTACTTTTCACTATATTGCTGTTTGTAAGGGCCAATTCTTTGTCTGCCCTTTTGTTTTCTCAGGGTGTGCCCCATTGACCCTATAATTCTCTCATCATTAAGCAATAAAATCTAGGGCCATTGGTACAGCCTGGGGGAGTGAGAACATTCTCCCTCTATGAGGGAGGGTGCACTCGACCGGTGTCTGTCCTAATTGGTCGGTTTCTTTGGTTAAAAAAAATCCTATTTAAAAACTAAAATAGAAAAGAAATGTGTATGTATATAATCTTACCACTACCGAGTGAGCTCTCTCGCTCAGATACTGATCGGTCCCCTTCACCTGGTGAACTTTAGCAAATAAATCGATGTACGAGATCATACCACCCCTCTTCTTTTCCTGTTATACATGTTATAGAGAATAAATAAGGACATATAAGAAATATAATAGAATAAAATTAAGATTATTACTTACCAATCTCTCCTTCTGGGTCGCGAAGGAAACGGATCTAGAAGTATGGAGATGCACGTCTGGATGTGACGCACGGGCGGGTTTGGCTTTTTAGGATTTGGCTATCCAATTACGCTCGGCCCATCCATCACATAGGACCTCCCAATGCTCCATCCTCACCCATGCGGGGCTGTGTGCCTTCCATAGGCCACGGTCCTCGCACCCCCCTGCTACAGCCTAAGCACGGTCCCGATAGCTGTATAATTGATGCTTATAACTTAAACTTGTTGTGGCATCCCATGCACGTTGAGCTAGTCCGGCATCAACTGGCCTCACAAACTGATATCCTCGTTTTCAAAAACTAAAAATTTATAAGTTAGTCTATTGAAATTGCGGAGTTGGGAAATATGTAATTTAAAAGATTAAATTGTATACCAGGAACTCATCATACAATCGATCGCAGATATCCTAAGGAAACTTTCAAAATGACTTATATGGGCCGGGCACATGTCGCATGATAGTGTTTGAAATAAAACGAGAAGCATCATTAGGCTCTACTTTATCCCTGCAATTATAGATGTTAAAATGATAGCCAACAATTATATAGTTGATGGATAGATAACAAACATAATTCATGAGTTTAAATATTTACTCAGAGACCCAACATGGCTTGCGTCCCTCCAGCAGTAGCAGCTGCTCGCCCTCATGATGGTTAACAGCATCGTCTGCCGATTGTGTGCCCGGGTGGGCGGACGAGCCAACTATCGCAGGTGGTGTGCCCGACGTACCTATTACAAGTAAAATAGAAGTAGTTAATCAGAATTTAGCTCATTCTTAAAAAAACTATTTATTCAACAAGTAAACATATAGAATTTTCATCATTTAACTAAGAATTTAAATAAATATACCAATAGAATGTGATGGAAGCGGTGTACTCTGTAGACTTGGTGTGGAGGCTCTCGGACCTGTAAACATAAAATATCGTGAGCAAAACTAATTTCATATTCACTACTCATTTATCTAAGAATTTAAATAAACATACCAGGAACAGGTGGTGGGAGCGGTGTAGAGGCACTCAGACATGTAAGCATAAAATATCGTGAGCAAAACAAAGTGCATAATCACTACTCATTTATCTAAGAATTTAAATAAACATACAAGCAGCATGTGGTGGGAGCGGTGTGGAGGCTCTCGGACCTGTAAACATAAAATATCGTGAGCAAAAAAAATTGTATATTCACTAGTCATTTATCTAAGAATTTAAATCAACATACCAGCAGTAGGTGGTGGGAGCGGTGTGGAGGCACTCAGACCTGTAAACATAAAATATCATGAGCAAAATAAAGTGCATAATCACTACTCATTTATCTAAGAATTTAAATAAACATACCAACAGTAGGTGGTGGGAGCGGTGTGGAGGCACTCG
Source organism: Amorphophallus konjac (assembly GCA_022559845.1). Classification (NCBI taxonomy): domain Eukaryota; kingdom Viridiplantae; phylum Streptophyta; class Magnoliopsida; order Alismatales; family Araceae; genus Amorphophallus; species Amorphophallus konjac. The sequence goes on from JAHNEJ010003411.1 coordinate 31,429, forward strand.
GACCTATAAACATAAAATATCGTGAGCAAAACAAAGTGCATAATGACTACTCATTTATCGATGAATTTAAATAAACATACTAGCAACATGTGGTGGGAGCGGTGTGGAGGCACTCGGACCTGTAAACATGAAATGTCGTGAGTAAAACAAAGTACATAATCACTACTCATTTATCTAAGAATTTAAATAAACATACCAGCAGTAGGTGGTGGGAGCGATGTGGAGGCACTCAGACATGTAAACATGAAATGTCGTGAGCAAAACAAAGTACATATATAATCATTACTCATTTATCTAAGAATTTAAATAAGCATACTAGTAGAACCCCCCCCCCCACAGCCACCTCTCCTCGAACTCCCAGTACGACCTCCTCGAACCATCAAATTATTGACAACAATAAAAGTAGTGCATATTAGTCCATAACTAATTACGAGGAGATGTGGTAAGTAATAATTATAACAAGTTCATATATGTTAAATTTCTTACAAAATCTTTAAACATTATCTATTTCATCTTCAGATGCTGAAGATATATCAAACTCAGCCTCAGCCTCATCTTCGTCATCGTCCTCATTCTCACTAGATTCATACTCTTCCTCCTCAAAGGACTCCTCCTGCCCAACAATTACTTCATTTAGCACAGTTAGATCGACTTCTTCCACTTTGTCCTCTATAGACAACCAAAGTGGCTAGTCAGAATCTATCAGATGAAGATTAGAAGCAACCAACAATGTAGTGTCACCATCGTCTGATTGAAAAAATTTGGCACTACAATCCTCTGAGACAACTTCAGTTAGATCTAACTCATAATTATGCACAAGCCATGGTATTACCCTACAGACTGCCAACCAATCTTTATTCTTAGACGATGAATAACTTGAATAATTCTCTTGCTAAGCTTGTGCGGCCAAAATGAATAGCTCATAGGTATTCAATTCGGATCTATGTTTGACATTGACAATCCCATATATTGCGTCGTTTCAAACTGAATTAGGATCAAACCAATGACACTTAAAAAGAACTATATGGTTGTCTTTTCCACGATACTGTAATTCTATGACCTCCTCAAGAATACCATAGTAATCAAGTTCATTTTCATTGTATGTACTACCTTTCACGCATACGCCGATATTCATCATACACTTATTTCGTCCATAATCCTGGTGTGAAATCATTAACCATTCATAAAAAATCCTGGATAGACATGCGCGACCTTCGAAGGTCTATAACTTATCATCTGGACTCTTTCATCAGTAGCATAACCTTCTTCAACCTATGAATATAAACCACATTACTTTAAAATTAGGCATACACCTCAAGCTTTGTGGAACTTAACTTCGGCACTTACTTGAGCTTTAAGCCATCGAGCAAAAGATCTCTCTCGTTCCTTTTGAACCTCCATGTCATTGAGGCGTGGACATTGAGTAATTAATTCTGAATGAAATTGCCTACAATGATGAATGCAGCATCACCGTAAATGGGATGATGAACGTCAAGCAACTGGCACATTTTAGCACCTACGGAGTTGAGTACTTACTCAACATAAGGTTCAATCTTAGCACAGTTTAGGAGAACATATATCTCTGTGGCCAACAACTCTCTATCCTCGAATATGTGATTCGAATAGCGTCCGAATGCACGTCTTGGATACTTAAATATGGACAACCGGTCGAACGCACCCACCTCTCCTCCATCATCATTACGTGGAGGTCGAGTACGACGAGTTTGAATTTCGGGTTCAAAGTACATCGAATAGAAGTTCAAAATTTCTTCAATAATATATGCCCCAATAATCGAACCCTCTACTTTAACTGTAGCACCCCGTATAAAAAAATGGTAGAAAAAAAATTTTTATAATATTTTTCCAAATAAACAAAAACTTTAGATAACTCTAAAGGAAGGTTGAACAAGAAATTAGAATACCCCATAAGGGCCATGTATAAATATGCCACCCTTTACGTAATGGGGCTTATACTATTCAATTTACTATTTCAAAAATACTATTCACTTACTATTCACAAATACTATTCACATGAAATAACGACTCCATATAAGGGCGCTATTTCATATAGACTATTCATTGACTATTCACATGTTATTGTTCACTTGAAATAACGACTACATAGAAGGTCGCTATTTTCTCAAAAACTATTCACCTTAAAGTAGTGACTCTTCATAAGGTCGTGATTTCCTCACCCCACAGTGCCATAACCCACGGTTTTAAAGCCCACAATACATATATAATAACCCTTTTTATTATCAAGCATGGCACGGAATAGTACACACCCAGCATGATTCTGAATAGGAACAGTTTAGGAATAGTGGGCATGAGAAAATAGCGCCCCTGACCTGAGTGCTATTTCCATAAATGGCGCCCCCAGACCAGGCGCCATTTCTTTTTGGACAAAATAAATACATATATAATATATGTATGGAAGGCCCACATGATGAAACGCCTACGTACACAGACGCTAATTCTCGAATTAGAGACTTCTTGGAAGTCGTCAATTCCTTGCCAGCAACCTGCCAAACCGAATGCCATTATGATCCTTCCAGAAGTAAACATAAACAAGTTATTTTTGCTGGCAACACACCCCTTTTACCCAACAACCGATTGAAGCATTAATTGCTTCTTTTTCCCTGGCAATGGACCCTTACGTTTTTCTTTCCTATAACTATCCCATACCCCTTAGTGTTAGAAGGTGATTGCCATCATCTGTGTAGTCTCTGCCCGTAGAATAGGGTCTTTATAGGAACGTACCTGAAGGGAGATCTTCATCCTACGTGCTTCTTCCTTATGTTGGGAAGATTGGTTTTCTTATCATCTATTCTACGTATTCACGTCAAAAGGTAGGTGTTCTCAAGATCTGGCTTAACTAGTAGTTAATATAGGTTAACATGCATGCTAGTTAAATCTGGTTATTTAAGTCAGGGGTATATCAAAAGGCTTAATGGGAAGGTTAGGCCACGCCTATCTGAAACACTAAATCTTGCGTTAGTAGATTCTCCGCCAAGTACCCCCTGTACAGCACACAGTTTATACTCATAATGTGTCCCGATTCTTGTAAATTAATCCATGTTTAAAAATTGATATCTATGAAATAAAACTCAGAAATTGTTGCATGAGCATGATCGTACGACCCTGCAAATTTTCATGTCGATCTATGTCTTTACTTCCTGATTGTGTGAACGTGCTATAAATCATGAACAGTAAGTACGTGATTAGTAGCCACCATGTTCAGAAATCCATATCTATTGAACTAGACCATAAAATTCTCGCATGAATATAGTTCTATGATCTCAATATTTTTCTCTACCTACCCATGTCCTTATTTCCTGATTCGGAGAAACTTTGAAAATATGAATAGTAACTAACCACCGTGTTCAAAAATTTTATCTATTGAACCACACCATAAAATTCAAGCATGAATATAGTTATGTGATCTCAATATTTTTCTCTACCTTCCCATGTCCTTATTTCCTGATTCGGAGAAACTTTGAAAATATGAATAGTAATTAACCACCGTGTTCAGAAATTTATATTTACAGAACCATACCATAAAATTCTCGCATGAAAATAGTTATGTGATCCTGATATTTTTCTCTACCTGCCCATGTCCTTACATCCTGATTCGGAGAAACTTAGAAAATATGAACAGTAACTTGTATCTCAGAATGAACCTCCCTGATGCGAAGCATAACTCACTTGATAACGGCTCAATTGGTGACTCTCCACAGTGACTTCAATTAATTGAAGACACTGCAGAGTGACGCCAATTGACCAAATCCTTTACATCAAATAGCGACACCCCTAGGTGTCTTCAATTAAATGAAGACACCTTGAGGGGGCGCCAATTCCATTTTTGAAAAAAAAAATATAAACACTGCATTAGAAATTTTATATCTATGAAATCAAAACCCAACAATTTTGCATGAGCATGATTCTGAACTCCAGAGAATTTTCTCTACCTATTCATATCCTTGCTTTCTGTTTTTGAGAAACTTTTACTGTATGAATAGTGTATGAATATCGTTTTGAGTCACAGAATATACCTGTCTGGTGTAAATCACCCCAACTTATTGAATAGCGAAACCCAACAATTTTGCATGAGCATGATTCTGAACTCCCGAGAATTTTCTCTACCTATTCATACCCTTGCTTTCTGTTTTTGAGAAACTTTTATGGTATGAATAGTGTATGAATAGTATTTTGAGTCACAGAATGTACATGCCCAGTGTAAATCATCCCAATTCATTGAATAGCGACACTCGGGAAGACTCCAATTCATTGAATAGAGACACCCTGGGAAGACTTCAATTCTTCAATTAACGACACCCTGGTGTGACTTCAATTAAATGAAGACCCCTCAGAGAGACGTCATTTACTTTTGTTATTTTTTTATTATTTGTAAATAGCGCCCACCCCCTATGTGGCTAATTCGTTTCTAATTTTTTTTATTTTCTAATTTTCCTAGTGAAGGTGCTTCTGGTTGAGACGATTCCAAATATATTTTTTTCACATTTTTCTGGAACCTGAAAGGCCACCAAAATACCTCGGAAAGGGCAAAAGAATTACCGAACGGGATATAACTGAAACCCATCCTCGATTTAAATGAAGACACCCCAAAGAGGCGTCATTTCATTTTACATTTTTTTATTATTTTTAGTATTTTGAAATGGCGCCTCCCCCCTTGCCACTAATTCTTTAAAAATCTGGAAAAATAGAAGAAAAAAATACCCAAAAATCCATAAAAATAGGGAAAAAAGAAAAAGCCTATAAAAAATTGAGAAACCCAAGCAAAGTGAGAAACATTACTCAAACAATGTCAATTTGAAGGTCAAATTGGGGTATTATGAGGTAATATGAGATGTACTCAGTAATGTCAATTTTAACGTGTCTTCAACCCCCAAGCGCCAATTCAGTCTGTTAGCTGCCAATCTTCGTTTTGATTACTGATTTGTCTCGTGATTCGTACCAATATAACCCTACTACAAGTTCCTGCATCATATATGACTTTGAACTCTATTCCTGGAATCTATCTTATACTCTTACAATGGCAACCCTTAAAATTCTATATTGGCTATAAATGAGAGTGGATGTCAAAAGAAATATATGAAATGCTGTGCATATAGGTCCCGGTCTGGTCCTGGGAGGAGCGCCCGAAAGTACTTGTGCCCATAGGAGTTTATTGACCATGATGTTTGGCATTGCACCGAACTACTTGCTTGACTTGACTTGCGTGGCCCAGAATGGGTAATACTTGACTTGATGCCCACAAAAGGGCGAAAGTACTTGCTTGCTTGACTTGACTGGAGACATTCCACACTTACTCACTCTCTCTCTACTTACTTGACTTGACTCGCGTGGCCCAAAAAAGGGCAATTACTTGCTTGAATGAAATATCCAATTCCATTACACTACTCGTTATTACACGAGCTTGAGATTTCTTGCTTGAATATTGCTTATTATCTTCTCGAAAAGTCTCGCTTGAATATTAATTTCTTGGAAAGACTTGTGCAATCACTTGGCAATTACTTGCTAGTTCCTTATTAACACATCTTATTGATATTCATGTGATACTCTCTTGATACAATTCTTGATACTCTTGCTTGATCCAACAAGCATCATTATACCGCATGAACTTGTAATTAACTTAAAGATTGTAAGTACTTGAGATGTAATCCCTACTGAGCGATTCACTCATCCAGTTACTTCCTAACATTTTCAGATAATTCGGATAGCGACATCCACCCGAATGGGAATGAGACTGAGTGAAGAGTGCTAGAGTCACCAATCGTCTACCATCAGCTAGTCGTGTCTTTTGATCCTCTTGAGTCTCCTTTTGTATTTTCTAGTTATGTTTGGTCTAGTCGATTAAATCCTTGTTAAGGCATGTAGCCTAGTATTTGGATTTTAATTTGGAATTGTCATGGACTAGCTTTATCATCTTTTGATTAATCGTTTAGTTGTCACTTTGGACTATTGGGATCATTAGATATTATTAGTCTTTTGCGCACTCAGTATTTATGTATGTCAAATTTTATCGCTCTAATGAAACGATCTATATAGACGTGTCACGCATCCGAGTATTTTCCGCGCTCGGGACGTGACAGTCTTCGTGGTATCAGAGACTAGGATTTCAATTTCCTAGGGAATAAGAAGTCAGGAAATTAAGAGTCATGATCGAAATCTAGGAAACCCCAAGTCAAACCCAAGTCTAAGGATAGGTTTGGTTTACACCATACCCAGTGAGATGGATAGGGCAAGGGGTTAAGTTCTTTGATGACATTTGACCTTATCGTTAAATTTGACCTTTGACCCTATAGTTGTACATGACACTTGACCTTATGGCTAACAATGATACTTAGTAGGCTTAAAAATTCCGTGTAGGATCATGGCTGCTGAGAAAGCACAATGGCACGAGATGCAGCACACCGTGCAAGGTCCTACACAAGTGCTACAGCAAGTGGCGCAAGGCGGAGCTCACCGTGGAGCCAGTGACCTTTATAGGGATTTTTGTAATATGAACCCACCAAGGTTCATGGGTTCGACTAACCCCGAGGATGCCGAGAACTGGCTAAAGGAAATTAAGAGAATTTTCCGTGTAATGCAATGCACGGACGAGAAGAAGGTTCTACTGGCTATATTCCAACTAGAGCGGGACGCTCGATGTTGGTGGGAATCCGTCAAAGCAACATTCCCTGATAACCATACCTCATGGGATGACTTTGTTGAATATTTCAACAGCAAATACTTTTCCAACCGCATTCAGGAGAAGGAGGCCACGGAATTTGCCGCACTAAAACAACGGACCCTACCTATGGCCGAGTATGAAGCCAAGTTCGCAAGATTATCCATGTATGCACCTCACTTGGTGTGTACCGAAAGGATGAAGGCTAAAAGGTTCCTCAACGGGCTTCGGCCCCGCTATATTACACACCTCGCACCGATGGACATTCAAGTCTATTCGGAGATTGTTAGGCGTGCCCAATTGCTCGAGGACGCCACTGAACTATCTAACAAGATTCGAGGAAGGGACAAGAAGGAACCTGTCGCAAGCCCGGGGAATTTCAAATCATCGTTCAAAAAGAAGCAGTCCTACAATGGAGGAGAGTCCTCCATGGGAAAGACATTTAAGAGGAGTAACAAGCCATTCTCCACTACTACACCTTCTAAGGAAGTTTGTAAATACTGTGACAAAGCCGGCCACAAGACAAAGGAATGCTGGACGAAGTTAAGAGCTTGCCTCCGATGTGGGAGCCAAGAGCATCGAATCCAGACTGTCCATTGATGAAGGAGCAAGCCACTAAGGAGGAGAAGCGTTCGATGAAGAATCAAGGCCGTCTACAAGCTTTCTAAGAAACGGAACCAATAGAAGGTGGAAGCATGGAAGGTACACTAACTGTTTGCTCTAAAATTGCTGAAGTTTTATTTGATACCAGAGTAACTCATTGATTTGTTTCCAAGACGTTTGCTGCTTTATTTTCCAAGGAGCCCGAATGGTTAGACTTAGCTATATCTACACCCCTCGAGAATAAGTCCGATATCACTCATTGTTACCCGAACTGCAAGGTTATGATTAAAGGGAACAACCTCCTGCCAACCTGATAAGCCTAGATATAAAGGGTTCGCCAACTGGATGGCAAGATAACTTTTGTGGATTTTCTCGAGCTGGTTTATATTAGCCCTCGGAATAGAACCCCTCTTATCTCGGCTCTCCAAGCTAGCAAAAGAAAAGGTTGCGTGGCTTTCCTAGCCTTTGTGACTGCCACGAAAGGTGAGGAGACGGAACTTGAAGACACTCATGTAATTCAGGATTTTCTTGATGTTTTTCTGGAAGAATTAACCGGCTTACCCCCAGAAAGGGAAGTGTCATTCACAATCGACCTTGTGCCTGGTGCTGGTCCCGGCAATTGAAGAAGCATGAGGAGAATTACCCGGTGCATGACTTAGAGCTAGCCGCAGTGGTATTTGCCTTGAAGATCTGGAGTTTCCAGTTGGTAACCATATTTTTCTCAAGGTATCTCTTGGCCGAGGTATTAGAAGATTCGGTGTTAGGGGCAACCCTACACCAAGGTTTATTGGTCCATTCGAGGTATTGGAAAGAGTGGGTGAGGTGGTGAATCGCATGGCCTTGCCTCCACAACTATCAGAAGTGCACAACATATTCCATGTTTCAATGCTGAAGAAGTATGTGCACGATCCTTTCCATGTCATTGACTACATGGATTTAGTGATACCAAAGGACCTTACCTATGAGTAGAAGCCAATGAAGATCCTCGACCGAGAAGTCCGAGTTCTAAGGAACAAGACGATCCCTATGATGAAAATCCAATTGAATCGATGCTTAGAGCAAGAAGCTACATGAGAAACCGAGGAGTCAATGAGAAAGAGGTTTCCAGAACTATTCTAGTCTGTAAGTAATTCTCACCCTCCTTGTCTTCATACATGCGATTGAATTTGGGGACCAAATTCTTTTAAGTGGGGGAGGGTGTAGCACCCCGTATAAAAAAATGGTAGAAAAAAAAATTTTATAATATTTTTCCTACTAAATAAAAACATTAGATAACTCTATAAGAAGATAACTCTAAAGGAAGGTTTAACAAGAAATAAGAATACCCCATAAGGGCCATTGTATAAATATGCCACCCTTTACGTAATGGGGCTTATACTATTCAATTTACTATTTCAAAAATACTATTCACTTACTATTCACAAATACTATTCACATGAAATAACGACTCCATATAAGGGCGCTATTTCATATGGACTATTCACGGACTATTCACCTGTTATTGTTCACTTGAAATAACGACTACATAGAAGGTCGCTATTTTCTCAAGAACTATTCACCTTAAAGTAGTGACTCTTTATAAGGTCGTGATTTCCTCAGCCCATAGTGCCATAACCCACGGTTTTAAAGCCCACAGTACATATATAATAACCCTTTTTATTATCAAGCATGGCACGGAATAGTACACACCCAGCATGATTCTGAATAGGAACAGTTTAGGAACAGTGGGCATGAGAAAATAGCGCCCCTGACCTGGGTGCTATTTCCATAAATGGCGCCCCCAGACCAGGCACCATTTCTTTTTGGATAAAATGAATATATATATAATATATGTATGGAAGGCCCACATGATGAAACGCCTGCGTACACAGACGCTAATTCTCGAATTAGAGACTTCTTGGAAGTCGTCAATTCCTTGCCAGCAACCTGCCAAACCGAATGCCATTATGATCCTTCCAGAAGTAAACATAAACAAGTTGTTTTTGCTGGCAACGCACCCCTTTTACCCGACAACCGATTGAAGCATTAATTGCTTCTTTTTCCCTGGCAATGGACCCTTACGTTTTTCTTTCCTATAACTATCCCATACCCTTTAGTGTTAGAAGGTGATTGCCATCATCTGTGTAGTCTCTGCCCGTAGAATAGGGTCTTTATAGGAACGTACCTGAAGGGAGATCTTCATCCTACGTGCTTCTTCCTGCTGTTGGGAAGATTGGTTTTCTTATCATCTATTCTACGTATTCACGTCAAAAGGTAGGTGTTCTCAAGATCTGGCTTAACTAGTAGTTAATATAGGTTAACATGCATGCTAGTTAAATCTGGTTATTTAAGTCAGGGGTATATCAAAAGGTTTATTGGGAAGGTTAGGCCACGCCTATCTGAAACACTAAATCTTGCGTGAGTAGATTCTCCGCCAAGTACCCCCTGTACAGCACACGGTTTATACTCATAATCTGTCCTGATTCTTGTAAATTAATCCATGTTTAAAAATTGATTTCTATGAAATTAAACTCATAAATTGTTGTATGAGCATGATCGTACGACCTTACAAATTTCCATGTCGATCTAAGTCTTTACTTCCTGATTCTGTGAACGTGCTATAAATCATGAATAATAAGTACGTGATTAGTAGCCACCATGTTCAGAAATCCATATCTATTGAACTAGACCATAAAATTCTGGCATGAATAGTTCTGTGATCTCAATACTTTTCTCTACATGCCCATGTCCTTATTTCCTAATTCGGAGAAGCTTTGAAAATATAAATAGTAACGAACCACTGTGTTCAAAAATTTATATCTATTGAACCAGACCATAAAATTCGCACATGAATATAGTTCTGTGATCTCAATATTTTTCTCTACCTGCCCATGTCCTTATTTCCTGATTCGGAGAAACTTTAAAAATATTAATAGTAACTAACCACCATGTTCAGAAATTTATATTTACTGAATCATACCATAAAATTCTAGCATGAAAATAGTTATGTGATCCTGATATTTTTCTCTACCTACCCATGTTCTTACTTCCTTCTTCAGAGAAACTTTGAAAATATGAACAGTAACTTGTATCTCAAAATGTACCTCCCTGATGCGAAGCATGACTCACTTGATAACGGCTCAATTGGTGACTCTCCGCAGTGACTTCAATTAATTGAAGACACTACAGAGGGGCGCCAATTGACCAGAGCCTTTACATCAAATAGCGACACCCCTATGTGTCTTCAATTAAATGAAGACACCTTGAGGGGGTGCCAATTCCATTTTTGAAAAAAAAATATAAACACCGCATTAGAAATTTTATACCTATGAAATCAAAACCCAACAATTTTGCATGAGCATGATTCTAAACTCCCGAGAATTTTCTCTACCTGTTCATATCCTTACCTTCTATTTCTGAGAAACTTTTACTGTATGAATAGTGTATGAATAGTATTTTGAGTCACAGAATATACCTACCCGGTGTAAATCACCCCAATTGATTGAATAGCGAAACCCAATAATTTTGCATGAGCATGATTTTGAACTCTCGAGAATTTTCTCTACCTGCTCATATCCTTGCTTTCTATTTTTGAGAAACTTTTACGATATGAATAGTGTATGAATAGTGTTATGAGTCACAGAATGTACCTGCCCGGTGTAAATCACCCCAATTCATTGAATAGCGACACTCGGGAAGACTCCAATTCATTGAATAGCGACACCCCTGGAAGACTTCAATTCTTCAATTAGCGACACCCTGGGGTGACTTCAATTAAATGAAGACCCCTCAAAGAGACGTCATTTACTTTTGTTATTTTTTATTATTTATAAATAGCGCCCACCCTCTATGTCGCTAATTCGTTTCTAATTTTTTTTATTTTTTGATTTTCCTGGTTAAGGTGCTTCCGGTTGAGACGATTCCAAATATATATTTTTCACATTTTTCTGGAACCCGAAAGGCCACCAAAATACCTCAGAAATGGCAAAAGAATTAGCGAACGGGATATAACTGAAATCCATCCTCAATTTAAATGAAGACACCCCAAAGAGGCGTCATTTCATTTTACATTTTTATTATTATTTTTAGTGTTTTGAAATGGCGCCTCCCCCCTTGCCACTAATTCTTTAAAAATCTAGAAATATGGAAAAAAATATCCAGAAAATCCATAAAAATAGGGGAAAATAGAAAAAGGTATAAAAAAGTGAGAAACCCAAGAAAAGTGAGAAAAACCACTCAAACAAGGTCAATTTGAGGGTCAAATTGGGATATTATGAGGTAATATGAGATGTACTCACAGTAATGTCAATTTTAATGTGTCTACAACCCCCAGGTGCCAATTCAGTCTGTTAGCTGCCAATCTTCGTTCTGATTACTGATTTGTCTCGTGATTCATACCGATATAACCCTAGTAAATGTTCCTGCATCATATATGCCTTTGAACTCTATTCCTGGAATCTACCTTATACTCTTATAATGGCAACCCTTAAAATTCTATATTGGCTATAAATGAGAGTGGATGTCAAAAGAAATACATGAAATGATGTACATATAGGGCCCGGTCTGGTCCTGAGAGGAGCGCCCGAAGGCACTTGTGCCCATGGGAGTTTATTGACCATGGTGTTTGGCATTGCACCCAACTACTTGCTTGACTTGACTTACGTGGCTCAGAATGGGCAATACTTGACTTGATGCCCGCAGAAGGGCGAAAGTACTTGCTTGCTTGACTTGACTTGAGACATTCCACACTTACTCTCTCTCTACTTGCTTGACTTGACTCGCGTGGCCCGAAAAAGGGTAATTACTTGCTTGAATGAAATGAATGAAATAGCCAATTCCATTACACTACTCGTTATTACACGAGCTTGAAATTTCTTGCTTGAATATTGCTTATTATCTTCTCGGAAAGACTCGCTTGAATATTGATTTCTTGGAAAGACTTGTGCAATCACTTGGCAATTACTCGCTAGTTCCTTATTGATACATCTTATTGATATTCATGTGATACTCTCTTGATACAATTCTTGATACTCTTGCGTGATCCAACATGCATCATTATACCGCATGAACTTGTAATTAACTTAAAGATTGTTATAACTTGAGATGTAATTCCTACTGAGCAATTCGCTCATCCAGTTGCTTCCTAACATTTTCAAGTAATTCGGATAGCGACATCCACCCGAATGGGAATGAGACCGAGTGAAGAGTGCTAGAGTCACCGATCGTCTACCTTCAGCTAGTCGTGTCTTTTGATGCTCTTGAGTCTCCTTTTGTATTTTCTAGTTATGTTTGGTCTAGTCGATTAAATCCTTGTTAAGGCATGTAGTCTAGTATTTAGATTTTAATTTGGAATCTCATGGACTAGCTTTATCATCTTTTGATTAATCATTTAGTTGTCACTTTGGACTATTAGGATCATTAGATATTATTAGTCTTTTGTGCACTCCATATTTATGCATGTCAAATTTTATCGCTCTAATGGCACAATCTATATAGACGCGCCACGCATCCGAGTATCTTCCGCGCTCGGGACGTGACATTAGCCTTGTTGCGAACCTTCATTTTCTGGTCATGCATACACCTATGACAATAATTCATATGACAATGACATAGAATGACAATGACAAACACATGTAACAACTGTCCAACAAATTATAAGTACATAATGATTACCTCTCAAATGGATACATCCATCGAAATTATACCGGTCCTCCAACTTTGGCCTCGTATGGCAAATGGATAATCAGGTGCTCCATGGAATCAAAGAACGTAGGGGAAAATATCTTCTCCAACTTGCATACTGTCGTGACCACATTCTGTTCGATAGTTTGCACGTCCCCAAGTTTAAGTTCTGATGCATATAGAATCCTAAAAAATTGGCTCAACTCGATCAATGCTCCCCATATAGGCTTTGGCAATATGTCATGGAATGCAATGGGTAGAAGTCTCTCCATGAACACATGGCAGTCATGAATTTTCAATCCATATATTTTTCCCTCATTGACATTCACACAACGAGCTATGTTAGACACATATCCATCAAGGAATCTTAATTGCTTCAGCCACTGGCACAGTTCATTGATCTGTGTGTCTTTCAACACGTAAGCTGCTTTAGGTTGCACAACTTTTCCCCGTACCTGCTGTAATGCTAGCTCTGGTCATTTGCAAAGTATCTTCAAGTCCGCTCGCGCCTTGGCATTGTCCTTTGTTTTGGCTTTTATGCTCATGATGGTGTTGAACACATTATCAAAGACATTCTTCTCAACATGCATGACGTCCAGGTTGTGCCGTATCAAAAGGGCTGACTAGTAAGGCAATTCCCAGAAGATACTTTTCTTCACCTAGTTGTAATGCTCACCAAATCCATGAAGATGTCGTGTACTACCTGACAGTTGCACTTAATCTGGTAAGTTTTGCACCTGTGCCGCCATTTATCGACCAGACATCAGTTCTAAGTCTGCATCATCCATTTCAACTGTGTTCTTAATGAATGAGTCCTTTTGCCTTCGGAAAGGATGGTCAATTGGTAGAAACCGTCAATGACAATCGAACCAGCATGATTTCTTACCATATTTCAAAACAAATGATTTGGTATCAGTCATACAGTAAGGACATTCCAACCTCCTGTGTGTGCTCCAGCCAGATAGCATTCCATATGCAGGGAAGTCACTTATTGTCCACATCAATCCAGCCTTCATAGTGAAATTTTATTTTCTATACCCATCATGAGTAACAACTCCATCATTCCATAAGTTTTTCAACTCATCAATCAGTGGCCTTAGATATATGTCCATTTTTTTTCCTGGATTTCTTAGACTTGGAATCACCGAAGTTAATAAAAGGTTCTCTCGCTTCATGCACATGCCCGGCGGAAGGTTCTATGGTGACATGAACACTGGCCAACATGAGTAAGACGCCACTGAACCTCCAAATGGGTTGAAGCCATCTGTGCATAAACCCTGACAAACATTTTGTGGCTCGTGAGCAAAGATAATATAGGTACGATTGAAATGAGACATACATCTGCTGTAATCTGAGTGTGAAAGGGAAGACTCGTAGTGACTTGTAAGGCACATCCTTCTGCTTTGAATTGTCCCCTCTTAGGTTTAAATCTATCATGCTGATAAATATCACATGATCTTTTATCTACATTATCTTGATAATATAGCATATAGTGATTAGGGCATACATCTATTTTTTGGTATCCAAGCCTCAACTCATTGACTGTCTTCTTTGCACAATAAAAATTTTCAGGCAGCTTCTCATCTCGAGGCAGCATACTCTTGATAAGGAGGAGCATATGGTCAAAACAACTCTCAGTAAGGTGAAATTCGGATTTCAAATTCAACAACTGTGAGACAGCTGACAACTGAGTGTGATTTTTACAACCATCTCACAACAGCTCATCAGCACCCTGAAGTAACTGATAAAATCTTTCAGCCATCTTGTTTGGTGGTTCTTCATTGTACATGTGTTCCCCTTGTGCATTAAAGTTAGGGCCAACAGCATCGATTACCATGACTGCATAGGTACTTGTGCCTGTAACATTGGCGGGCTCATACGACCAGACGTCCTCACCATGACACACCCAATTCATATAACCTTTCGTGAACCCTTTCCTGTATAAGTGATGTTGCACATCCCATAGCGAAAGAAATCTCTTATTTTTACAAAGTAAACAAGGACATCGGATGTAACCACACTGGTCCATTGTTGTTGGATACCCCAATGCAAAGTGAATAAAACTATCAACTCCATCTTTAAACTCCTCTGACACCACTCCGTCAACTACTCTGCGATTCATCCATGAACGATCAAGTCTAGCCATATTTACCTAACAAATTAAAAAAATCATATCAATATGTCATATTAAACTTCTAAAAAATTTTCGACAGCATCTCCCCTAAAAATTGACTATTTTCCACATTTGTACACCCTGTTTATTCACATATACATCCATATCCACATCCACTTTCACTTCCATATTCACACACCCACATTGACATCGACATCATCTTCTGGAAAAAAAATCATATCTGCATTCACATACACATTCATATCGGCATCCACACCTATCAAAAAAAATCAATTCACATACACATTCCCCTCATCCCTCTCCACTACCCTCCTATCACCCTCCCACCCTCCCCTCCCCGCCCCCTTCCCTCTCTCATTTAAAAAAAAATCCTCCCATGATGTGACACAACCCCTTGGACCAAAATTAGCAAGCAAGAACGACCCGGTGATTTCACTCAAGCGGACTCACCCGCGTAGCGCGCACCCGGGTCCACAGGTGGACCGACGATGGGGATGAGGGTCTGGGGTTGGACCTTGGGGTTCCAGTGGTATGGATAGCTAGGGGAGGACCCCAATGGGCTAGGGATGCCTAATTCACGGGCGGCGGGCATGCCAAGGGCGTGGGATATAAGGTTTCTCTCGTAACTCACCCGCGGAGGTTACTCCCAAAATTTGCAATATAGTCCAAGCACTCACTCACTGACCGAAGACACTAAGATTCAATACTAAGCAAGCAAAATTAATCCAGTAGAGAAGTGTGGTCAACAGCTCACCCGATCGGCATGAGAACGCCGATCCCGGCCGGAGACGAGGGCGAGCGGGGAAGCGTGGACTACCCGCACGCCGCGCCGATGAAGCTTCAGCAAAAGACCTGCTAGTACATGCACTACGCCCTCGCAGGGGGGGTGGACTAGGGGTAGGGATAATCAAATTACAACCCAAACTACCTCCACGCAGGGAGGGGCGGTCAGCCGGCCAGGCGGGATAGGGAGGAAAGCTAAAGAGGGTGCCGATTGAATACTCCGCCGGTTCTGCCCACTTCTGGAACTACTTGACAGGTGGTTATTGTTGACATCGCCACGAGCTCTGCCGGACTTGGAAGTCACCGAAACTAGTGCCAAATATTCGCTGATTGACCCGAGAGGGCTCATGAATGTTTTTGGAATTTCCAAACGTCATCGTAGGCCGGGGTAGGGTCTGGAACTGGACCACTCCGTTCTGGCTCTGACTGATCCCAGAACGATGTTGCAGGAAGACAGGGTCACCACGAATGCTCCCAGTGTCCAAATGTGGCGAGATTGGAACGGCTGTGATTGTGGTCAGATCCTCTTCGAGAAGCAACCAACGGGGTTAAAAATTGAGGTCGAGGCTGACCGCAAGGATGAGAATAGTGGGAAGCTATCTGACCGGATTTTGGAGAGCTGACCTGGCGCACCTTGGGGAAATAATTTGGAACGGGGAGCTCCGAACTCCGAACGATGCTCCGCTTGCTGCGTTGGACCTAGGACTAGTAGTGCTTTGCTCCAGCCAAATGGCACACCAAGATCCTCACCGATCTGGTCGTGCGAGCTGCTACAAGTCATCTCTGGCAATCTGCCAGAGACAGTCGGCGCAGTCTGGCGAGGACGACTCCACCGAACAGCACGGACGTCGAATGGAGGGGGGACCACCTCGCCTGCGAAGCTGACTTGACGATCTTTCCACCGGTAGAGGATATGCTTCCAGGAGATTCACGATGACGAAGTGGCAGCCTCTAGAACTCCGGTGTACTCTACTCCTCCAAACCTTTTTTAGGTGTGGGGTGGATAGGGGGGAAGCATGGAGGGTGTAGGAGGAGCAAATGGTAGGAGATGGACCCGGGAGGCTTCTTGGTTGGGAGAGGGGCCAGGGGGGACGTCTCAGGGTGTGGGAGAGGGTGTGGGGGCTGTTGGGTCGAAGCTAGCAGGAGGGGAGGGGAGAGCTGCGGCCAGAGGTGGAGGGTAGAGTGGGGGAGGGAGCATATTAGCTAGTGGAGGGAGATGAGAGTTTAAAATTGGGATTAATGGTGGGGGAGGTTAATGCTGGTCTTGGGGATGGAAAGAGGTCCCTTGGGAAGGTGGAGGGTTGCTTGGGGAGAGGTGTTCTACCTTAGGAGATGGAGGAGGTGCATGGGGAGTGCCAAGGGTCACCTTGGAAGAGGGTGGGAATTGAATGGAGGAGTTATGGTGATCTAGGGATATGAAGAGGTGGGTGAGGTGGCAAGTGGAGAGTGGAGGAGGTGGTGCCTAGCTGGATGAGAGAGGAGAGAGAGGGAAATTCAAAATTTGGGGAGGGGGAAGAGAGAGAGAGGGGTTCGCCCCCTAGAGAGAGAAGGAGAGGGGAGAGAGAAAGGGTATCTCACCCTAGGAGGAGAAGTCACACAATTTTTGTGGAAACTCAAATTCAAAATATCATTCAATTATTCATTAGTTTTTCACAATGGGGTTGGGGTCCTATTTATAGGAGCCCAACATTCTACATGACCATAATACCCTTGACATTTACACCAAAGACCAAGCATGTCCAAGGGTGGCTCAATGGGCCCAATTAACGGATTAGAGGCCCATTTGACTCTAAACATAGGTAAATAACTTGCTAACCTAGGTACACGACTCAAATACGAAGGGAAATTACATGACAAGACTCACATAAGAGAAAAAATACATCATATGACTCAAAATAAAGAGGTGAATCAAGACCATACGCCATCGACGATCATCGGGGCCTGGAAAAGATGAAGTGGCGGGAGATGTCCCCATCATCCCACCCTCCAAATTTAAAAAAAAATATCACACACACACTCAAATGTTTTAAAAAAATCCCTCCATCCCACCCTCTCCTTTAGCCCCTCCCCTCCGCCGCCATGAGGAAAACATGAAAGGGTAAAGCTGCAAATCTTTGTTCTTTGATATAGTTATTTTTGTTCCCTTTTATTACAATATGGTTTGCTCACAATGGACGATCTGTATGGTACTATTTTAGATCAAGCTGATACTGATATCTAGTAGTGATTTAATGATAGGTTGGCGTTTATTTAGAGCTTGGACCCACTGCTACTGTACGCATTTTGAATCTCAAAATACATTTTTAATCTGTTTATGACGGCTGCAATGCTAAAAAATGAATGGCTAACTGCAACATACCCATTGCAACAAAGTATGAACATAGAAGAAAAAAAGAAATGGCTAATGAACAAGAGGAGGGCTATGCTTCTGTAGTAGATGAATCAGTCTGCAAGACAGCAAGTAGTGATGAAGCCTATTGTTATTTCCCATGCAGAAGTCTACTAATTTTTGGTATGAGAAGCCTGTAGGATCTCCTTTCAGGCTGCTTAGCTAGTGGGCTGGCATCCATGCTGCATTGTGATAACTTCTGCTCTCTTTTACCCTTAGGAGCCAAGGTAAAATGCCTTGCAGATGCAGGATTTTTCATAGATGTGTAAGACTTTAATCCATAACCTTATGGAATTGGATTTTTCTTAATGTCAAGCTAGTCTGTTATAGAGATATGAACACACAAAAAATGTTAAAACTTTTGCTGGCTTTCATGTCCTTGGTGTAAATATTCATGGCAGGATTAGTATCGATGGAAAATAATCCATAAAATCCTTCTACAATGGCGTGGTAACATTACATGTATGCTTCAATTATTGAGCTTTCTGTCTTTTGGTGGATTATGATGGCATTTAATTAATTCCATCTTATGTTTTCTAAAAGATGACATATTGTCTCTTTGTTGTTGATTAATAATAGAATCACCAATTTTTGGTTTGACATTTACGCATGGATTTTAAGCAACTCTTCTTGCATCATGCTGTTTAACAAGGATCAGCCACAAATTTGCCCCAATCTTACATAATATCCTTCACCACCATCCCATCACCCTCCCACCATCCCTTCCCCGCCCCCTTCCCTCTCTCATTTAAAAAAAAATTGTAATAACCCAAAATTTTGTGTAAGGTATTTTAGAATTTTTTAGAATTTTTATAAATATTTTCTAAGATTTTTCTAGAAATAAATGAATTATTAAATGAAATTAAATTAATTAAAGCCAAATATTAAGGCCTTATTTTTATTGATAAACTTGGCCCTTTTAATTAAGCCCAAATGACCCAAATCCAAGCCCACAAGACTTGGCCCATATTCTAGGAGCTTAAAACATGCTATTTTCGAGTTTACAGGATAAATTACTATTTATCGGATCAATGAAATGGATAAATCAAAGGATAAATAACAAAGAGTTTGAAATAGTGCAAATTCGACGCCAACGGATTTAAACGGTCTATCGAGGAACCGTCTCAGGTATAAAACGGTCTCCACACGATCGCCATTTTTCGTCTGATCGCGAATAGTTTAGAAACATGGAAATCTTGGTTTCCTTCGAGCCTAACCACTAGGGATCGATGCAATCTATTGTCTAGAAGGCTCTAGGATGGATTAAGATCGATTTGATAACCTAATTAGGACTCTAGGGTCGTACAAATTCTTGAAACCCTAGCTAGCCCTATAAATAGCCCTTAAGTACAACCTGCGCCACCCTTAGTTTTGACTCGCATGGAACTAAGGTAAGGAGACATTATTTCAGGTAGATTCTTTAGAGTATTTTGTTCATAATAGTGAGGACTAACTACCCTCAAAATTTTGTTTTAGGAGATCAAGCCGTTAGGGAGAACAAGGCTTCCAAAGACGCTAGTTCGACACAAGAAATCTAGGAGACTATGCGACTGAGCCAGATTGATCAGCGAAGTAGAAGCCCTAAACGAAGTAATTAGATAGGAGTTCTTTAGAACTATTTATTCCTTATAGCACCCTCTTTTTGCCCTCTTAATTTCGTGGTCATAGGTGAAGAGGATCAGAAGTTAGAAGGCCACGAAGTTGTTGATTCGATTCAGGACAAACGGAAATTAGGGTCAAGTTCTTGCCCAAAATTTGAAGTTCAGAGCTCTATCTAGAAGTAGGTTATCTCATGATTGGCTCAAACTTGAAGTTAGGAATAAAATCTTTCTATTTTCACTTGTTTCCATGCATTATACGTAGACGATTTGATGTTTTATTATGACTGCATAGCTAGTATATATTGCATGCATGAGCCTAGCCCTTTAATGAACAAGATATAATTCTTACTTAAATCTTATTCTCGTATGCATATTCTTGGCCCAATATTTTTCTAGCATGATTTACTACATGTTTTTCATCATTCCCATGCATAATATGACTTAGATTAGCCTTTTAGTTTATTGTTTCAAGGCTTCTGTCCGAAGACAGAAAGTGGTCTTACAAGAACCGCAAAGCTAATCAAGCTGCCATTTAAAGGACCATTTCTCTATCTTCATGCGGCTTATCGCATGACCGTTATTATGGTTCTGGCGGTAGGTTCATGACCATTTTTTTGCCAGTCCGAACCTAATATAAATTCTTATGTTATTCACATTATATTTGTAATTCTATTATGTTTAATTTTCTGTTAAACACTTCATTTCACTGTAAGCATGTTTAAACCTTACTTTTTTATAAAGGTGTAATTTTACGTCAAAAGTTATACTACAAGTTATACTTTTGTAAATAAATAATTTCCACGTTGTAGACATATTTCATGTGGTATTAATATAATGGTTTTATTGTTGGTTTTAATCGCTCACTCTCATCTCTTGAGTCATTTTCTTAAGTACATGGTGTATACTCCGGTGGGCGACCATTAGATACACATTGCACATATAGGCAAATTTCTTGGACTTGTGAACCCTCCGCCGGATATTCCTTCGGTCAGACTAGGGGATCATGTTTCAAGGCCTCCATAAGACTTCGTGAGCCTGGGATTCCCACCAGGATGCCGAGCTGGTTGTACCCTTAAAAACTTAAATTGTCTAGAAAGCGCTCACATGATCGGTGTTTTATTTTTTGTACTCTGGTTAATTGCGGCCTATAGGAGACCATCTCTATTAATTAGCGGTCTTTCTCAGACCATTTTGTTTCATAAAACGGCCCTCTGGCGACCGTTATTATCCAGAATTCATTAGGTGTCTACTTTCTTTTATTCTGGTTGACACAGCTTGACAACGGCCTTCACTAGACCATGGTTATCAATTAAGCGGCCTAGTTGTGACCGTTTTCTTCTTGAAACGGCCTAGTAAATGACCGTTTCTTTCTGTCAGGATCGTAACCCGAGGTTTGACCTAAGGGTTGTTTAAATTCTATTCTTGGATGATCTTAGGATTATTTGGATTCCAAATCTATGTGTAAAAAGTTAATGTTAAATTATGGAACTTAATTAATGTACCGTTATGCTGCCGAAATACCGCCATAGCATAATGTTCTTTTAATTCTTCTTTAGAATCTTATATCATTTTTCGAAGCGTTCTATACCTTGGTTACTTGATCATGAAACCGTTCTTTATGTAGGAATAAACTTAGTGAAGATGGGAAAATAATAAGGAATAAGGCTAGGTTGGTGGCTCCAGGTTATAACAAAGAGTTTAGAGTAGACTTTGAAGAATCTTTTGCTCCTATAGCCCGACTAGAAGCCATTAGGATTTTACTTGCTTTTGCATGTTCACATAAAATAAAATTGTAACAGATGGATGTGAAAAGTCTAATTTTAAATGGGCTAATAAAGGAAGAGGTTTATGTAGAACAACCACCTAGTTTTGAATGTTCTCATCATGAAGATTATGTGTATAAGTTGGACAGGGCACTTTATGGCTTGAAGTAAGCACCCAGAGCTGGGTATGATATGCTAAGCTCCTTCCTCATCGAAAAAGGCTCTACAAGAGGTAAAGTAGATCAAACACTCTTCACTAAAGAGCAAGGTAAGGACATCTTGTTAGTTCAAATCTATGTTGATGACATTGTGTTTGGTTCTACTAAATCTGAAATGTGTGAGGATTTTTTTGTCCTTATGACTAGTGACTTTGAGGTGAGCCTAATGGGTGAGCTTCAATTCTTCCTCGGCTTGCAACTCAATCAAACTGATGAAGGATGCTTTATAAGTCAAGCCAAGTATATCAAAGAGCTGCTGAAAAGGTTTGACATGACAAACTGTAAAACAATTGCAACTCCTATGGGGACCTCTACATCACTAGATGTAGATGAAAAAGGTAAACTGGTGGATGCAAAGAACTATAGAGGTATGATTGGTTCACTACTATACTTAACTGCATTTAAACTAGACATCTAGTTTAGTGTTTCCCTATGTGCTCGTTTTCAAGAAAGTCCTAGATAATCCCACTTGACTACCGTTAAGCATATCTTTAGACTCAAGAGTTGGGATTGTGGTATCCGCCATCTTGTGAGCATTCTTTCATTTCTTATTTAGATGCGGACTATACTGGATGCAAGCTAGATCGCAAGAGCACAAGTGGATATTGCCAATTTCTGGGCAGGTGTTTGGTCTCTTGGACCTCCAAGAAACAACACTCGGTTGCCCTCTCTACTATAGAGGCAGAATATGTCGCTATAGGGAGCCGTGGCACTCAAGTGCTGTGGATTAAACACCAACTCCAAGACTACTTAGTAGAACTTGGGTGTGTCCCAATCTTGTGTGATAATACAAGTGCAATTAATCTTGCAAAAATTCCAGTCATGCACTCTAGGACAAAGCACATCGATATAAGGCATCACTTTATTAGAGATGAAGTCATTAAGAAAAACTTTGAGCTGCACTTCGTTGAATCAGAAAATCAGGTTGCTGACATTTTCACCAAGCCATTGTCCAATGACAGATTTTCAACTCTAAGAAGAGAGTTAGGTCTATGTAGACCTCAATTCAATCAGGTTTAAGCTCATTGTTAACTTCCTTAATACCTATGTCTTTTTTGATTGATACATTGGCTGCAATCATATTTTTTTTCTTGTAATCATCTTCAAGGGAAGTTTGATTGTTTTTGAACTGCAGTGAAAAGTTTGTTTGCAAAACAAAATCGAAAATATCATGCATATGCTTTTTCTGTTTGCATATATCAACGTGCATTGTCATGAATAATTTGAGAGGCCATTGTTCATATTAGACTACACTGCATTTGTTAATGCATTTTCATGCATGACCATGGTATATAAAATGGTGATTTACAAAAAGATAGGTTAGGCTTGTCGGGAAGCATTCACTATGTATGAGGATATACCTCCGCCTAGTACCATGAATTGGTCAGTGTTGCATATTAGGGCCATTCAGATAGGGGGAGTAATTGCATACCTTGAACTGTTCATGCATACATGTGTTCTAGGATTAGCTGCATATCAAATGAGTCAAAAATCCAAAAGGTTTATTTAAAATACATGCTTACACTCAGGGGGAGTTAGTTTGGGATACATCAGTTTTAGCCATTCTGGTAACTCCTTCTTCTTCAGGCATTTCTCCTCTACTTGCTGCATAAATTGAATACTTCTACCACAACCTTGAAATGTTCTGAAATTCAAAGATTCCAATCTGGGAACCATGATCAGAAATTAGAATGAACTCCACCTTAGGAATCTTCTATTATAACATCTTATGATCGTCCAAATAATCAGCTGGTTCAAGCTTAATGAACTCATTGGGTTTAAAGATAAATATCTTGAAATTATTTGTGTTATGTGTTAATAGACCTTAACCATCTTTTGCAATGTTGTGTCCCTAGATAATTTTTTTATGAAATCTGCAAATTCTGATAACATGGCATCATTGGTTGAGATACCTGAAGTGAGTATTATTTTTAAACAAAAGGGTAATATGGAATTCTTAAAAGTTAAAATTTGACAGAACAATGACATTGGTCCACTGAGAAACCATGTCCCTTGACCTTGAAGTTTAGTGGACTATGTCATGAAGTGTCACTGTTAACTCTACTGAAAAATCATTGTAAATCAAGGTAGAGCAATGACAAGCTCACTGAGAAACATGTCTCACTTATCAATGAAATGAGATGAGATATGTCATGAAGTGACACATCTACCTCTGTTCAAATTGAAGCATGATAGTTAGTCATGCTGAGTTCTTAGGGATACTAGCGTCTAAGCAACGTGTATCCTCTAGTTACAAAGTATGCACTGAACTTAATTGCTCTTAAAATATGGTAGCTGAAAGAAAAAGAAAATTACTAAAATATATTAACTCAATTAGAAAATATCATGCTTGTTTAACCTCAATACTAGTTTTGGTAACTCCCGAGTGTGAAAGAGTACACAAAGAAAGGTTAAACAGGGCTTCTGTCTGAAAATTTGGTTCATTTCTATTAACAATGAATGCAGAAATTTTTCAAAGAACTTTCATTGATAAACTCTGAAATCATTAGAGTTGAACCATGCAGACAAATAAGGAACAAATCATAAGTCTTTTATAATGAAAGAATCTGACAATGAGTCATTCCTGTTTTATGAAATTAGTATCAGATTGAGAATTTTCTCTACCTACACTTGTTGAATACTTTCAATATTGCCTACTGAGTTTCACCCTAGTCCACTTTTGGCATCAATGACACCCTTCTCCAATTATTTTTCCTTGAGTCTTGCTACAACATGGCTATGTTTTTCTTGATTCACTCATCTTCACATTCCAACTATGCTGTCAAACTATTTTGTTTTTGCTGATGTCAAAGGGGGAGAATAGTTTGAGAGTCATTATTTGGGAGATGCATAGTAGGCGATGCATGGAGGCATACTTGTGCATAACATTGAATTATCTAGGTCAAATTGATCATAATGACTTATAGTGTTGCCATCATTAAAAAGGGGGAGAATGTTGTGTCCATTTATTTTGATGATGTCAACACTATGACTCATCATTGAGTTTCATGTGTTTTTGAACCTTGAGTTTCATACGCTTTTTGCTCTTTGAGTTTCATACGTTTTGATTCTTGAGGTTCAAATGTTTTTAATGATGTCAAATTTTTTTAATAATGTTAATCCATGAACATCCATGAGTTTTTGCGAAGTCAGGATCGTTTTTGATCAAAGGAATGGCCAAATGCACAAAATCAAGAAGAAGAGTCAAGCTTGGAGCCGACTCCAGAACACACAAGTCAAGCTATTTTTTAGTGAAAATGCTATTTGAAGTCGACTTCAAACGGCTTACAAGACGACTTCGGAGCCACCCGCAAGCTGACAGAACATAAGTGACAAATAGGTCCATACGGGTGACTAATATGGACTAAGGGTGAGAAATAGGTCCACAAAGGTGAAAAATAGCTAATAAGACTGAAACGTGGACGGCGGAGCTAAAAGTGTGAAGAGTGTTGAAGCAGAGTCGACTCTAGTTGCCAATGGAGTTGACTCCAGTCACGTTGAGCTGAGAGCTGCTCAAAGGCGACGCCTAACGAGCGATAAGGGTGACAAATGGCTTGTTATGGGTGACAAATACCTGATAGCAATAACAAATAGCTCGCTAAAGGTGAATAATAGGCTGTAAGGCTGAAATGCATGAAAAACTAAGAAGCTGCGTCAACTCCATGGTGTCTGGAGTCGACGTTGAAGCTATGAAGGTACCATATAAACAATGAAGGCAACAAAAGGGTTCTAAAGGAAACAAATGCCATGCTAAGGGTCAAAAATAGATAAGTATGGCTGACAAATGAGTGGCAAGGCCGAAGAGCATGAAGAAGAAGAAGAAGGTTGACTTTGTTTTGCAAAGATAGTTGACTACTCTCAAAGCAACCTCAGTCCATGTTGACTTTAGTCAAAGTCATTGCTAGTCAAAGTGACTACAGCAAAGTTCCATTTCAAGTTGACTCAAGTCAAGTTGACCCAAGTCAAAGTCAACCTAGCTACAATGATCCAATCTTGTTGACCTCAGTCAACTTCGCTCCATGCATGCTCAAGACCCTCAAGCTTATAATGGCTTTTACTGGTGAAAAATACCTTGCAAGGGTGACAAATGAGCGCTACATGTGACAAATACTCAGCAAGGGTAACAAATGGCTCGCAGCAGTTACAAAAGGGCAACAACAGTAACAAATGGACAAAGGCGACGGCTAAAGGCAAGAAGAAAACATCAACGGTGATGGCTCATGAGCGGTAAGTGTGAGAAATACCCCTCAAGGGTGATGAATGAAGGATAAGGGTGACAAATAGGCTGTAATAATGGCCACTAAGGGTGAAAAATGAGTTGGTAAGGCTGAAAAATAGCCAAGCTCAATCCAAGCTCACATGAAACACTCAAGTTGACTTTGTGCCTTCGAACTCATGACTGGCATGTGTTCCTAGGCCACATGGCACCCTCCAGAAGAAATTTTGTGGAGAATATTTCCTGATTTCAACAGGACCAATCAAAGAACTCTTGGAAAAGATTTTTGTCCGAACATGCACCTTGCCTTTGGGAAAAAGCTTTAAGCCGTCGTGTGCTGCATGAAGGGGATTTGCCAGCCAATGAGATGGCAATGTACCTTATCACCTTCGAGCCAATCAATGGCCACTCTTCTTAGGATCTAAAAGTTCCTATGGATCTGGACGGTCCAGATTTCCTGCAACCAGATTAAGGGCAACACACTTTGTACCATGCATGAACAAAAGGAAGTCTTCTGGGGATGTAGTATTTTATATACAAATGAGATAGAGAGCTGAAAAAGGAGAAGTGTGGAGAGCACGCTCGGGTATAGAAGGTTCGAATAGAAGCCCAGCTCGTCCAAGAGAAGGAGATAGAAGAGAAGAAGAGCACAGCCAGCCCATTGAAGAGCTGAAGTAGGAGGACATCTGCACTTCATTCTGCAAGGAGAAGAAGCTCTGTCTCCAGCTTCTTATGGTGAAGGAGAAGCTACTCTCCAAGGAAGCAGCTAATCTGGGAGCATCCAAGGGCGCCTTCCAGATTTCAGACAGGGACATTTTTTTCATCTTGTTTGAGTTTCCCATATCCTATCTGAGTTTGGTGCTTTGTTATCTTTTCATTTTGAACATCTTTTCGCTGACATTGTGAACCATCCCTACCGGTTGTAGTAGGAAGACAGACTGAGCTTGTGTTCTGATCTGTGGTGAACCGTCCCTACCGGTGATAGTAGGAAGACAGACTAAGCTGGTGTGCCCTGATCTGTGGTCTGACCTTATATGCCTTTAAGTTGTGTTTCAGCAGTTTAGTGCAGTTGCACTATGGAAGCCTCACTTAGTTGAGTAAGGGGTGGACGTAGGACTCTAGGTAGAGTCCGAACCACCTTAAAACCTTTGTGTCTGTGGTTTGCATTTGTGATTGTTCTTCGCTAGATGCTTGCTTAGGCCGACTTACATATTCTTGATTGCATCTACCGTGTGAGGTTCTTGCTTTGTGTGAGGGTCTTTATATTCCGCAGTTCTTATATCAAAAAAAAGGGGGCAGATCTATTCACCCCTCCCCTCTAGATCAACCATTCCTACACAACAGATCCCTACCATGAAACAAACACAGTAACAGCAGTGCTAAACAACAAAAGTAGTAGCAGGAGTAGCAACAGAAAGAGTAAAGAGGAGAACAACCGTACTACACAGAAACATGACAGTCGATAGAACCTCGGCCCTCTAAACTACTCCGAACGGCAATAGAACAGCAAGCCCCAATCTCACATTGTCGGGGGTTTCCGAACCACCAATAAATCACGAACTCTTATCGCTAAGGCCTATGGAAACAGACCAAGGCCCTACCAAGACCTACACGGCCCAAAGGTACGGTCACGACTCTGTTGTCATGCCTCCTACACTATCTACAGGTAGAACCACGGTAACTCTCTACCGGTACCCTAGACCTCAATGTCGAAAGGATAGAAAATAGGTCGAGGAATTACGTCATCGCAGACGTAAACCAAACCACGAGTATCACAAGACGAAACCACAGGTCTATAGCTCATGCTGTACGAGAACTACGTAAGCCACGAGGATCATGTGTAATGTGACAAAAACACCTCCTCACTAGAAGAAAGACCATATGCGTCCACTGACGTCCTACACTACGCCTCGTGTGTCTCCCACTCGCCTCGAACGCGGTAACTAAGACACCGAACAAGTAACCAAGGAACAACCATCACGAGTCACTAGTCAGGGTCATGCCCGTCAGTGTTAGTCCAACGCCCCTGACCACGTGTGCACACATAAGCTCAATGTCTTGAGCCAGACCTCTAGCTAGTTTTTCCCTCCCATCGGACTCTAACGGCTATACAAAGGGGCCCACAACAACTAGCCTAAAAACCATCTCTACCGAGAACTATCTCGCCACCACTCCCAGGTGGGTTGACACACGAAAGTGTCGTCAGGCTACGACTAGTGGTGGATCACTAGACACAGAGACTCTCAAACAGAAATGTCAAAGTACAGACAGGCTAATGCGTACCTAACACAAGTACCACGGAACACAAAGCAGAACACAGCTACAAGACTCAAGACAGCCGACTAGACCAGCTGAAACAATGATCCTTAAGTCACAGACTCGGATCAAGATCATTGTACATAGTGACAACAAGCCGACAAATCAACCTAGTCCCTCGGTCAAAGAACCACGGTAAAACACATTATGGAAGCGACACAGAACAACCAGATCCACATCATCAAATAATAAGTCCTCGGCCCCTTAGCCGCTCATCGGACTCACAATTCCGCATAACAAGAAACATGGAATGTAAGGGATTAGTTGAGCCCTCAAACCAATTGGACAAGTAAACCGAATAACATAATACCCCCAAGCATCCAAGAACATAGTCTCGATCCTTACAGGATAACCGAGACACTCACGGGGTCACGTGTCAACCACTAGGTCACAACCGGGTTGACCGGAGACCAAAATAGACGAAGTAGGGTAAAGAGAACCTAGTAGCTGTTGAGACCAAACCACCTCCTGTAGGGCAAGAAGGACGTGGTTAAAGGATGACTGTGGCTATCAAACAATGGCCAAGACACAGTTATGGACAAACCGCCTTTGCCATGAACAAGGGAACAGAGAAGAGAAGACGAAGACTGCATCGACGTTTCACGAAGCAGAGTCGATGGAAAGACAATCATGGTTACGAGATGACCGCGGCTATCAATACGTGGTTAGAAGATGACCGTGGTTGAACAGGGGTACAAGGTAGGATGAAAGCGGATGATTGATAACCACCTTCTGAAGGACGCGGTTATCAGCTGACCGCTATCTAACAGGTCAGTTTCCCAAGACATGGATCTATCCCAACCACTTCTTAGAAGTCACGGTTGGTCGAAGACCGCGGCTTAAACTGCCTTGCCCACACCGACTAAAACATAACGCGGTTCCAACCGGACCACTTCTAAGCCCGAGGGAAGAATGCGGTTTCTGGGTTGCCACGTCTTGCTTCCGGTCTAAAATCTGTAAAACCTCCCAAAACCCGATGATTCCACGCCCCAATCGTTCCCAAACGACGGGGAAACAATCACAAACCCCATACCAACCTTCCACAAGCCAGAAGGGATCCAACAAACCACAAAACGGTATCCAAACGGGCGATTTCCACAAATTAACCCAAAATGACTCACATGGGCATCCAGCCTCGCACCCGCCCCAAACCGCGAGCAATTACAGCCAAACTGACGGGAATCAAATCCTGACAAGCTAGGGTTTCAAATTCTATGATTAGAATCGAATACCATCGCCTAGAACGGCAATTTCGTCTCACACCTCCGAAACATGCATTTTACCCCAACATAGGAAAACTCGCTCAAACTCGCGCTAATCGGCACGAAATCGCGAGAAGATGCAGGACAAAGGTAGAGTATCCATCCCCCTACCTCCATCGAAGATCTCACGCGCCGAAAATCCCAAAACCACGTCGAAACCATCACACGAACCCACACCGTCACTTTGAATCCACGGAACAGGATCGCGCCAACGCCACACGTCGTTCCTCATACTATCACGCTCCTGGTCGTCTCCATAGTGTCCCCGCCTCGCCCACCTCCGCCATGGTCGGCCGCCCAGGGGAGAAGGGGAAGAGAGGAGAGAGAACGGAGGGAGAGAGTGAGAGACATGAGAGGAGAGAGGAGAGAGGAGAGAGGAGAGAGGGTGAGGGTTAAATAGAAAAGGAAAATAAGAAATTACGAATATTTCTGAAATCTAATTTTTGGCCCAAAATTCTGTAACATCAGAAAAATACGGAAAAATAATCTCTGCGATCCTCAGAAAGAGCACAACACACCTGCAGCATCTCAGAGTCTCAAAACTCAACGGTTCACTCTCCACAAGATTTCACAAGTTATATAGCAGAAAAATCCGAGTGGATTGTAGAACACGATCTGGGGCCCACGAAAGCTCTTCGATTTCGATCCGAAAGATCCAGGGCAATACATCCTCCCCTCCTTTAAGAAATTTCATCCTCGAAATTTAAGGAACCAACAGGGAACAAGGAAGAACAACCCAATCAGCTGGCAACGCTCTTAAACATCCAACTGAACCTTAAACACACAAAACACGATAACACGATTGTCGAAAAAAAACACAATCTAGAGGAACACTGCCAAACCATGATCACAAGCAAGATCATCATGCTCCGGGTCTCAAAGCACAACGATCCACAGAACGCGCATGGCACACAAAGGAACACAAGTCTGGCACCTCCAAATCATCGCATCATCGCTACCGTCACACATATGAAAGAGATATGAGCCATGCCATGACACAACCACCAAAAAAAAACTCACACTCGGCGGATAACACAAGCATCAGCTCTCACAAAGAAAACAATCATCTCGACTGACTACTACAACCCATCGGCTTCCGCACCATAAAAATAATCGAATTTGGCCCACAGAATGCCAATGACACCACTAGACCAAAAACACAATCAAGTCGGTACTCACTCAGACATTACATCTGATTTAAGTTTCATGCCAACTCTATCATCTTAGGAGAGTACAGCAAAACCAACCAACAAGACCTTAGTCCACACAACTCCACACTCAGACTTACAAGGAACTCCTCCCAAGCTGACTACAAGCATAATCCATCATACAACCAAATGATGGACACCTACCAAACCCCGGCTCCGCTCTCACCATAGAACCACGGGACAACACTGCAAGCTGGGTCACTTCAAGGCATAATCACAGCTGACCACACGGCTAATTGTGCCAACCGCTCACAGCTTACCAATAAGGACCCATAACAACCTCTCAGAAAATGCATCTCTAGGACCACGATCACGTCCTGAGAGCACAACTTCCAAGAAACGTAGAAAAAGGGGTACTCAACCACCATATTTGCCGACATATTTCCTAATTCTCAAACTTGCCAGTGCCAACAACCACAATACCTCGAACAAATGGCATGGAAACTAACATCATCAAGGCACAGATATCCAAGACAATCTCACACCGAGGAAACAATCCTCTCGGCTGGTCAGAATCTTCCGATCCCACAATCCTTGACCAGTGGGTTGTAGGCCCACACGCTTCCACTGCGTACTCAACACAACGCACACAGGCATCACGGATAATTCGGCATCTGCATCTCAACACATCTCTCGGCGCCATCGCAATTCATCAAACTGTAATGTACCACGCCTCGAGTACTGATCATGTCAATCACCGTTCACAGGTTGCCACAATGCAAACCATCATGCCAAGAGCCACAAAACAATCCACAAAGAACACCAACCTCAGCTCATCCTCAATCCCTGAAACAATGCTGAACCTTTACATCTCAACAGCCGCCTCGCACGGCACGTCGTGCACAGTGCACAATGCCCCCCAATTCCAAAATCTGGGTCCAAAACCAAGCCATCACCACATAATATGAAGATCAGGTTCAGAACCAACACGACCCGCACATAAGCAAACATGCAGGACTAAGGATTCACCGAGACAACACTTCCAAGCTTACCTCAAAACAACACCACAAGACAAGATGAGAAAGATCAAGCTCGGCTAACAACTGCTCACCAAGAAGGAAATCCTTAGCTCGCCCAAGCACTCTCTCAAACAGGGCATCCAACCTGCCACCTCAACCACAACCTTAACACCTTGGCACCTCAGGGGCTGGCTAAACCTCAAGTTGGGATGGCCAAAATGAGATTAATCTCCACCAGAGAACATACATGGCCATAACACCAACGACAATTTCCATCAGCCACCTGATTACGCCACAAAAATCTCGAACGCCACACCACAGACTCACACCTGTCGGCAACCTCTGCCCAGCGCAGCACAATCGAGACCAACACCACGACGAAAGGATGACTCTTCATCACAATCCTCAGGTTCTACACCAACATTCAGGTGAAAACAAAAACACCATCATAGTGCACACAAGCTCTCACGCAAGAAGCAAAGCGGTAAACAATCACAAAACCTATGCCAGCGGCCAACTATACTGGACCTTATGGACTCTGACCACTCGCTCTGATACCAACTGTGACGACCTAGCATCCGGATATCGGGTAAACCCGATACCACTTGGATCTGAGAGGCCTCCCACGAACTGAAAAGCTCAGAAGGGAAAGAAAGGTGTGTGTGGGTACATTGAACTTCAAGATAAAGCAGTAAACAATTCTACAATTATGATCTGGACTATTAAATTAACAGGAATAAAATTACATTTTCAATTAAAGCTACAGAGTCTAGTCCAAAGAAAAGTACAATCTATAGGAAAGAGAAAATTTACTCTCAAGTTGGGAGAAGCCCGACACTAGCAAAGCTGGCACGAAGAACCACCGCACGGTACCTCCAAACCTCGAGGCAGAGCACCTACACCTGAAAAGACAAGGGTGAGCCACGTCTCACTGGCTCAGTAGGGGTCTCGCAGATCCCTACCACGAAACAAATGCAATAACAATAGTGCTAAACAACAAAAGCAGTAACAGGAGTAGCAACAGAAAGAGTAAAGAGGAGAACAACCATACTACATAGAAACACGGCAGTCGATAGAACCTCGGCCCTCTAAAATACTCCGAATGGCAACAGAATGGCAAACCTCGATCTCACATAGTCGGGAGTTGCTGAACCACCGATAAATCACGAACTCTTATCGCTAAGGCCTATGAAAATAGACCAAGGACTTACCAAGACCTACACGGCCCAAAGGTATGGTCACGACTCTGTTGTCATGCCTCCTACACTGACTACGGGTAGAACCACAGTAACTCTCTACCGGTACCCTATACCTCAATGTCAAAAGGACACAAAACCACTCGAGGAATTACATCATCGCAGACGTAAACCAAACCACAAGTATCACAAGATGAAACCACACGTCTGGAGCTCACGCTACATGAGAACTACATACGTCACGAAGATCATGTGTCATGTGATAGAAGCACCTCCTCACTAGAAGAAAGACCAGATGAGTCCACTGACGTCTTACACTATGCCTTGTGTGTCTCCCACTCTCCTCGAACGCGGTAACTGAGACACCGAACAAGTAACCAAGGAACAACAGTAACGAGTGACTAGTCAGGGTCACGCCCGTCGGCGTTGGTCCAACGCCCCTGACCACGTGTGCACACACAAGCTCAATGTCTTGAGCCAGGCCTCTAGCTTATTTTCCCCTCCCTCGGACTCTAATGGCTAGACAAAGGGGCCCACGGCAACTAGCCTAAAAGCCATCTCTACTAGGAACTACCTCGCCACCACTCCGAGGTGGGTCAACACATGAAAGTGTCGTGAGGCTGCGACTAGTGGAGGCTCACTAGACACAGAGACTCACAAACAGAAATGCCGAAGTACAGACAGGCTAACACGTACCTGTCACAAGTACCACGGAACACAAAGCAGCACACAACTACTAGACTCAAGACAGCCGACTAGACCTCCTGAAACAACGATCCTTGAGTCACAGACTCGGGTCAAGATCGCTGTACAAAGTGACAACAAGCTGACAAATCAGCCTAGTCCCTCGGTCAAAGAACCACGGTAAAACACATTATGGAAGTGGCATAGAACAACCGGATCCATATCATCAAATAATGAGTCCCCGGCCCCTTAGCCGCACATCGGACTCACAATTCTGCATAACAAGAAACACAGAACATGAGGGATCACCTGAGCCCTCAAACTAATTGGACACGCAAACTGAGGTAACATAATACCCCCAAGCATCCAAGAACATAGTCTCGATCCTTAAAGGATAATCGAGACATTCACGGGGTCACGTGTCAACCACGGGGTCATGTGTCATGAAGAGAACCTAATCGCGGTTGAGACAAAACCGCCTCTTGCAGGGCAAGAAGGACGTGGTTAAAGGACGACCGCAACTATCAAATAATGGCCAAGACGTGGTTATGGGAAAACCGCCTTTGCCACGAACAAGGGAACATAGAAGAGAAGACGAAGACGAAGACTACATCGACGTTTCACGAAGCAGAGTCGACGTAAAGACAATCGTGGTTACGAGATGACCACGGCTATCAATACATGGTTAGAAGAAGACCGAGGTTGAACAAGGGTACAAGGTAGGCTGAAAGCATATGATTGATAACCGCCTTCTCAAGGACGCGCTTATCAGCTGGCCGCTATCTAACAGGTAGGTTTCCCAAGATGCGGATCTATCCCAACCACTTCTCAAAAGTCACAATTGGTCGAAGACCGCGGCTTAAATCGCCTTGCCCAATTTGACTAAAACATAACGCGGTTCCAACCGAACCGCTTCTAAGCCCAAAGGAAGAACGCAGTTTCTGGGTTGCCGCGTCTTGCTTCCAGTCTGAAATCTGTAAAACCTCGAAAACCTGATGATTCCACCCCCTAATCGTTCCCAAATGATGGGGAAATAATCACAAACCCCATACCAACCTTCCATAAGCCGAAAGGGATCCAGAAAACCACAAAATGGCATCGAAACGGGCGATTTCTTCAAATCAACCCAAAATGACTCACATGGGCATTTGTCCTCGTACCGACCCCAAACCACGAGCAATTGCAACCAAATTGACGGAAATTGAATCCCGACAAGTCAGGGGCCCAAATTCTACGATTAGAATCGAAAATCATCACCTAGAACGGAGATTTCATCTCACACCCCCGAAACATGCATTTTACCCCAACATGGGAAAACCCACTCAAACTCGTGCTAATTGGCACGAAACTGTGAGAGGATGCAGGACAAAGGTAGAGTATCTATCCCCCTACCCCCATCGAAGATCTCACACGCCAAAAACGTCAAAACTACGTCGAAACCATCACACGAACCCATGCCGGCACTTCGAATCCACATAACGGGATCGCGCCAATGCCACGCCTCGTTCCTCACGCCATCATGCTCCTGGTCGTATCCACTGCTTCCCCGCCTCGTCCACCTCCGCCACGGTCGGCCACCCGGGGGAGAAGGGGAAGAGAGGAGAGAGAACAGAGGGAGAGAGTGAGAGACGTGAGAGGAGAGAGGAGAGAGGAGAGAGGGTGAAGGTTAAATAGAAAAGAAAAATAAGAAATTATGAATATTTTTGAAATCTGATTTTTTGCCTAAAATTCCATAACATTAGAAAAATATGAAAAAATAACCTTCGCGATCCTCGGAAAGAGCACAATGCACTTGCAGCGTCTTAGAGTCTCAAAACTCAATAGTTTAGTCTCCACAGGGTTCCACAAGTTATATAGCATAAAAACCCGAGTGGATTGTAGAACACGATCTAGGGCCCACGAAAGAGCTCCGAAAGCTCTTAGATTCCGATCCGAAAGATCCAAGGCATTACAAAAAAGTTCTGAGATCTCTCACTCCAGCGTGGCACACTATGGCCACCATAATTGAAGACTCGAAAGATCTGTCATTTATGACTATTGATGGGTTGATAAGCTCGCTCATGACATATGAGCTTAACCTGAGTAGGAAGGAGGAAGATCATAAGAAAAAGAAGTTAGTGGCACTCAAAGTCTCCGAGAGCACTGATGAGTCCGGTGACGATGATGAAGATGACTATCTAGAAGGAAGCCTAGTTGATCATGTGATGCACACCAACACTCGTCGTGAAAATGCGGTGTCATAATTTTAAAAATTACCACACTCACTCACTAAAAAGATTTTAAAATCAAGTAGGGTGGTGAGAATGAGTCGACCCTACGAGGAGGAATATTTTCAATTTAAACAAGTTGGAAATCCCTTATATTTGTGAAAGTCGAATTTTGAGTGAGTTTTTGAAAACTAAATTAAAATTGCATGAAAATAAATTGCTTAAAATTAAATCTACCTACAGAATATTGGAGGAGTGGAGAGAGAAAATAAAAGGAATAATTGCATAAAATGAATTTTTATTGCTAAGAAAATATTACAATGTCTTATGAAAACTAAAAATTACAACTAGAATAAACTAAGAGAAAAGGGGAAGAAAGGAGCCGGGAAAGTAGAAGAATAGCACCGTCCACATGCCGTGCCGAGCCTTTGAGATGGTCACCCTGCTTTGGAGATGAACGCTGCCATGAGAGCACCGAAGAAGAGAATCCACATTTGGGATATGAGGAGAGATTAGAAGAGGGAGAGGAAGATAGAAGAAGAGAAGGCTTTAAAACAATAAAGAGTATAAATAAAAAAAGAGCCTGATTAAAACTAGAATAACATTAAAACTAAGAAGAATTAGAAGATGTGGAAGAAGAAGAGGTTGAAGAGCTTGAAGAAAGGAAGAACTTTTATGAAGAGAGCAGGAGGAGAAAATGATCAAAAGAGGGTGAAAACGTGAGAAGAATAGAAAGGATACGCGTGGGTGAACATTAAAATGGGAAGAATATAATGTTGAAAAATAATAAATAACTTAAAAACAAGAGAGATATAGTTAAAGACAAAAAAGAATAAATTAAAGAGCTTTTAAAAATGAAGAACTTATATGAAGGAGGCAAGATGAGAAAAAGAGAGGAAGAAGGAGAAATAGGAGGAAGAACAGAGAAAAATGCTACTTTGCGAATGAATAGGATAGAACAGTGAAAAATAGTAAATAACTTAAAACAACGATGAGTTAGAGGAAGAGGAAGAAGAAGAAAGTCTAGATATTTGAAAAATGAAGAACTTTTATGAAGAAAGCAAGAGAATAAGAGGAGTAGAAGGGGGAGAAAATCGACGACCTAAGCTAGGGGGAGAAAGAAGGGCGGATTCCCTTTCTACGGTGGCTCACATGGGATATATAGCATGCACAGGGCTTCCTTGGGCTGGTTTCCTAATTGGACAAGGATCCCCCTAATTTCTCCCCAATAATTTCTTCACAAGATAATTCCATAAATATTCTTTCTTATTTCTCCCTTCACACAAATAAGACATGGCGGCTTGCTTTGACTTGGTCAATCAGAGGAGGGAAAGGGGGCTACGCCTCTAGGGCATCCCTTGCCCTAGTTGTCACACCCCGACGCGGAATATCGAGGGCTTGAGCGAGTCGTAATCAAGCATGTCGATCAGAGCATGTACAAATTTAATTCTAAGACAAAGATTGATGAGAAATGATACTTTTATTCCATCAAAATAGAGGTTTACATTGTTAATTCATAAGTCATAAAGGTAAATTATAAACTTCCAAATCCAAAGTACATGATTCTTGTAAAACACTAATGGTCTACATAAATCCTAGGGAAAAGGAAACCACTCTTTCACTCTTGTCCATTCCCTTATTCAATGTCATTTCCTGCAACAATTTAACCAAAACGTAGGGTGAGCAAAAGGGTCAGTAGAATTTTATATCTCTAAAAACCAGGCAATCTTTAAGTGTTTAACAATTTAAGTAATCTTTCCAAGTTGCATCGAAAAGTGTATAACATGTGTGGAATTTACAAGTAATTGAGTTAACAACATATCAAGAGAAATTTTTGAGTAATAACTTTGAACAAGTAAAGAATTTCATGTAACTGGCCATTTCACGCAAGTCAAGTAATTCATGTAATTTTTAAGTAATCATGTAAACAAGTAACAAGTACGAATAGTGAAATGCCGTAAAAATCTAACAAGTCATGCACTTTGGTGTAATGCCACACCGTGGTCAATTAACTCCCATGGGCACAAGTACTTTCGGGCACTCCTCCCAGGACCAGACCGGGCCCCATTAATGTCAGGCATTGGGTCGGTGGATCATAAGATCCCAAGTACGTTTAGACATCCACTTAACAATATGGCCAATGAATTTCAAGAATAAGCTCATTTGTAAAAAGTACAGATCTGACAAAAATCTCAGAAGTTGCAAGAGAAGTGAATAATAATTTTAAGGTATCATGTTTAACGACATTAAGTCGTGGAATTCAAGAACGAACGGAAACTAAAAAGAAAATTCAAGTAAATAGAACTAATAGAATTATTTTAATTCCATAATTTAATCTTGTGTTTAATTGATTTAACAAGTGTTTAGGCATATTTTCATAAAGTTTTTTATATCCTGGAGGTATTTTAGTTTCGCCAAAATGCGGATTGTATAGCCAATCGGATTTCTGTTATGAACGTGGTGTAGGTAAGCACCATGTTCACGAAATCATTTGAGAATTCATTATTAATTCTGTTAAAATTCAGAAGTATTAAGTTTTAGATAAGATGTATATACTTTTGAATTAAAATCGTGATTTCACATATTATTGATATTTTTAATGATAATAAGATAGAATAATAGATTTATCATGCAGAAAATAATTTAACATGCTAAAACGTAATTTTTATACACCAATTTACTGATAACATGATAAAATAGATTTTTACATGCTGTAGGTAATTTTCACATATTTATTTACTGATATTAGGATAAATATATATATTTGCATGCTTAAGAAAATAGATTTATTATGCTAAAAATAGTTTCATCATGCTGAAAATAATTCTAACATGTTAAAGTAATTTTTAACATGTTAGAAATAATTTTATCATACTGAGAGTAATTTTATCATGCTGAAAATTAATATTTAACATGCTAAAATTAATACTTAACATGCTAAAATAATTCTCATACAGTAACTTATTAATGAGATGATAAAAATAAGTTTACTATGATGTTTACATAAATTATCTGATAACAAATAAATTTTATCATGCTGAAATAATTTTTTTACATTTATTTACTAACTATTTGATGGAAAAATAGATTTATCATGCTGAAAAAGTAGTTTTTAAATGGATTTAATATGCTGACAATAGTTCTAACATGCTAAAAATATTTCTACCACGCTGAAAATAATTTTATCATGCTAGAAGTAATTTTAACATGCTGAAAGTAATTTTCATGCATCAATTTACTAATTATTTAATATAAAATTAGGTTTAGCATGCAAAAAAAATAGTTTTAAATGGATTTAACATGCTGAAAAATAGTTTTCATATCTCAGTATGGATAAAATATATTTATCATGCTGGAAGTATTTTTCATGTATTAGTTTACTAATAATATGGTAAAAATAGATTTTTACATGCTAAAAATAATTTTTATTCTACAAAAATAATTTTTAACATGCTGTAAAAATTCAAACATCATAATATTAATTTTCCTTTATTTTGGTAACTGAATGCTTACAATTAACGTGGATTCCAAATGCTATAATTCTTATTGTATAGTGACTAAACTTTAGTCCCACATTAGAAGTTAGAAAAACTTCATTGGCTTTATATGTTGAAGAGTTGACCTTTGGTGGCACTCAAGTTATAGATTGGACCCCGGGCATTCTGGGAAAGTTGCTAGCGCGATCTGGAAATTTATTTGATTATATATTTTTTGGAAAACTGGATTTCTGATAACGCACTAGCTCTGGATAGCACGATCTAAAGAACGCGTTGTCCAAGACTAGCGCGATCTGAAATGTTAATATATATAAATATATATTGAAAATATGGACGATGAAAATAGGGTATAGGAACGTGCCATGTCGGGGCAGCGCGTTTATGAACGCGCCCCTGATGGGCAGCGCGTTCTGGTTCTGAAAAAAAATGGAAATACCCCTCCAATAAAAAGACTATAAGTTACTCATTTCTTAACGAAATTTAGAGAAACAGGTATCAATGGAAAGAGCACTGAAAAATACACAAGATAGTATGCTTTAATTAAGATTTAGCCCGAGAGACACCTATATTTGAGTATATCTAAGGAAGAGGTAGAAAAATAGCCCCAATAATAAGAAAGCCAAGATCTCCGAATCTTCCCTTCAAATCCCCTCCAATCTCTGCAGCAGCATAGCCTAGGCCACCAAGGATGATTTGAGGGTCGAATAGGGTCCTATTTATAGTCAAAACTTATCCAAATTTGTCAAGATTCCTTACCTAATTTTAACAAACCCTTTAACTCCGAATTACAAGAAAATTCACACTTCTCCTCTCAATCTAGCCTTAATTTGGTGTGAAACCAATGGAAAAATGACTGGTCTAAGGTGGCTGGTAGGTAAGGGTTGATTCTTGAGTCAATCTTCTAGAAATGGAGTTATTTTAATCCCTTAAATGTCATATTAAACACATGTTACGAATTTAAGGTTAATTTAACCTTTATTGAATCCTTTAACCATTAATTCAGCCCATTATAGATTATCCAATGAGTTAATTATAATCCTAATCAATTATATGGACTTTTATTTGGCTTACTATGCTTTTTCTAAGGGTTAGAGTATTTAATTTTTATTTACCTTAAGTAAATTCAAGTAAATGCATTTATTTAGTTTATTTCATATAGTAAAAAATATAATTTAATTATTTCATGAAGATTTTAATTATATAATTAATTGAAAATAAATTATTTATCATTTTAATTTATCAGGTTTCTACACTGGTTCTATGACAAATTCGCCCCTGACCCTTCTAGCAAATGCCTAGAGTGTCCTGCACACACAATATTTGAATTAAATTCATAGAAAATTATTACTTTACGAATAAAAGTCATGAGTGCTTACAGTTATGGAATGGGAAATTAATCATCATGCCCCTCAACCCCTTGTTATTCATTAATTATCCATAAATTAAGTTATTTTGCATAAAAGGCCTTGATTCAAGTGAGGTTGCATTTAGCTATAAAATATGTATAATTGTCTAATTATGTGTACTTAAAGTGATGTGTGTGACATAAAATATCAAAGAATTATGGGCACTCATCACACCCCACAACTTACTCATTGTTAGTCCCTTAGTAATGCAATTAGATTAAAATTTAGGACCAGCAAGAGTTTACAAAGTTCATACATTTATATCCATGATGTGACACACCCTAAAGGATGTAGCAACTGGACCAAAAATCCCTTGGACTTAAACAAACAAGCACAGTTTGCAAGAGATTCGGACCAATATCGGCGGCCACTCACCCGACACTCACCCAAAACCCGGGGTAACTCGGCGATGCTGAGTCGAGGTTGTGAGGGCTAGACCCATGCAGGTAGAGGGCCAGCAAGGCCAAGGTTCTCCCCAAGGGTATGGAGGCCCAATTCAAGGACCGACCGGGTGCCGAGGGCACGGGATCCTCTCTCTCTCTCCACGGATGTCACTCGAAGTAATGGAGCTTGCGGGACCGAGCACTCACTCTCATGGGCCAGCGGAGCTATGAGCTAATATTGAAAGAACAAGGTACCCAAATATGAGCAAGGGGTAGAGCACTTACTCGACCAGTTTGAAGAAACCGGTCCCGTTCGGAGACGTGGGCGAGCGGGGAAGCGTGGGTTCGCCACATGTCGCACCGGTGAAGCTTCGACTTGTTTTAAAGATTTACACCACTACTCCCCAAGCAAGGGTGTTGAACAAAGGGAGGGGAAGCAAAAATTACATCCAAACACTACCTC
This sequence comes from Amorphophallus konjac, assembly GCA_022559845.1. Classification (NCBI taxonomy): domain Eukaryota; kingdom Viridiplantae; phylum Streptophyta; class Magnoliopsida; order Alismatales; family Araceae; genus Amorphophallus; species Amorphophallus konjac. The sequence continues at coordinate 73,069 of JAHNEJ010003411.1, forward strand.
CCATAGGGAGGGGCTGTAAGCCGCCCAGGCGGGGAGAGGAATGTTGAACTAGGAACTAATTGAAAGGATGACGCCGGTTCTGTCCACTCTTTGGAACAGCGGATAGACAGTCGGTGTTGACGGCGCTACGGACTTTCCCAAACTCCATTTTCAACGAAACCAACAGCAAAATCTCCTGGGTTGGCCCAGGAGGACGTCCAATTTTTGGTGGAATTTCTGAATGACGGCGATGGTCGGGGCAGGGTCGTGAACAAGGTCGTTGCCTTCTGGATCTGGTAGCTTCTTCACCGCCGCAGCAGGAAGGCGAGGTCGCCACGGACGATCCCGAGCTCTGATTTAGGCGTGGCTGGAGTCGATGGATTCGTGGTTGAACCCTCTTCCAACAGAGACCTACGGGGATGTCGGGGAAGGTTGGAGTTGATGGCGAGGGCCCGAACAGTGGTCAGGTGACAGATCAGTTTCAGAGGGAACAAATCAGCGCACCCGGGGGAGGAAAATGGAAACTCACAGCTCCGAACGCCGAACGGAGTGCCGCTTCTTGGGACTGGAAGGAGACTTGTTGTAGAATCCCTCAGCCAAGCGCCGCTTCCAGAACTTCAAGAGGATGGCCGTGGGAGCCTCTGCAAGTTGCTTCAGGTTGACTGTCAGGAAGCGGATGCGTAGTCCGGTGATGACGGCTCCCCCGGGCAGCCACGAACTCAGAACGTACGAGGCCACCACCGTTGCGAAGAAGACTGGGAGACTCTTCCGACAGTTCCTTTTGTGCTTCCAAGGGCACCGGGACGATGACGAGGCCGGCTCTTCAAGTTGCTGGTTCTCTGCAACACTCTCAGCTGTGAGCAGATCCGCCGGTGTAGCTCCAAGTAGGCACAAGCTTGGGGTGGAGATGGTATTAAAGGGTGATGGGAGATGGTGGAAGGGTAGGAGGGGATGTGGGGGAGGTAAGGAGGGTGAATAGGGTATGGTGGAGGTGTAGGGAGAGGGGGAGGATGCAGGGGGGCTGGCTGCTGGTCTCTGCACAAGGAGTAGAAGGAGTGGTGGTGGAGAAGCTCAAGGGAGGAGGGAGGAGGGAGGATGAGGGATGGGGCGGCCAGATCCAAGGGTCCCTTCTTGGGGGTGACCTAGGGTATGGGGAAGGAGAGAGTGGAGGGAAAATTTTCAAACCTCTCTTGGTAGTTGGAGGATTTCATGGGGGAGAGGGAGGATTGTGTTGGGAAGGCCAGGATTATCCAAGGGAGGGAGGAGATTTGGTGGGAATTGGTGGGGGCAATGAATGCACCTAGGGAAGTGAAAAGGTGGGTGAGGTGGCAGCTTAGGTGGCAGTGTTAGGGCTGATGTGGAGGTGACATGGGCTGGGGGAGGTGAGAGAAGAGGGGCGGCCAAGGGTGGAGGAGAGAGTGGGGGAGTTAACCCCCTAGAGAGAGAGAGAGAAAGAGGGGGAAAGGGAGGGGGTTTCTCACCCAAGGCTTCACACCCTCTCTAATGGATTCTCTCCACTAAAAACTTGAATTTTGAACTCAAAATATGGTAACTTCATTAGCTTTCTCAAATGGGGTTGGGGTCCTATTTATAGGGACCTAACCTTTTACATGACCAAACTACCTCTAGCTTTACATGTAATGACAAAAGCAACGTAGTAAGCCAACCAATGGGATAATGACTCAAACATAGGGAAATAAACTAAAGACCTAGGGAAATGACTCGAATAAAAGGGAAAATACATCAAATGACTCAAATAGAAAGCTCAAAATGGATAATTAGGCCCACATAGAGTGAAGCCCGAGCCTACACAACTCCAGAGTGTGACGACGACCCGAGCCAGAGGGAGTCATGGGTGATGCCTCCATCAAATCCCCTGGGCCGCGAAGAGCTCGACTCCATCGAGTAGGGGTCCATCCTGCTGTGAGACTGCTCGAGAAGGTCGGGATCCACTGCTGGAGATCTTCCCGACTCACCCACGAATCCTCCGAAGGAGGCCGATCCTTCCACCTGACGAGATAGCGCTCGTATACCTTGCTCCTGGTGGCAGTGACCTATTCATCCAATATTCGCTCAATTCGCTCATGCTGCGCTCTCTTGGCTGGTGGACTCTTCTCATGGGTGGGTGCTCTCTCAATGGGGAGAATGGGCTCAATATCCTCACTGGGTACCACCGCGGGACCTTTATATGGCACTAGGTTGGCCACGTTGAATGTGGGGCTCACTCCGTACTCCTCGTGAAGATCTAACTCATAGACATTAGTGCTAATGCGCCTCATAACATGGAAGGGACCAGCCCCACGAGGCCTCAATTTGGAGGTGGCTCCCGGGGAGAGCCACTCCGTCCTTACCATCACAAAGTCACCCACATGGAATTCTTGGTGACGCCGACGAGAGTCAGCCTGCCTTTTATAAGTCTCATTCTTCTTACTGATGTGCTTGCGAATTTCTTCATGCAACTCTCTAATGTGTTGGGCAAATGACTCAGCCGAAATAGACACTCTAGCATGCTGGGGAAGGAGAATAAGATCAGAAGGTTTCCTTGGCTTATACCCATGCACAACTTCAAATGGACTCATCCCTATGGACTTATTGATAGAGTTGTTATATGCAAATTCAGCCTGAGGTAGAATGAGATCCCAATTCCCTAGACGATCCTCGACAAGACACCTAAGGAGGTTCCCTAGACTCCGATTAACAACTTCGGTTTGGTCATCAGTTTGAGGGTGGTAGGCTGTGGAGAATTTGAGGAGGGTACCCATCAAGTGTTAAAGGGTCGTCCAAAAGTAGCTTGTGAACTTGACATCCCTATCGGAGACTATGGTCTTGGATAACCCGTGGAGTCGAACCACCTCATCAAAGAACAATCTGGCTACTCGGGAGGCATATGAGGTTTTGGAGCATGGGATGAAGTGGGCCATCTTAGAAAATCTGTCAACTACCACAAAGATTGAGTCATGCTTCCTTTGAGTCCTGGGTAGGCCTATCACAAAGTCCATGCCACAGACGGTCGGGGATGGGGAGAGGGGTGTAAAGGTCGGTGTTTTGCTTCACCTATTTGGCCAAGGCACATGTGCGGCATTGACTCACTATCTTGGCTACATCTCTCTTGAGGCTTGGCCAAAAAAATTGACCCTCAACTAGAGCAATGGTTTTGTGAACCCTAAAATGACCAGTTAGTCCCCCTGCATGTAATTCCCAGACCAAGAAATCACGGCGTGAGGTCCGTGGAATGCAAAGCTTTGGTCCCTTGAGGAGAAACTCATCCTCTAAGATAAAACCCTCATGTTCCTGGCTAGATGGGGTGGTTAAGGTGGTATAGATGTGCCCAAAGTCAGGGCAGCCAGGGTACACATTCTTGAGCCTCACAAACCCGGTAACCTCCACATGGATAGTGGACAACAAAGAGATCCTCCTACTAAGTGCATCCGCTACGCGGTTCTCACTTCCTGCCTTGTGTTTGATTACAAAGGTGTATGATTGGATGTAGTCAACCCAGTGGGCATGTCGGGCATTCAACTTTTGCTGGGAGTTGAGGTATTTCAGGGCCTCATGGTCAAAAAATATGATAAATTCTTTGGGCAACAAGTAGTGCCTCCAATGTCAGAGGGACTGAACCATGGCATAGAACTGCTTGTCATAAGTGGAGTATCTTATCCTAGCATCACATAGCTTCTCACTGAAGATGGCCACGGGGTGCCCCTCTTGACTAAGGATCCCTCATATTCCTATCCCGGATGCATCACATGTGACTTCAAAGACTTTGGAGAAATCGGGTAGGCATAGGACCGGGGCTTAGGTCATCTTCTTCTTAAGCTCTTGGAAGGCTTTGGAGGGTGGTTTGGTCCACACAAAGGTCCCCTTTTCGAGACAATCACTGATGGGGGCGGTGATGGTGCTAAATCCCCAGATAAACTTCCTATAGAATGTGGCCAACCAGTGGAAGCTTCGGACCTCATGGAGGGTGTGGGGTTCCGGCCAATCAAGGATAGCTTGGACCTTCTCAGGATCCATGGAGACGCCCTTGGTAGAGACTACAAATCCTAAGAAGGTTATGGACTTGGTCATGAAATGACACTTCCCTGGGTTGACAAATAGACTCTCATGCCGAAGGACGGTGCAAACTTGCCTAAGGTGGTTAAGGTGGGCCTCTTAGGACTGACTATAGATGAGAATGTCATCAAAATACACCACTAGGAAGACCCCAATGTAAGGCCTAAGGACCTCCATCATAAGACGCATGAAAGTACTTGGGGTATTTGAGAGCCCAAAAGGCATGACTAACCACTCATAAAGGCCGTCTTTGGTCTTGAAGGCCGTTTTCCACTCATCTCCGGGCCTAATTCTAACTTGCTGATAGCCACTCTTAAGGTCGATTTTGGAGAAAATAGTGGCTTCAGCTAGCATATCAAGCATGTCATCAGGCCTAGGGATGGGGAACCTATACTTGATGGTGATTTTATTAATGGCTCGACTATCCACACACATCCGCCATGATCCATCCTTCTTGGGGGCGAGAAGGGCCGGGATAGCTGTTGACACATGAAAAGTGATAAAATAATAACAATATATATACATATATATAAATAATGTCAACATATTTTTCCTACTAAATCATCTTATATTCCTTATTTTCTAGGGATAGAGGAAGAGGCGGAGAGGCTACAAGGGCCCATTAAGCCCACAAAGGCACCCAGACCATATCAAAGTTTAAAAGGACGTCGAAGCCCATACTGAAGAGGGGGCGCGCCGAGAGCACCGGGCAAGAGGAGCGCGCCGATGAGAAGAGGGTTCTATAACCCAATATAAAAGCTGAGGTTCGACGAAGAAACAAGGGGGCCGGGGGGGAAAAACGACAACAAGAGAAGAAAGCCAGCGGCAGACGGGTGATAAGAAAAAACAGAGAAGAAAGGAGAGAGCCACCAACTCGTCGAGGGAGAAAGAGGGAGGATTGTCCAAAGAAGAAAAGAGAGGGGTGGGTCTCCCCTGCAGGAAAGGTGGGTCTCCCACCATGTAAGGCCCTTCGGGGCTACAATCTCCCCCTCCCCCTACTTCCTTTCTCTTCTGTTTATACGTTCCTCTGCCGTTGTGTTTCTGCTGGCGAGCTCTGTAATGCAATGGCCTCTTGAGGCTCCCTTCTGTAGTTCGGTGATGTGTTATTTCATATGAATGGAAGATATGTTAGTCCATCTATTTATGATGTGCAATTTCTTTCCATTTGTGTCACTGCAAGAGAATTTTCTTTCGGTTCGCCCGTGTGCTCCCACCATTCTACCTAGAATTTCTATAGTTCCGGTTTACGTTTCTTTCGTTCAACCCGGGGCGACGGTCTTATGGCCGCTACGACTTCGTAGAGATAGTGGGAGTATTATCTCGTCTATCAATGACGTTTGCAAAGGCATTATTACGCTCCAGGGGACACTGAGTCCTGCCACTTACTCCCTGAGTTCTACCGTGAGTACTCTAGGTTATATACCTCTGATATAAGACGGGAGCCCGAGACAGCCCATCTCGTGGCTTTCTCATCCCCCAGATCATGAGGAAAAGTAATTTTATCTGGCCATGTTCTGATGTTTGTGTTTTCCTGATGATTTTCCGTTCACCCGGCAGCTCTTATGAAATCTTAAATATCAAAACCCCCCTTTTTCAACTAGTCTCGGCGCCATCAGCTCTCGGTGCCAAATCCGCGCCGATTACCTCCCGTGCCGAAGCCAAGTTTCCTCATTTTCGCGCCGATTCTTCTGCCGTGCCGAGAAGCTGCTGTGCTGAGACTTCTCCCTTTTGATTTCTGCTCCGATAGCATATATCCGCGTCGAGATCCCTCTCAACTCCCGCATCAAGCACGAGTGTCTCGTGCTGACTATCAAGGGTGCTGTCAGCTTGACGTTTTCAACTTTTCCCTTCCCCATCTTTCATGCATAATATGCACGTATGTGTCAGACATGTCAGGGACCAGTCATCTTTACGAATGGCTTAATTGAACTAATGGAAATCCATGAATGCATGGCTCCCACTAACCACGTCATTTGCACTTGGGTCATTAACCCATTTATTAGCCCCATGCACCTCCCTGTTTGCACTCTCTTTCTGAATACCCATCTCATATGTGAGAATAGGCATTGACCCATTTATTAATCCTATATACACACCTTTGCTCATACTATTCTAAAATCAGCCCCACTGCCACATACTCATATATACAAGAGCCATTACGTGAGAGTGTGCACCAATCTATTTCTAAATGCTCCCTTGATCATATTTAGCCATTCGTCTGATCATTCTTCCGTATATATATCAGTCCATGTGCATATGTACATATGTATGTATATGGATATATATATATGTGTGTGTATATATGAACGTAAGAGTAAATAAATGCATGTTTATTTTCATGAATCAATTTCTGTCGGGCCATTCATGCCCGATTCCGTGAGAGTCGGAGGAGCTATATCAACAGAGTTTTACCCCTACATTTATTTCAATTCGGGTTTCGGGTTTCGGGTTTCCGATTTCCTTCTTTCACCCCGTCGGGACACGGAGTTCTGCCACTGCATGTTCTCCGCTGGTCCCTTTAAGGGAATATTAATGAGACACCACGATGAGTGGACACCGTCCCTCTATATTCCGATCCTCTCGGATCTCGGGTTACGCCCATCTTTCCTTTGGCTTCCATCTCGACACTCGTAGATGGATGTCCTATACTCCCCTTTTGGCATAGTCCAAAATAAGGGGAGATGCTGCCGAAATTCATTCACGATCCTTGCTTTGTCATATTGTGTAATGTTTGTGTTAAACTGATGAATTAACCCCCTGTTGTGTGGCAGAGGCCTGAGACAGACTATCTCATGGCTCTTTGCCCACTGAAAAGGGGAACATAGCCATTATGAGATTTTCCACCGATTGTTACATGGTCTCCCTAGACCTTTTATGGATGAATCTCTCCCTTTTTCAGCTCACTTAAACATCATTGCCAGAGCCCATGAAGTCCCAATCGAATGCAAAATATCCTTTCAGACTCACCAAGCCCTCACGGCATTTGAAAGGCCAATAAATATCTAGCTATCGGCGCCACCAGTCCTCCCGGCGTGACCTCCTCCCGGCGCCACTTTCGCGCCGAGTGAAGGGCGCACCGGCAAGATGGTCATGCCGACCCGGCAGTGCCGGTTTGCTTTCGTGCCGGAAACCCAGCCGCGCCGGTTTGCTTTTGTGCCGAAAACCCGACCGCGCCGATTTGCTTTTGTGCCGGAATACTTGCCGCGCCGATACCCCCGTGTTCATCGTCGCGCCGGGACCCCACCGCGCCGGTTCATCTTCACGCCGGCTCCCCTCCGTGCCGGTTCATCTCAATACCATCTACTATTCAAACACTCAACTTCCCAGCAACCTTAATGAGCCCTAAACTCAGTCTAAACCTAATGTCCCAACCTCATTAGCCTTCATGTCAACCTTCATCATATCACGGGGAATCATAGTTCTTCATCCAAGTCTAAGGGAGATAAATTAATGGGGTTTTACCCACACATTATACCGTTTGACCGTGATGTTTTCTTCTAACCCTGCTAACTCTTGGAGTTCTACCACTGCATGTCCTCCAATAGTTTCTTAAGGGGATATCAATAAATACCATGATAATGGACATTGTCCCGTTGCATCTAGATCCTCTTGGATCTCGGGCTACGCCCATCTTTCCTTTGGCGTCCATCTCGGCACTCCGTGGATGGATGTCATATATTCCCACTTGGCATAGTCTAAGATAAGGGGATATGCTGTCGGATTTATTCTGTATATTAATATATTATATCTTATTTTGCATAATCACATGCATCTCCTATCCGGCAAATGAATGAGCATACCTATCATATTGGTTTCGCCCCTAGGACCCTTCTACTTTGGCGATTAATCAAGGGTTGCCCTTCTTTGGAAGGACGTAATTAACGTCATAGCCTTTATGGTATGACGGACTTCCGGTCCCGACTCGAACTTCACAATCGACTGACTGAGTCAGATCGAGCGCATAATAAATCGTCACTCCGGTGACTGGCACGCCTAACAAACCAACTAACAAATCAATAAATAAAATTAATAATAAATTAATAATAAATAAATCCATTCCCACAAGCTGGCACGCCCGGTGGGACCAAGTCCCCCTTCATCTCTTCGCCAAAGTAGAAGGCCTGGAGGCCTTCCCCAAAATACTGATCGTTTGCTCATTCTGATTTGCAGTGATCTCAATGGCTGGTGGATTTGCCGCGCTTGCATTCGGCCCTCAAGTGGTCGCTACCCACGCGGAGCATGGGTACCTGGCGGTGCCCACTGCTTTCAAGACTCTGCCACCAGTGGTGGGGTTCCCTAATTTTCTCGGAGTCGCCTTCATCAACCTGCTGAGGGTCGAAGAGGAGGAAGCTAACAAGATTGTTGCGGCCAAGGCCGTAGCCCCTGCGATGGCGAGCTGTCCACGGAGAACCACTCCGTCTCGCCGTACTATCTCATGCTTTGTCTACCACGTGGGCTACCATGCTGTCCCCTTCAGTGACAAAGCGTCCGGGCGCAAGAAGAAGAAGAATCAAAGAAGAAGTGTTGTTGCTGTTTCCCGAGGCCGACTCTCGACTTCCGGGAAATCTGTTCTACTTGGTGGCGTTCGTGTTTATCTGAACGGCCGCCATGCTGAAGCTTTGCCGGATCATATCATCCCGGCGGTTCCCGTTCACATCCCCTTTCAGGTGCTAGCAAGCCAGAAGGCTGATTTAGACATGAATGTCTGGGGGGAGCTAGCTCCCAAGCTACCAAGTTTCAAGCAAGTATGGGTTCCCAAGAGGACCCAGAGTTCTGCTTCGACCACACAAGATTCAACATCAACTATCAAGGACCCCAGGTGTGGGGGCAATAAATCTGCACTAAAGGAAGAAGAGGTCATGCCAGTGGCCTCTCCGCCTGCTCATAGGGTCTGTGCCAGGCAGACCAATGTTCTCCGACGTTCGACAAGATCGAACGTGTAGAAACCCGATAATTACAAATGAAAAATATATTTTTTTAGTTGCATTATGTAATTAAAATTTTCATAAAATAAGTAAATTACATTTTTCTATATGAAAAACGCTAGTTTATTGAATAGTTGTTAAAAGCTTTGAACCTTGGATAAATCCTAGGAAGCCCAATAAGAGTTCATGTAAGGGACTGGGAGAGAATGGCCATTTGACAATTTATGATGGGTGGAATAAATAAAATTGCAGGATATATTAAAGGATGGAAAGGCCTAATTTCGTACATGTGCTTCATATGAGAAGCGTAACATGTGCATAATTGGGAAGGTGGACTTTGACCCTAAGCCACCCTTGGACCGTCCGCTTTCACACCCAAAGATAGGCTGGAAGCTGCGTTTACACTTTTCTTCTAAACACGTACTCAACGCATTGGTGAGATTAGCTGGAAAAAAAAAACCTAACGATTTGGGCAAGGGATTGGCTATAAATAGCACCCCTTATGACCCTCAAACCATCCGTGTAGATCAGATATACGCTGCTGTGAAGGTGGTGGCGAATTGAAGGAAGATTTAGAAGATCAAGGGTTCTTCTCATATTTGGGGCTTTTCCATAGAACTGCAAAAAAGGTAAGTATCTCTCAGGCTATACTCTAATTAATTCATGCTAGCATGATCGTTTCTTTGTCCTCTTTCTATTGATAGCTCATTTGCTAAATTCCATCATTAAATAAGCAAGTTATGAACGTTCGATTGATTTGGGGTGTTCACGATCTTTTTATCCAGAACGTACTGGCTTCTGCAGCATGTTCTTATCCCTTAACAGAATATAAGATTAATTAAGACGTTGGCTTTGAATTATATAAATAACTAAGATGCTGATTTGTATAAACTAATTAAAGACGCTGGCTAATTATATAAAAGATAAAACGTTGGTTTTATACAGGTTAAGAAGCTGAGACACAAACTAAGTCTAAGACGCAGACTTAAGACGCTATGTAAGACGTTGGGTCTGAATGGATATAGAGACGCAATAAAAGACGCTAGACTTTGAAAATGGTTGTGCATTAGACGCTAAGACTCTGGGATGTACAGACTTGGGGATGTACAGACTTGGCTTGTGCTTTAGACGCTAAGGCTTTAGATGTATAGACTTGGGGATTGGTTAGACTTTGGAGGAATGTATAGACTTAATGTTAGCATTAGTGTTGCATTGTATAGACTTCATGCATTGTACAGACTTAGTGTACAATGTATAGACTTAATGTTAGCATTGTATAGACTTAGTGATGCATTGTATAGACTTCATGCCTTGTATAGACTTAGTGTACAATGTATAGACTTAATGTTAGCATTGTACAGACTTAGTGTTGCATTGTATAGACTTCATGCATTGTACAGACTTAAATAGTGCAGTGCACTGACTCAAACAGTGATTTGCACTGACTTATATAGTGTTTTGCACAGACTCGTGCAAACATAAAGGACCCATTACACGGACCCCACAGTGTTTTGTACCGACCTTAGGTGCAAGCTTGTAAGAACATACATCGCCCCATCCAGTAGTGCACTGACCTTGTAGTGGACTACACCGATGCAGTGATATGAGATTTGTGAGCAACTTTTGTTCTTTTTAAACCACAGCGTCAACGCAGCACTCCACTGCGTCAACGCATTGAACCTCATTTAGCGCATTCACCGCAACCGCCACACACAATAAAACAGACAGTAGTATATTCTATCATATTAAATTATTTTCAGCATGCTACATCTATTTTTTTATCATGTAATATATTAATGTATGAATAAATATTAATATCTAAACTCATTATTTTAATCCTTGAATATATACGTTTCTTTACTAATGAAGGGTCCTTTAGTAAAACTTGATGCCTTTTTGAATTCTAAAATCATTCTAAGGCATTAAAATAAGTCTAATAAAATGACTATCTTAAATTTTTCTTCCTACTGATCGTTCATTTTTGAACTCCACGACTTAATGTCGTTAAACATGATGCCTAAATGGTTATCTACTTTTCTTGCAACTTCTGAAATTTTGTCAAATCTGTGCTTATTGTTAACAACATATTCTTGAAAATCATTGGCCATATACATTAAAGTGGATGTCTAAACGTACTTGGGATCTTCGGATCCATATGACTCAATGTCTGGCATTAAATGGGGCCCGGTCTGGTCCTGGGGGGAGTGCCCGAAAGTACTTGTGCCCATGGGAGTTGATTGACCAACGGTGTGGCATTGCACCGAAGTGCATGATAGATTTACTTGATACGGCATTCCACTATTCGTACTTGTTTACTTGTTACTTGAAAATTACATGAATTACTTGACTTGCGTGAAAATGGCCAATTACATGAAATTCTTTACTTGTTCAAAGTCATTACTTGGAAATTCATCTTGATATCATATTATCTCAATTGCTTAGAAATTCCATTCATGTTTATACACTTCCCGATACAAGTTAGAAAATTGTTTAAATTGTTAACACTTAAAGATTGCCTGGTTCATAGAGATATAAAATCCTACTGAGCTTTTAGCTCACCCTACGTTTTGGTTAATTGTTGCAGGAAATGAAAATGAACAAGGGAATGGACAAGAGTGAGAGAGTGATTTTCCTTTTTACCTAGGTTTATGTAGATCATTAGTGTTTTTACAAGAATGATGTACTTTGGGATTGGAAGTTTGTAATTACCTTTATGGCTTATGAATTAGTGATGTAAACTTCATTTTGATAGAATAAAAGTATTATTTTCCCATTCATTTCTGACTTTAGAAATAAAATTGTACATGCTCTGATCGACACGCGTGTTTATGACTCGTCGCGCCCTCGATATTCCGCGTCGGGGCGTGACAGTCTTTGTGGTATCAGAGCCTAGGTTACATAAAATCCTAGGTTCATTCTTAAAACATAGTTTTCCCTCAAACATAGGTTCTAGATCAATATCTGGAAATTTGATAGATCTTGAACTTTCCCGGTAAGATTCGGGTAGAAACACGGGTTAAGTTTTAAGAAAAAGGGAATTATCAGGAAATAAATACCAAAACAAAAATAATAAACCTTGGAATTATGGTTTCAGGCTAATTCTCGTAAATGGCCGCCGAGAGAGCTCAATGGCGCGAGATGCAGCGCACGGTTCAAGGCTTAACATAAGCCCTCCAATAGGTTGCTCAAGGAGGAGCAAACCGAGGAGCCGGAGACTTGCATAGAAATTTCCGGAGCATGAACCCTCCCAAGTTCGCTGGATCTACGGATCTGGATGAAGCCGAACACTGGATTAAGGAGATCGAGAGGATATTTCGAGTCATGCAATGCACAGACGAGGAAAAGGTCCTACTTGCTACTTTCCAACTGGAAAGGGATGCACGTGCCTGGTGGGAATCGGTCGAAGCTACTTTACCGCACGACCAAAATCTATGGGAAGAGTTCGTGGAACACTTCAATAGCAAATACTTCTCCGATCGAGTACAAGAAAGGAAGGCCGCTGAATTTGCCGCCTTAAAGCAAAGGGGTTTATCAGTTGCGAAATATGAAGCATAATTTTCGAGGTTATCTCGGTATGCTCCACATCTCGTGGGTACTGACAAAATGAAGGCACGGAGATTTATTAATGGCCTTAAGCCGCAATATATTACTCAACTCGCCCCGATGGATATTCAATCATATTCTGATATGGTACGGAGAGCACAACTCCTAGAAGATGCAACGGAGTTATCGGATCGCATCCAAGGAAGAGAAGCCAAGAGAGAGCAAATTACTGGGTCCGGAAGTTTCAAACCTTCCTTCGGGAAGAAAAGGCCCAATGACGGGCGTAACTTCATCAAGGACGGGCGTAATTTCAACAAAGGTGGACGTAATTTTCAAGGGGACAAGAAGCCGAGGATATTCGACAAGCAAATTGTCCCTATATCGGCAACATCAAAGGAATTATGCAAATACTGTGAGAAGCCCGGACATAAAGCCGAGGAATGTTGGAGAAAGCTCGGTGCATGTCTTCGATGTGGGAGCCGGGAGCATAGGATCCCGAATTGCCCTCTTCTCAACGAGCAAGCTCCATCACCGGCAAAACTTCCTATTATTGCCAAGAAGCCAGGAAGACTTCAAGCCCTTATGGGTACGGAACCTACCGAGGAAGGAGGCATCGTGGAAGGTACTTTTTTCATATACGGCAAGCCTGCCTCTATCTTATTTGACACCGGAGCTATGCATTCAATTATATCTAGAAGATTTGCTGGTCTTTTACCTATGAAGCCTATTCCATTAGATTCTACACTCACTATTACTACCCCTATTGGAACGGGAACGGAGATTAAACACTTCTATCCTGATAGTGAAATTCTAATTAGTGGTTATAACTTACCTGCTGATTTGGTATGCATGGAGATGGAAGGATATGATGTTATTTTGGGTGCCGACTGGCTATCTACACATGGAGCTAGTGTCAATTGCAAGTTGGGTACGGTAACTTTTATGGGTTACCCCGACCTTCTATTTTCTGGCATCAGGCATTCTAGACACATATCCCTCATTTCGGCCCTCAAAGCCGAGAAATTATTAAGAAAGGGTTGTGTCGGCTTCTTAGTTTCTATCACTATGACCGAGCACACAGAACCCATTCTAAAGGACATTCCTATCGTTCGGGATTATTTTGATGTATTTCCGGACGAGTTGCCTGGTATTCCACCCGAGAGAGAAGTGATTTTTTCTATTGATTTAATTCCGGGAGCGGCACCAGTTTCTAAAGCTCCATATCGGATGTCTGCCGTGGAAATGAAAGAATTAAAGGATCAATTATTGGAATTACTGGAGAAGGGGTTTATCCGACCAAGTACTTCACCTTGGGGAGCCCCAGTCTTATTTGTCAAGAAGAAAGATGGTTCGATGAGACTATGTGTTGATTATCGGCAATTGAATCAACTCACCATCAAGAATAAATATCCATTGCCGAGAATTGATGAATTATTCGACCAGATTTCTAGAGCTCAATATTTCTCAAAGATCGATCTTCGATTTGGTTATCATCAATTGAAGATCAAGGAAAGTGATATTCACAAGACGGCATTTCGGAGTAGGTATGGACATTACGAGTTCACTGTTATGCCTTTTGGCTTAACAAATGCGCCTGCCGCATTTATGCAAATGATGAACAGCGTATTCAGGCCGTACCTCGATCAATTTGTGGTTGTCTTCATTGACGATATTTTGATCTACTCCAAGTCAAAGGAAGAACATGAGGAACATCTTAAGAAGGCCCTTCAATTATTAAGAGATCACAAGCTTTATGCCAAATTAAGCAAGTGTGATTTCTGGTTGGAGGAAGTTTCTTTTCAAGGAACGGTATCGCCGTCGATCCTTCAAAGGTCGAGGCCGTAAAGAACTGGGAAAGACCTACTAGTGTGACGAAAATCCGAAGCTTTTTGGGATTGGCTGGATATTATCGAAGATTTATCAAGGATTTCTCAAAGATTGCAGTATCTTTAACAAGATTGACAAGGAAGGAGAATCCTTTTATCTGGTCCAAGGAATGCGAGAAAAACTTTCAAACTTTAAAGGATTATCTGATGACTACTCCTATTCTCACATTACCTACGGAAGGAGGAGGATTTGAAGTATATGCTGATGCATCTGGAATTGGCCTAGGTTGCGTATTAATGCAACATGGCAAGGTCATAGCTTATTCCTCACGGCAATTGAAGAAGCACGAGGAAAATTATCCCGTACATGACCTAGAACTGGCAGCTGTGGTCTTTGCTTTGAAGATCTGGCGACATTACCTCTATGGCGAAGATCACAAGAGTCTCAAATATTTATTCTCTCAAAAGGAGCTCAATATGAGACAAAGACGGTGGTTGGAATATTTAAAAGATTTTGATTTCTCTATACAATATCATCCCGAAAAAGGCAATGCCGTAGCTGATGCACTTAGCAGGAAGCCGATGGCTTTATTATCGAGCATGATGGTTAAAAAATGGCATCTACTTGAAGAAATGGCCAACTTAAACCTCAATATGGAGGAGAAGGAAGACGGAGTCTTTATTGCAAATATTCGACTCCAACCCGAGTTACTCTCGGAAATCAAGGAACGGCAAGTTGATGATCCGTTGATCATGGAAATTAAAGACAAATTAGATCAACGACCGGATTTCCTTTTAGCTAATGATCGAAGGCTATTATTCAAAGGAAGAACTTGTATACCCGATTGTTCTACTATCAAGGGTAAAATCCTAGAGGAAGCACATCGGTCAAGGTACACTATTCACCCTGGTGCTACAAAAATGTACCAAGACCTCAAGAGAACATTCTGGTGGCCGAATATGAAGAGAGAGGTAGCCGAGTTCGTAAGTCGATGCTTGGTATGTCAACAGGTTAAAGCCGAGCACCTCAAACCGGCTGGTAAACTCAAGCCTCTCGAAATACCAGAATGGAAATGGGATAGTATCGGTATGGACTTCATTGTTAGATTACCAAAGACCCGAAGTGGTTTCGATGCTATATGGGTAATTGTGGACTGGTTAACCAAGTCTGCTCACTTCTTACCTATCAAGATTAAATAGACCGTGGATGTTCTAGCCGTCTTATATGTTAAGGAGATCGTAAGGCTGCACGGTATTCCGAGCTCTATTATTTCGCACCGAGATCCGAGATTCACCTCTCATTTCTGGAAGGGTTTACAATCAGCTATGGGTACTAGACTAAGGTTTAGTACGGATTTTCACCCTCAGACGGATGGACAAACCGAGAGGGTGAATCAAATTATTGAAGATATGTTGAGAGCCTGCATGATTGATTTCAGTGGTAGTTGATAAGTCTCCATTTCTTATGATAATACATCGCATAAACACCATGTTATGTGCATATAATTAGGTAATTATGCATATTTCATAGTTAACCTCAACTCCACATTTAAATTGGAGCTTTCACGTAAATTGATTAATTCAATTATCTTATTTAATAATAAATTAAAGTTGAGGGCCATGATCATTAATTCTCCATTGCATAATCATGAGCATTTGAGATTTATGTGCACATTGTGATAATTTGTATGGACTAAAGTGCAATTATGTGTGTGTAGGACACCGAAGGCAATTACAAAAGAAGTTGGGGGCAAAAGGGTCATCACCATTTTGACCAAGTCAAATAAAGAATTCAAATTATTTTGATTGGAGGGAAAGGAAAGTTCAAAATTTCGAATTCAAAGTTTGAAAAGGAGGAATCCAAACTTTAAGTTTGGAAAGGAGGAAAAGGACATCCAAAATTTGAATTAAAGGAGAGACATGATGAGCCTTGGGAAATGGGGTGCCTAAAGTCCAAAAAAGGGGGTGCCCACCTACTTTTACTCTTCCCCATGAATCATATTCCATTTGAATCTTAGCCATCCATCTCCTTTTGATATAATCTCCACCCTCTATCTACCAAACTTTCCCTATAAATAGCCCATGGTAAGGAGGAGAAAGGGAGTTTTTTCTTTGAGCATTCTTTCACTCTCCCTCTTTCTCTCCCAACCTTAGGCCTCCGGTTGCTCCCATTTTATCCTCCACAACTCCCCTTTCATGGCGGCGTGCACATCAAGACGGGCGACGCTCCAAGGTTCGTGACGTGGACGGCGACGGCTTCTTCATCCACCTCTTCCCACGGTGATCTCTTTCAAGGCGGAGTGATCCTCTCCAAGGCTCGGCGAGGAGGAGACGATGACGTCATCACCATTGCTACTACCATCTTCACACCTTAGGCTCCTCTTTTTGTTATTGCTTTAGTTTTATTTCACTTCATTGTAATCTCATTGTGCCATTAGTGTAAACTTATTTCACATTTCATGTACTCTTCCTTTTAAGTTAATGAAAGTTGCTCTCTTGATCTAGTTCTTGCTCTTCTTCCCTCTCTATCTCTTTCTTCTATATTTTCTTTCCACTTCATACAATTATTTTCTATAGCATAAGCGCATAGTCATGGTGTTTTCAATTAAGTGTTAGAATCATTCTTTGTTTCCTCACTTTTCTTCAAACAATCAAATCACAAATATTTTCCAAAGGAGTCCAAAGTTTTTAACTCTAAAAATCTATTCTTCCTTGTGGATTCGACCCGTGCTTGTCCGAATACTACATTCTCTTTTGATCATTTTGTGCGAGTGCGGTTTTAAGATTGTTATACGCATGGTTTAAACGACGAACTTTCGCGTTATCAATTTTTGGCGCCGTTGCCGGGGAGGAATGATGATTTTTGACTTAAGAACTTTGTTTTCCTTATGTGTATAGTGTACTAATAAAGTTCTCTTTTCTTATTTTTACAGGAAAAAAGAAAAAAAAAAGAAGCAACTTGAAAATTCAAAAAAAAAAAATTAGAGGTAAGTCTCCACCTTTTCCTTAGTCTTTTTGTCATTCATTGTGAAAAAAAAAAAAGAACGGGGGAACGCTTTTCAAGTAAGTATCCAAACTTTCCCTCCTTCATTTTAATTTCATTTCTCTACATTTTATATCTTGTGGTTAGATAGGTTCACTAAATAAAAACCTAAAAAAAGGCATCACTTGAACTTCAATAAAAATCTTCATTGCAAGAGTAGAAATCACACCTTCATGTTCTAAGTCATGCATCATTTAGGATAGAAGCTCTTTTTCTTTATTGTCTAATTGTTGTTAATTACATTGTTGATGATTGCGGGAGGCAAGGTGAGTACTCTAACTTTTCCAAAAGCATGCTCATGCATTTTCATGCTTGCATAGAACCCCTTGTTTGAACTTACTTTGTTGCATATCATTTCAAAATATCTTAAGGGCAACACCCATAAGCAAGATAAGGTGGGGATTTTATCACCCTTCCTTAGCCCACAAATCATAATTCTCTTGCATCTTTGCATCACCTAGACCTCAAATAAAATTCAGTAGACATTGGCCCTAGGTTCACACTGTGGTTCTTGTGTTATTTGGGCTTACCCTCTTATGAAAACCGGTGCCTAAGGCAAGACGGTCGGATGGCAAACGCCTTAAGCGGGCTAGTGGTTTGGCATAATTAGGTCCCTACGAAAGTAGGGGGAACCTCCCACTACCCCACCCCTTACCTGGCCGGTGGAAATATTGAGGGTGAACTTAAGTTTCACTTTAGCCATTTTGTGAAACCCAATTTGTAGGTGTAGGTCACATCTAGGACATTAAGTAATTTGTGTGACAACTTGTTTGTGTTCGCATAAAAAAAAATAAAAACAAATAAAAACAAAAACAAAAACAAAATATCATCTTCTCTCTCTTCGTCTTAATTTGAGTAAAACAAAAAAATAAAAAAAAATAAAAATAAAAATCATCATAAAAAATTTTCTCTCATCTCTCATCTTTAACCTTGGTTTATGCAAGGGAGAAGATCTCAACACCGTGACTTAGTTGAGCCCATTAGTGAGATTGAGCGATTCATTTTTAATCCGGCTCAAAATCAAACCCAACCTATGGCTGAACAACACCAATTAGGGGTGCCCAAACAGATGAAGGAATATTTCATTCCTTCAAATTATCAGCCATCCACTTGTATCCAACTGCCTAATGTCCCTGCTTTGCACTATGAGATCAAATCTAGCACCATCCAGATGCTCCCATCCTTTTATGGGAAGACCAATGAAGATCCCTATAAACATCTGGATGAATTTCTAGAAATTTGTTCCACTGTGAAAATTCAAAATTTCACAGATGATGCTCTCCGCTTGACCTTATTCTCGTTCTCACTTAAGGACAAAGCCAAATACTGGCTAGGGACCTTAGGGAAACCTATTGGCACATGGGCAGATATGCAACATGAGTTCCTTAAGAAGTTTTACCCCATCGGTAGAACCAACACCATGAGACGTGCAATCACAGGATTCGCGCAACTCCCAAATGAACAAATACATGAATCATGGGAGAGATTAAAGGAACTCCTCAGAAAATGCCCACATCATGGGCTTTCCAAATGGCAAATAGTGCAAGCTTTCTATGAGGGCTTAGATGATCAAGTTAGGCAGATTGTGGATGCATCATGTGGTGGAGCCTTTATGAGTAAGAGTGAAGATGAGGCATATGCCTTATTTGAAATGTTGAGTGATAATTCAATCAACCATGCTTCCTTATCCTCATATGAGAGAACCATTGGGCCTTCTAAACGGGCCGGGATGTATCGGGTAGAACCTGATGCTAGAGTGGATGTGAATTTTATCCATCAAAAATTGGACAAGGTCGACATCATGGCCCAAAAGCTAGAACATGTTGATATGCTGGCCCATAAGTTAGACCAGCTCCTGGCCCAAAACAAACAAGAAACCACCATCTCAACTACGTCCAACCCATACCTGGACCCAACACATCATGAGACGTGTGCTTTATGTGCTAGCTCGGACCATCATGTGTCTGATTGCCCAACAGCAGCCCAATTGCCATCTTTTATACAGGAGCAAGTCCAAGCAGCCCAGGGGTTCTCTAAACCCAACTATGACCCATTTTCTAACACCTATAATCCGGGCTGGAGGAATCACCCCAATTTCAATTGGAGAAATCAACAAGCTCCTAATCAACCGACAATCTCCTCCGCATCTCAAGCTTACAAACCACCGATCCAACACCAATTCCAAGCTCAACCACCATTTCAAGGAAATGCTTCTGGTCGAGGACCGCAAGCCCAACAACCACTTCCCCGATTCAACCAGGGTCAGGCCCCATACCAACCTCCTCAGCTTAATTACGGGCAGTCTTCCAATTCTCAACAAACCTATCAACCTCCTCTGCAACACCACCATGACTCCCAAACTGATGATAGATTCCATCAGTTACAACAACTAATTCTGGCCCAAAATCAATCCTTCCAACAAACTATTCAAGCCCAAAGTCAATCTTTCCAACAGACCCTCCAAGTCCACCAGCAAACCATCTCAAAGTTGGAGACTCAATTGGGCCAATTGGCTGAAGCCACCATGAGAAGGGAAGTGGGCCAATTGCCAAGTCAGCCCATTGCCAACCCACGAAATAATCCTCCGGGCTTCCCACAACCAAACTTCCCCATTAACCAGCCAATTCCTCCTCTCCTCCAGCACCCATCAGGTCAAATGCCACAAAAAGGCCCACAACTCGAAAATGCAAAAGCAATTTCGACCTTAAGAAGTGGTAAAGTCCTCGAAGATCCTCAAGGGTCCACTCCTAGTTCATCAGTCCAGGCCCCTGACATATCTTCTGATAGTGAGGAGGAGCCCAGCCAGGAAGAGGATGTCAAGGGAAAGAGGAAAATAGAGGAAGGGCCTATCACTTACCAACCTACAGTGCCATTTCCTAATGCCTTAAAGCCCAAAAAGAAACAACCAGCCCATAATGAGGAGATGATGGAGCTCTTCAAACAAGTACATATCAACATCCCTCTCCTCGATGCCATCAAACATGTCCCGGCCTATGCTAGATTCTTAAAAGAAATGTGCACTCCTAGGCGGGAGCCACGAGTGACCCCGGAAAAGGTTCGGCTTCCTGAGAACGTTAGTGCCGTAGTCCTCAACCAACTTCCAAGGAAGTTAAAGGACCCTGGAGCACCCCTTATCTCTTGCAACATTGGGGGTGTGACCTTTGATAAGGCTCTCCTTGATTTAGGAGCCAGTGTGAATTTACTTCCCACCTCCATCTATGAGCAGTTTGACATCGGTGAGCTCAAGCCTACACCCATTATTCTCCAGCTCGCCGATAGATCAATCAAGACTCCAAAGGGCCTTATTGAGGATGTCATTATTAAAGTGAATGAGTGCTACTTCCCTGCCGACTTTCTTATTTTGGACATGGTTTCTCCCCAAGAAATCAAGCATACTCCTATCATTTTGGGTAGACCATTTTTAGCCACGGCTAGGGCTAATATAGATTGTGCTTCAGGAGTTATGGACATATCTTTTGGGGATCAGAAAGTCAGCATCAACATTTTCAAGGCATCTAAATTTTATGATCAAAAAGAAGATTGCTATGTTGTTGACACCATTGAGGAGTTATTGGAGATTGAAGGGGACAGTAGGACCAGAATAAGAGAAGAAGTTGACATCCTGTCAACTCAACTTAGGACATGGCCCCCAGTTGAACCTTTACCTCAGCTTAAATCTGAACCAGCTCTTCCCTCTTTGCAATCCCCTCCTCAGGTTGAACTAAAACCATTGCCGGCCTCCCTTAAGTATGCATTCCTAGGCCCAGACCAAACCTTGCCCGTCATCATAGCAAGTGACCTTGAACCTAAGCATGAGGAGAAACTAGTTGAGGTCCTTAAATCTCATAAGGGGGCTATAGGTTGGTCTGTCGCTGATCTTAAAGGGATTAGTCCATCCATTTGTCAGCACCATATTTATATGGAGGAGAATGCAAAATCGAGCAGAGACATGCAGAGGAGATTAAATCCACACATGAAGGAGGTGGTCAAAAATGAGGTGGTCAAATGGTTAGATGCCGGAATCATCTACCCAATTTCTGATAGTCAGTGGGTCAGTGCAACACAAATAGTCCCCAAGAAATCAGGACTGACTGTGATCACCAATGATCAAGAGGAGTTGATACCTACTAGGTTGACCACGGGATGGAGGGTCTGCATTGATTATAGGAAGCTCAACTCTATGACAAAGAAGGACCATTTTCCCCTCCCATTCATTGACCAAATTTTGGAAAAATTAGCAGGGCAAAAATACTTCTGTTTTCTAGATGGGTATTCTGGGTACAATCAGGTGGCTATCTACCCAGAAGATCAAGAAAAAACCACATTTACATGTCCCTACGGAACATTTGCTTTTCGGAGAATGCCCTTTGGATTATGTAATGCGCCTGCCACATTTCAAAGATGCATGTTAGCAATTTTTTCTGACATGGTGGGCAACTTTTTAGAAGTTTTCATGGATGATTTCTCCATTTTTGGGGATACATTTGATTCCTGCCTTGATCACTTAGCCAAAGTAATGAAGAGATGCATTGACACTAATCTTGTCCTCAGTTGGGAAAAGAGCCATTTCATGGTTAAAGAAGGTATTGTGCTAGGGCACATAGTGTCGGCAAGAGGAATTGAAGTAGATAAAGCCAAAGTTGATCTCATTGCCAAACTGCCACCACCCACCTCAGTAAAACAAATCCGATCATTCCTGGGTCATGCCGGCTTCTATCGCCGGTTCATCCAAGACTTCTCCAAAGTCGCTAGACCTCTCACTAATCTGCTAGCTAAGGAAGTCCCATTCCATCTTGACCAATCATGTCTTGAGGCTTTCGAATCATTGAAAATGGTATTGACCAATGCCCCAATCTTACAAACTCCTAATTGGTCATTACCTTTTGAAATTATGTGTGATGCCTCGGATTATGCTTTAGGTGCTGTTTTAGGGCAAAGGGTAGACAAAAAGCCTGTGGTGATTTACTATGCGAGTCGCACACTCGCTGATGCCCAACTTAGGTACACCACAACAGAAAAGGAGTTACTTGCTGTTGTCTTTGCCCTTGAAAAGTTTCGGTCCTATCTGCTAGGGGCCAAAGTCATTGTGTTCTCTGACCACTCAGCTCTCAGACACCTGCTGTCTAAAAAAGATGCCAAACCAAGGTTGATTAGATGGATCCTTTTATTACAAGAATTTGATTTGGAAATTCGGGATAAAAAAGGAAGTGAAAATGTTGTTGCAGATCACTTGTCCCGAATTATCACATCAGACACCACACCCTTAAAAGACTCATTTCCAGATGAGCACCTCCTTAGTGTATCTCACATTCCACCCCCATGGTATGCACACATTGTCAATTACTTAGCCGTGAAAAAAATTCCTGAAGGTTGGTCTAAACATAAAAAAGACCGCTTCTTTGCTAAGCTCAAATACTTCTTTTGGGAAGACCCTGAGCTATTCCATTTAGGACCAGACCAAATCATTCGGAGGTGTGCCCCTGAAGGTGAGCAACAAAGCATTTTGACATTTTGCCACACCTTAGCTTGTGGGGGGCATTTTTCAAGTAAGAAAACGGCAGCGAAAGTTTTGCAGAGTGGGTTCTACTGGCCCACAATATTTAAAGATGCATTCGAATTTTGCAAATCTTGTGAGCGCTGTCAGGCTATGGGAAACATGTCACGCAGGGACATGATGCCTTTAAACCCTATCCTGGTTGTGGAAATTTTTGATGTATGGGGAATTGACTTCATGGGACCGTTTCCACCATCTTTTGGTCATGAGTACATTTTGGTGGCAGTGGATTACGTGTCTAAGTGGATAGAAGCTATAGCCACAAGGACTAATGATCACAAAATTGTCATGAAATTTGTTCGCAAGAACATTTTCTCTCGATTTGGATGTCCGAGGGCTATCATTAGTGATGGGGGTTCACATTTTATCCATTCTCAATTCCGGGCTTTGCTTCGGAAGTATGGGATAACACATAAGATTGCTACCCCCTATCATCCCCAGACTAGTGGCCAGGTGGAGGTTTCTAATAGGGAGATCAAGAACATTTTGCAAAAGTCTGTCCGGCCCGATAGGAAAGATTGGTCAGAAAGATTAGATGATGCTTTATGGGCCTATCGGACCGCCTATAAAACTTCCATTGGCATGTCCCCTTATAGGCTTATTTTTGGAAAGCCATGTCATTTGCCAGTCGAATTGGAACATAGGGCCTATTGGGCAATCAAACAATTCAATCTTGATTTAGCACAGGCTAGTTCCCATAGAGCCCTTCAACTGAATGAGTTAGAAGAACTTCGCAATGAAGCCTATGAGAACTCTAGGATTTATAAAGCCCAGACAAAAGCATTCCATGATAAGCACATTTCACGCAAAATTTTTCAAATCAACCAAAAGGTCTGGCTTTTTAACTCTAGGCTACGATTATTCCCAGGCAAATTGAAATCTCGATGGGATGGACCATATGTAGTAATTAAAATATTTGACCATGGTGCAGTAACAATTCTTGATCCTAAAACTGGTCAAACTTTCACTGTCAATGGTCAACGTTTGAAACCTTACATTGAAAATCTTCCAATGCTGCAGGAGGACTCTCTCAGGCTGAGTGACCCATTGTGAGCTATATTGTGTCTGGCTGAAGACGTTAAACTTAGCGCTTCTTGGGAGGCAACCCAATTATCCTGTCTCTTTTCAAAAAAAAAAAAAAAAAATTTTTTTTTTTTTGATTGATTTTCTTATTTTGTCTAAGGAGCATGGAGCATGGAGCAATATTTCTTTGATGACGACATCTCTCTCTCAGGTCGTATCTATCCTTCCCTCTACTTTTTATGGCTTTATTTCATTTCTATATCTTACTCATGCCATTAGGGACAATGTCACCTAAGTTGGGGGGCAACTTGAGCTTGAATTTCTTCAAAATAATTACAACCTTTCATCACACCTCTAACAAGTGTTTCATGTTCATATTTTATGATGAGAAACTTTTCTTAGAATGATATGACTTAGAGTCTTACATGTGAAAGTTGCACATTAAAGGGATGAATTAATTGGTTATGTCTTTAGCCTTTTCCTCAGAATACACCTAAAAATTCTATTGAACTTGCACACAATTGCACAATAACAAGATCGGTGGATGACAAACATTAGGATGATGGGAATTTTACTTGACACTTAGGTGGTGATGAATATTATGCCCATTCGTTGAACATAATCGTGAGGAAAAAGCTACCTGCCAAAAAAAAAAAACATATGGAAAATGCCCCTGAACTTAGTAACCGGGCCTGCTTCTCCTAAGGCAAGAGTTGAGGTTCGCGTCAAACGGCGAAGGGATGTGCAGCACCGTGTGTCAAAAAAAAAGATAAAAAAAAAAAAAAGAAGTATAAACTGGCAGAGTGAAGCTACCTGTAATTCGAGAAGCTCAATTCAACAGGTGCGCAGAATTGAAAATCATCTTTAAGTGAAAGGTAGAAGACTCATTCATCTAGATTGTTTGGAAGTCACTAGTCAAGTTATATCACTCATACACAAAGAGATATTTAATTTTGAGTGTATCCTGAGGAAAGGTCTAAACACATGGACTGATGAAATTTATACCAAATGCATTCTACTTGAACTTGTAATACTCCAAAGTCTAAATCATTATGCATAATGTTCTTGCCATGATCTATGACACATGAGTATTTGCTAGTCCTAATTTTATAATTGTTTACATTGCTAAGGGACTAGCAATGTTCAAGTTGGGGGGTGTGATAAGTCTCCATTTCTTATGATAATACATCGCATAAACACCATTTTATGTGCATATAATTAGGTAATTATGCATATTTCATAGTTAACCTCAACTCCACATTTAAATTGGAGCTTTCACGTAAATTGATTAATTCAATTATCTTATTTAATAATAAATTAAAGTTGAGGGCCATGATCATTAATTCTCCATTGCATAATCATGAGCATTTGAGATTTATGTGCACATTGTGATAATTTGTATGGACTAAAGTGCAATTATGTGTGTGTAGGACACCGAAGGCAATTACAAAAGAAGTTGGGGGCAAAAGGGTCATCACCATTTTGACCAAGTCAAATAAAGAATTCAAATTATTTTGATTGGAGGGAAAGGAAAGTTTAAAATTTCGAATTCAAAGTTTGAAAAGGAGGAATCCAAACTTTAAGTTTGGAAAGGAGGAAAAGGACATCCAAAATTTGAATTAAAGGAGAGACATGATGAGCCTTGGGAAATGGGGTGCCTAAAGTCCAAAAAAGGGGGTGCCCACCTACTTTTACTCTTCCCCATGAATCATATTCCATTTGAATCTTAGCCATCCATCTCCTTTTGATATAATCTCCACCCTCTATCTACCAAACTTTCCCTATAAATAGCCCATGGTAAGGAGGAGAAAGGGAGTTTTTTCTTTGAGCATTCTTTCACTCTCCCTCTTTCTCTCCCAACCTTAGGCCTCCGGTTGCTCCCATTTTATCCTCCACAACTCCCCTTTCATGGCGGCGTGCACATCAAGACGGGCGACGTTCCAAGGTTCGTGACGTGGACGGCGACGGCTTCTTCATCCACCTCTTCCCACGGTGATCTCTTTCAAGGCGGAGTGATCCTCTCCAAGGCTCGGCGAGGAGGAGACGACGACGTCATCACCATTGCTACTACCATCTTCACACCTTAGGCTCCTCTTTTTGTTATTGCTTTAGTTTTATTTCACTTCATTGTAATCTCATTGTGCCATTAGTGTAAACTTATTTCACATTTCATGTACTCTTCCTTTTAAGTTAATGAAAGTTGCTCTCTTGATCTAGTTCTTGCTCTTCTTCCCTCTCTATCTCTTTCTTCTATATTTTCTTTCCACTTCATACAATTATTTTCTATAGCATAAGCGCATAGTCATGGTGTTTTCAATTAAGTGTTAGAATCATTCTTTGTTTCCTCACTTTTCTTCAAACAATCAAATCACAAATATTTTCCAAAGGAGTCCAAAGTTTTTAACTCTAAAAATCTATTCTTCCTTGTGGATTCGACCCGTGCTTGTCCGAATACTACATTCTCTTTTGATCATTTTGTGCGAGTGCGGTTTTAAGATTGTTATACGCATGGTTTAAACGACGAACTTTCGCGTTATCAGTAGTTGGCATGAACACTTACCGTTGACTGAGTTCGCTTATAACAATAGCTATCAGTCAAGTATTCAAATGGCACCATTCGAAGCTCTTTATAGCCGAAGCTGTAGATCACCTCTATGCTGGAGTGAGGTTGGCGACAAGGGATTGCTGGGTCCCGACATTGTACAAGACACAACCAATAAAATCCAGTTAATACATGAAAGACTAAAGCTCGCCCAATCAAGGCAAAAGAGCTACGCCGACAATCAGAGGAGGGACCTTGATTTCCAAGTGGGGGAGCATGTCTTCTTAAAGATCTCACCTACCCGTGGAATTAGAAGATTCGGCATCAAAGGAAAGCTAAGTCCGAGATTTATCGGCCCTTTCGAGATTCTGGAGAGAATTGGTGAGGTAGCATACAAGCTGGCTTTACCTCCTCAACTAACCGGTGTACACGATGTATTCCATGTATCCATGCTAAGGAAATACGTCTATGATCCTTCACATGTGATCCAATTTGAAGACTTGAAACTCCAAAAGGACTTATCTTATGAAGAAAGACCAGTCAAGATACTGGATCGGAAATTACACCAACGGCGAAATCGGGCTATACCAATGGTGAAAGTCCAATGGAGCAAGCGTGGATTCGAGGAAGCAACCTGGGAATTGGAAGAATCCATCAAGAAGAAATACCCGGATCTCATCTCAGGTTAGAAATTCGACCTTCCTACCCGAATCTTGAATTTTAAAAAAATAGAATGTGAATTTGGAGCACCAAGTTCTTTTAAGTGGGGGAGGATGTAGAAACTCGATAATTACAAATGAAAAATATATTTTTTTAGTTGCATTATGTAATTAAAATTTTCATGAAATAAGTAAATTACATTTTTCTATATGAAAAACACTAGTTTATTGAATAGTTGTTAAAAGCTTTGAACCTTGGATAAATCCTAGGAAGCCCAATAAGAGTTCATGTAAGGGACTGGGAGAGAATGGCCATTTGACAATTTATGATGGGTGGAATAAATAAAATTGCAGGATATATTAAAGGATGGAAAGGCCTAATTTCGTACATGTGCTTCATATGAGAAGCGTAACATGTGCATAATTGGGAAGGTGGACTTTGACCCTAAGCCACCCTTGGACCGTCCGCTTTCACACCCAAAGATACGCTGGAAGCTGCGTTTACACTTTTTTTTAAACACGTACTCAACGCATTGGTGAGATTAGCTGGAAAAAAAAACTGACGATTTGGGCAAGGGATTGGCTATAAATAGCACCCCTTATGACCCTCAAACCATCCGTGTAGATCAGATATACGCTGCTGTGAAGGTGGTGGCGAATTGAAGGCAGATTTAGAAGATCAAGGGTTCTTCTCATATTTGGGGCTTTTCCATAGAACTGTAAAAAAGGTAGGTATCTCTCAAGCTATACTCTAATTAATTCATGCCAGCATGATCGTTTCTCTGTCCTCTTTCTATTGATAGCTCATTTGCTAAATTCCATCATTAAATAAGCAAGTTATGAACGTTCGATTGATTTGGGGTGTTCACGATCTTTTTATCTAGAACGTACTGGCTTCTGCAGCACGTTCTTATCCCTTAACAGAATATAAGATTAATTAAGACGTTGGCTTTGAATTATATAAATAACTAAGACGCTGATTTGTATAAACTAATTAAAGATGCTGGCTAATTATACAAAAGATAAAACGTTGGTTTTATACAGGTTAAGAAGCTGAGACACAAACTAAGTCTAAGACGCAGACTTAAGACGCTATGTAAGACGTTGGGTCTGAATGGATATAGAGACGCAATAAAAGACGCTAGACTTTGAAAATGGTTGTGAATTAGACGCTAAGACTCTGGGATGTACAGACTTGGGGATGTACAGACTTGGCTTGTGCTTTAGACGCTAAGGCTTTGGATGTATAGACTTGGGGATTGGTTAGACTTTGGAGCAATGTATAGACTTAATGTTAGCATTAGTGTTGCATTGTATAGACTTCATGCATTGTACAGACTTAGTGTACAATGTATAGACTTAATGTTAGCATTGTATAGACTTAGTGATGCATTGTATAGACTTCATGCCTTGTACAGACTTAGTGTACAATGTATAGACTTAATGTTAGCATTGTACAGACTTAGTGTTGCATTGTATAGACTTCGTGCATTGTACAGACTTAAATAGTGCAGTGCACTGACTCAAACAGTGATTTGCACTGACTTCTATAGTGTTTTGCACAGACTCGTGCAAACATAAAGGACCCATTGCACGGACCCCACAGTGTTTTGTACCGACCTTAGGTGCAAGCTTGTAAGAACATACATCGCCCCATCCAGTAGTGCACTGACCTTGTAGTGGACTACACCGATGCAGTGATATGAGATTTGTGAGCAACTTTTGTTCTTTTTAAACCACAGCGTCAACGCAGCACTCCACTGCGTCAACGCATTGAACCTCATTTAGCGCATTCACCGCAACCGCCACACACAGTAAAACAGACAGTAGTATATTCTATCATATTAAATTATTTTCAGCATGCTACATCTATTTTTTTATCATGTAATATATTAATGTATGAATAAATATTAATATCTAAACTCATTATTTTAATCCTTGAATATATACGTTTCTTTACTAATGAAGGGTCCTTTACTAAAACTTGATGTCTTTTTGAATTCTAAAATCATTCTAAGGCATTAAAATAAGTCTAATAAAATGACTATCTTAAATTTTTCTTCCTACTGATCGTTCATTTTTGAACTCCACGACTTAATGTCGTTAAACATGATGCCTAAATGGTTATCTACTTTTCTTGCAACTTCTGAAATTTTGTCAAATCTGTGCTTATTACAAACAGCATATTCTTGAAAATCATTGGCCATATACATTAAAGTGGATGTCTAAACGTACTTGGGATCTTCGGATCCATATGACTCAATGTCTGGCATTAAATGGGACCCGATCTGGTCCTGGGGGGAGTGCCCGAAAGTACTTGTGCCCATGGGAGTTGATTGACCAACGGTGTGGCATTGCACCGAAGTGCATGATAGATTTACTTGATACGGCATTCCACTATTCGTACTTGTTTACTTGTTACTTGAAAATTACATGAATTACTTGACTTACGTGAAAATGGCCAATTACATGAAATTCTTTACTTGTTCAAAGTCATTACTTGGAAATTCATCTTGATATCATATTATCTCAATTGCTTGGAAATTCTATTCATGTTTATACACTTCCCGATACAAGTTAGAAAATTGTTTAAATTGTTAACACTTAAAAATTGCATGGTTCATAGCGATATAAAATCCTACTGAGCTTTTAGCTCACCCTACGTTTTGGTTAATTGTTGTAGGAAATGAAAATGAACAAGGGAATGGACAAGAGTGAGAGAGTGATTTTCCTTTTTACCTAGGTTTATGTAGATCATTAGTGTTTTTACAAGAATGATGTACTTTGGGATTGGAAGTTTGTAATTGCCTTTATGGCTTATGAATTAGTGATGTAAACTTCATTTTGATGGAATAAAAGTATTATTTTCCCATTCATTTCTGACTTTAGAAATAAAATTGTACATGCTCTGATCGACACGCGTGTTTATGACTCGTCGCGCCCTCGATATTCCGCGTCGGGGCGTGACAGAACGGGACTACTAGACTATCGCGGCCCTCCTACATGCCGTCGATGCAAGACCAACTGCTAATTCCTACCCTCTCTCCAGGGCGCAGTCATGGAGAAATGACCATGGTGGTCAGGGATTACTTCTATGGCTTAGAAAGTTCTTTCCTACGTCGGCAAAGGCTACTCCGCGCCATTAGCACCGAAAGAAAAGAAGAAGGCAAAGAAAGAAGAAGAATGGTGTCATTCATGCACGTTAATGAATATGCAGATGGTTTGCAAGCCGAGTACTCTGAAGCTTCTCCACAACATGAAGAGAATAAAAGGATATCAATGTTTGAGAAGTCAACCTTCCTCAGTCAAGTCAAGAAGACAGTCTGGGGGCAAAGAAAAAGAATCCAAGTCTTCACTTGCAACATGGCAGGGGTGGCTAGAAGATATGGGGCCCTACCCGAAGAACTAGAAGAGTTGGCCAAGTTAGCTGAAAGGCCCGGGCTAATGACAAGAAGAGGCAAAGCTGCAAGAGAAGTGCTCGAAGCAGCCAAAGAGAAGCAAACTATCACTACTTCAACTACCAACATGGTGACTTCTGAAGAAGAAGAGATTACTCTACCAGCCTCATTTGAAGATGTTTCGGGTGAAGCATGTTGTACTCCTGGTTTTGATGACGACAACAGTAAGATTTTGGATATAGACACTTAACCTCCTAATAACTGTTTAATAGTTCAAAGGGGTTGCAGGGTGCTCATTGCGTCAACGCCATCAAATGGAAGCGTCGACGCAGCAGTGCAAACTCAAGAAAGAAACCCCTGGGTGAATTTGTGCGTCAACGCAACGTTCAAGTGGAGTGGACGCATCAGAGCATTGATAGCTTGGGCACAAAGTCTATACATCAGCTGGATCCATTTAGTCTGTACATTGGCATATCTTCGTCAAGTCTGTACATCGGGCACCTTCTTAACAAAGTCTATACATTGCTGTTTGCATTGCACAGTCCATACACTTGAAGCCTTTCATTTGATGAAGTCTATACACTAGACTTCGGTCCTCCAAGTCTATACACTAGACTTCAGTTTCCCAAGTCTATACACTAGACTTCGGTCCTCCAAGTCTATACACTAGGCTTCAGTTCCCCAAGTCTATACACTAGACTTCATTTTCTCTAAGTCTATACATTGCTGTTTGCTTTGCAAAGTCCACACACTGGAAGCCCTTCATTTGATGAAGTCTGTACACTGGTCTTTCTGGCACGTTAACACTAAGTATATACACTTCATGTTGTGCAGAAGGGAACAGGGTCGACGCCTGAAGCCTAGAGCGTCCACGCATCAGTAGACGAAGCCTTCACGATTTCTTCTATTACGTCAACGCCACAAGTAAGCAGCGTCGGCACAGCAGTTAAAGTAGCAGAGACTCTTACAAGCGATGAAGCCTTCACGAAATCTTCCACTGCGTCAACGCCATCATCAAGCAGCGTCGACGTAGCAGCTTAAGAGATGCCAATATAGAAACGTACACGTTCGTGCGTCAACGCCACCAACTGGCAGCGTCGACGCAGCAGTCCAAGAAAGGAACAACTCACCTCTGGCTGCCTTCAATATGTCAACGCTATATGCTGTTAACGTCGACGCAGCACGCCTATCTGTTGAAGACTTGATCACTGGACTGTCGGTACCATTGCGTCAACGCAGCAGGCTGATGGAGTCGACGCAGCGTTAAAAAAGATTGAAGAACTCTGATGGTTGCGTCAACTCTCTGGAGCAAGTGAGTTGACGCCATCTAACTCCAGCTGCTGAGCGTACTAGTGCTGGGCACATGATCTGAGGATAAGGAGAATGCCCAGATGAAGACACGTGTTCTGACAGCTGCTGGATGCTGCCACGTGGTCCGAACTCTTAGGGCGGGAACTGTGGAAGCCACACGTGCCCTGCTGCTGCTCCAGGTATATAATGGAGCCTTCGTCTTCTGATGAAGAGCGATCGAAGATTGAAGAAAGAGCCTAGAGAATAGAAAGCCCTCTGATCCATAAAAAGAAGTAGTGCAGCAGTGAGAGAAAAAGAGGAAGAGAGCAGAAGAGAAAGAAAGAGAGATAGAGAGTGAGAGAGAGAGCTCGTGGATCTGTCTTCACTGGACCGTGGATCAGATCCAGGCCAGTCAGCTCCGTTAAGAGCCTCATCTGTGTTTTCATCCATTACAGCTCTCAGATTGCTGTGTTATTTTTCGTTTATTGTTTTTCCTTTATTCTTCTGATTATCCTTGGTTTTCTGATTGCCCTGTTGGGGATCGGGTACCTCCTGTTGATTCAGGAGAAGGGAGATCTAATCTCCGATTTGCAAGTGACAGGTTGTCACTTGTGGGTTGTCCCTCCTGGTTTGGAGGAAGAGAGGCCTTCGACCTCTAGTTTCCAAGTGGCTGGGAGTCACTTGGGTGTCCCTCCGGTTGGGAGGAAGAGGGGAGTCTGTTCCCCTGGTCAAGCTGTGTGGCAGCAACTGTTTGCAGACTGAGTCTGCTTGGTTCTAGCATTTGCTAGTGAAGCCTCACTCCGGTTGGGAGTGAGGGGTGAATGTAGGTCTGTGGACCGAACCACCTAAAATCTCTTGTGCCGTGGCTTGTTTGATTGATTTGCTTCCGCTAGATGCTTGGATAGGCACGCCCATGAGTTTGTATTTGAGTTGAAATGAATTAGTTCTATTTTGTGTCTCTTTTCTAGCATCCTAGTTTTAATTTGGCCATAATCTGTAGAAGGATACATTCACCCCCCCTCTGTATCCGGGCCAAGCACCCTAACAAAGCATTCAAGGGTACTTCCGCTATGGCAGTGCAAGACCCAACCATCTTAATGATGTTATAAAATTACCAGCAAGAGATCGAAGCCTTGAAGAGGCAACTGAATGAAAGAAATGAACAAGCCCCTTTTCCCTGGCAACAGGACGTGCATGCTGAATCATCCCGGGAAGTTCCTAACCCGGTCAATGCTACACCCCAAACTACTTCTCAAGCAACAGGCTATGGCAAGGCCGCTCTTCAGCCACATTCCCTACAGCCACCCTTGGTGCAACCAGCTCTCCCACCAGTGCAGCAGTTGCCACCAACAGAGCCGTCGGCACCTCATGTTGAAGCTCTACTCACTCCCTCTATAAAGCATTCTGCACATTGCCACTCGGTGCCGGTGGACCCAACCATGGTAAATAGATCAATGGTGGAACAACTAATTGAAATGAAGCTGGCCGAGAGGACAGATGGTGATATCAGCACTTTTGATGTTTACAAGGTGCCATATCCGCCACAGTATGCCGCAAAGAGGCTCCCGCCTGACATCAACAAGCCGCCCAAATTTGAAAAGTTTGGCGGGCAGGGCTCTCCTAAAGAGCATATTGCTTACTATATGACAGTAATGGGCGACCTGGCAACAGATGAAGCCTACCTGCTAAAGTTCTTCGGGTCCTCACTGACAGGCCTGGCTTTTGAATGGTATTCCAATCTACCGGTCGGCTCTATAAGCGACTGGGCAGCTATGCAACGGAAGTTCCGGGAGCGGTTCTATGTTGCTGAAAGAGAGGTCACACTGGCCGAGCTATATGCATCCAGGCAAAGACATGATGAGTCAGCTCTGGAGCACATCAAAAGATGGCGGAATCTCAGTATGAGATGCAAGCGGCCGCCACATCCAGAAGATGCGGTGCAAATATGCAAGCAGAATCTGAGCCAGGAAATCCTAAGCAGGATGATCGGAATTGAAATACGGTCTTTCGACCGGCTAAATAATGTGGTCGCGGAGATTGAAGCCTTCATCTCTAACTCTCCCTCTACTCCAACTGCTACAAGCCAAAAGGGCAAGTTTATTGATGAGTGGCCATCGCCCAAGGAAGTTCACACAATTGACTTCAAAGCATTCAACCAAAAAGAAGAAAAAGAAAAAGGAGTGGCTAACCCTCCTCCCGCTAAGCTAGCTGAGCAGCAAGAAGTCTCGTCCTTGCGGGCCAAGATGAAAAAATTCTACTCTTTTCCCAAGGAGAGGACTCGAGTCCTCTTCGAATGGGCTGTTGCAAATAACAAGGTTACTCTACCAGAGCCGAAGAGACCGGAAGATGCTAGAAAGAAGGATCATCCTCGCTTCTGCCCATATCACCAGATGGTTGGGCACCATATTGAATATTGTTATGTTTTTAAAGACGCTATTGAAAAGCTAATCAGAAGAGGGGAGCTACAACTGGGCGACTATAAGGTTGATCCTCCTCGCCCGCATGAGCTACCTACTATGGAAAGAGCAATCAATACAGTGTCTCTATGCCAGCTATCGTCTCAAGAGACAACCAGAGTTCGCATCACACACCAGGTGCCGACTACAAAAAGGCAAGAGAAGAATACGCCAAGAGACAGAGAGAGCGGCGTTCTCCTCTCCTGCAATACCCTATCGGCCTGGCCCAGTGCGAGCCAAGCTGCTGAAGAAGATGACGAAGAAATATGCTATACACCAGCAAGGGCAGGTCAAGCTGCAACATTTATTTCTCGCCGTCAACCCCAGGAAGGGTGGGGGCATCCTCCACCACCTGCTGAAGAAGTATGCTATTATACCCCTCCTCAACATGAGGGCATGGGGGCAATAACATCCACTCATGCAGGACCGTACGCGTCCCGCGCCGACAATAAAATGTTGCTACTCCCACCTAAAATCAGCACGGGAAACAGCACTCCCAGCTCCTGCCAAGCTAACTCCGCTCTGATGATGGAGCTCTATCAGAAAATACAAGAAGTGGAGACACTAAGAAAAAGATTTACTGAGATGGGCTTACTCCCAGTCACACTCGGGCAGGCAGGACCCTCATCCGAAGCCCTACAAGGTGACACTAAATCATTTGAAGCCTCACTGCAACCAGCTATGCCACAGTCAACACAAGGCCACGACGGGAACACCCTCCCGCGGCAGCTATACCACGCAGCCCGTGCGTACCCCTCAGCTCTCCAGGCACATCAGGGGGCAGCTTCCACGCCTCATGCAATGCCGCCTCTACAATCAGCTGGCTTGCGCCGGAATATAGCGGCGACAGCCATAACAAACAAGCCAGTAATAGAACAAGCAACTGAGATAAAATCCGCTGAGGAAGAAGTCATCAAAGCAGAGTTATATATGATCCAACAAAAAGATGATGAGTCTACTTCGAACTACATTCAACGCTGGAAGAATCTCAGTGCGAGATGCAAACATCCGCCAAGCTACAAGGACGCTGTCCAGCTATGCAAGCGCAATCTGAGAAAAGAGATCATGCAAAGGGTAATTGGCCTCAAAGTCAAATCCTTCGACCAATTAGAAGATGTGGCAATTGAAATTGAAGCCTTTCTGGCCAAATATTGCCCGGCTTTTACACCTTCAATTCAAAAGCACAAGCTAATTGAAGAACAGCCGGCACCAGAAGGAATAGAAGCAGTTGACTTTGTAGCCTTCGAGCGTCAGTGGAGGAAAGCACAAGAGACAACTAGCTCCTCCTCTACCAGGGTTGCTGAACAAAAACCCCCTTCACTAAGGGCAAGAATGAAAAGACCATACTCATTCCCGCAAGACAAGACTCATCGTCTATTCGAGTGGGCCCTTGAGTACAACAAGGTCATCCTCCCGGAGCTCAAGAGACCAAATGACATCGAAAGAAAAGATGACCCTCGGTTCTGCCCCTACCATTGGCAGAGGGGACATCTCATCGAGGACTGCTATATGTTCAAAGATATCATGGAGGATCTTATCCAAAGTGGTGAATTACAGATTGGTGAATATAGGGTGGACCCACCTTGCCCTCACCAATTGCCCATCTTTAAGATGTCGGCCAGCACGGCCTCTCAATATTAGTTAGAACAGCATATCCTCTGAAGGGCACTACGAGCTCCCTCCGCTGTGGTAAGAAGCCGAACAAAATGCAATTGTTGCACCATCTTCGGGGCAACTGCTGAGGACAAGAGAAGAAATAAACCCAGGAATAAAAGAAAAGATGATGCTTTACTGCTCGATGTGTTGCCCTCTTTATTCAAGCCATCAGCTCAAGAGTGGAGTCCACTCATATCAGGGCCAACTGTAAAATGATAAAGATGCAAGGAAGAATCTCCTTCCAAATGAAATGACCCAGCACAACATATCCACTGCTCTACATGCTTCAGCACACAATAATGGAGGCTCAACTCTCTCCGAGCAAGGGGGGGCAAGAATGAAAATATGCTCAGTCGCAATCAAGCTCTGAGGTGCCGCTAGGCACAGCAAGACTCTATTCCCCGCTCGGGGGCTGCCAACAAAAGAGAAGAGGGTGGAGTCCAACGGCCGGATTTCCCTGCTATTGTCTGCCTACACAACTGCTCGTGAAGCGAACAAGCTACCTGGAGAGGGGGGTTTCCGCAGCCCACCACCAAGGCGGCCCAACAAGACCTACAAGGTCCAACCGGGCGAGCCCCACCCAAGTGATAGCCCACAGGGCCCACTTTGGGAGAAAAGCCCAATAAATAAAGACTCGAGGAACCAATTCTCCCCGACGGCCTTCTAGGCTCGGAGGGCCCGAGACAACGGTCAGGTCGCATGGAAGGTCCGGTCTAAAGCCCACTCTCCGACCGAGAGAAAGAGGCTCCAGCCGACCTATCCGACCCCACCTTCGCCGGGCCATGACTATCGCTTGGACACGAGCTAGCATCCCCGTAGCTCGGTGAGACCGCTTGATTACCTGCAGGTGCGGCCGTTCAGAGTCCTCCGGCAGCGGGAGAGTCATGGGAGCTGCCGAACTCCAAGGGGATAACGCCCCCACGATCCGGCCATGAAAGCCCCGGATGAAGACGTAACTCCCGCCGGGAAGCCCTCAGCTCACCGGACTCTTAAAAGGCGATGCACTATTTAAGTAAGGGAGACCCTCCGGAAGATGGTAGGATGAACTAGCCCTTCACATACCCTAAGCTCCTGGGCACGATTCGCTTCACCCTTGGTGGAGAGGATTCTCGTGCATCAGCTCTCTCCTCCCCCCATTATCGCTTCCACCATCGCTCTACTGACTTAGCCATCGGAGGGTTTTCCCCCAGGGAGATCCCCTGGGCCCTCTGATACGTTTCCCTTCTCTTGCAGATTCATCTTCTGGTGATCCACAGCCCGCTCAGGACCCAGCGCGAGATTCCGCCTCTTCATCTGGCGCCGTCTGTGGGAAACGCACGAAGAGTCAAGATGGTGAGAAAAAGCTCAGGGAGGAGATCCACCGGCGGGGCAGGTAAGGCTGTGGCAGCGGGAGGCGTCCCCCCTAGGGTCTCGCAGAGCCCCCCCTCCAACGCCAGCGTCCCCGCCAACAGGCCACCACCCCCCCCGGCGGAGACAGGGGCACCCCTCGACGGCGGCGCCAACGCCTTCCAAGCCCTCAACGAGAAGATGGACGTCCTCGTAGAGCTCATGAGGGCCCAGGCGGCCCGAGACGCAAGGTCCCGCGCCCCGTCAGGAAGTCCCCCTCGAAGGAGTGCAACGCAGCACACCGCCGGAGGCCGCTTCACCCTCCGCGACAGTCAGCTCCTCCGCAACGACGTCGGAGGACCCTCGCAAGCTCCGCCTGCGGAGCAAGAGGCTTCCTCCACGCCGAGGAAAGGGAAGAAGGGGGCGAAGCCGCCGCACCCGGGCACCAGTGCTCCGGGAGATCGCCATGACGCCCCCCCCAGCCCCACGGCACGGCCACAGCCGGAGCTGTCTCTCCGGCTACGAGATTTTGAAAGATGGTTCGCAGAGCAAGAGCGCGCTCTCCGCGCCCTACAGAAGACCTCTTTCCCGGAGGACGAGGAGAAATCCTCTTTCTCCGAGTACATCTTGAAGGCAGAGGTCTCTCCTAGAGCCTCCATCCCAACCTTCAAGCTCTACGACGGCCAGGGCGACCCAGCCGACCACTACGACAGCTTCGATGCCCTGGTGACCCTGCATGGAATGCCGGATCCCATCAAATGCCGAGCCTTCGTGGCCACCCTGGTCCAGGGCGCTCAGGCATGGTTCCGAGCCCTCGCCCCGGGGTCCATCCGAGACTTCAGGTAGTTCGGGCGAATTTTCAAGGAGAGCTTCGCCGGTAGCGCCCCCCCAAGGTCAGTAGCGGGGCTCCTGGCTCTCAAACAGGCGCAAGGGGAGAGGCTCCGGACTTACGTCCACCGATTTAAATCGGAAGCCCTTAGGATCCCCCGCCTGGATGTGGCCTCAGCCACAACCGCACTGACCGGGGGCACCCGGGACGAGAATCTCCGCCGTGAGCTTGTCCTCCACCCTCCCTCGACCCTTGCCGAGCTAGTGACTCTGGCACTGCGCCACGTCGAGTGCGAAGAGGTACTCAGCGCCTGCCGAGACACAACCGGCTCGGGTCGGGAGGGGGACAAAAAGCGGACCTCCGAGCCAAACCCTGGCTCGAGTAAGAAGCGCGATCGAGAAGGAGAGCGCAAGAGAAAGTACGAGCAGTATACCCCCTTGACCGCACCAGTCTACGAGATCTATGAAGACATCAAAGACTCGGGACTTCTCCGCCAGCCCGAGCCGATGAGGTCGAAGAACCGCAAGCGGGACAGGCATTGCCTGTTCCACGGCGACCACGGGCACCACACCGGAGATTGCCATCAACTCCAGGACGAGATCGAGCGCCTCATCCGTCTGGGGCATCTAGCCCGGTTCACAGCCGGGCACAAAGAGGACCGAGACGCCACAGAGGAGATCGACAATGCCTCCCGAGGGGTCCACATCAACGTCATCTCCGGCGGAGCGGCATCGGGAGGCGACACCAGCCGAGGAAGGAAACGTCATGCCGAGCGGGCCAGCCGAGCCTTAGAGCCCCCCAAAGGCCCGCCAATGGAGCCCCAGGTCATAGTCTTCTCCGACCAAGACCTGGAAGGGCTGAGCACCCCGCATGACGATGCCCTCGTTATCTCGGCCACGATAAATCACTGTAATGTAGACAGGATTTTGGTTGATAATGGGAGCGCCCCCGATGTATTATCTTATGACTATTTTCTCAAGATGGGGGAAGACCCATCCAAGCTCCGCCCGATCCGAACACCCCTGTGCGGGTTTAATGGCTTGGCCACCTACCCCGAGGGAGCCCTAAGCCTGCCGGTCACTATCGGCACCCCACCCAAAACCGTTACGGTCATAGTGGACTTCATAGTGATTAAAGGTATGATAGCGTACAACGCCAGTTTCGGCCGAAAAATTCTCAGCCGAATAAAGGCCGTACCATCTACCTATCACCAAAAAATGAAGTTTCCCACCAAAAACGGGTTGGGGGAAGTCCGAGGTAACCAGGCCACGGCTAGAAGGTGCTACAATATCTCGGTGGAAGCCTTAAGGCCGGACGGGAAGGATAAGGGCCCCAAGGGAGTCGAAGGAAAAACCGTAACCGCCGAGCCCGGTGGCGAATTATTAACGGTATTCCTGAACGACGACCCGGCCCTTGGAGTGAGGATCGGTTCCGACCTACCACCGAAGGAACAGCAGCAATACAAGGAGTTTCTTTCTGGGTACATCCGGGTCTTCGCTTGGTCCGACGATCAACTCCCTGGTATACCAGAGGAAACTGTGATGCACAAGGTTAACCTCGATGCCACCGTGAGGCCCGTACAGCAGCGGAGGAGGAAGCATGCGCCCGAGAAATAGGCGATCATCAAGGCGCAGGTCACCAAGGGACAAGAGACTGGTCTTTTCAGACCGGTCCTGTACCCAACGTGGCTAGCCAACGTCGTCCTGGTGCCGAAGACCACCGGCAAGTGGCAAATGTGCGTAGACTTCACCGATCTGAACAAGGCCACCCCCAAGGACTGCTATCCGCTGCCGAGCATCGACCAACTGGTTGACTCAACCTCGGGCAACGAGATACTCAGTTTCCTGGATGCCTATTCGGGTTATCATCAGATCCGAATGAGCCCTGAAGATGTCGAGAAGACCGCCTTCATCACCGACTACGGCGTGTACTGCTACACCCGGATGCCTTTCGGATTGAAGAATGCTGGAGCCACATACCAGCGACTGGTCAACCATATGTTCGAGGGACAGTTAGGTCGGAAAGTCGAGGCCTACATCGACGACATGCTCGTCAAGACCCCGAGGGTCCAAGACCACCTCACTGACCTGGCCGAGACTTTCGGCACCCTCATGAAGTACAGCATGAAGCTCAACCCCGCCAAGTGTGCCTTTGGAGTAAGATCCGGGAAGTTCCTGGGTTTCCTGGTCACTCAGCGGGGGATCGAAGCAAACCCTGACAAGGTCCAGGCCATCCTGGACATGCGCCCGCCCACGTGCATCAAAGACATCCAGCGTCTGACGGGGCGTGTTGCCGCTCTCAGTCGTTTCCTGTCCCGTGCGGCCAAACGATGCTTGCCCTTCTTCAAGCTAATGAGGGGGCCTAAAATAGCGTCTGCTACGTTCGCATGGGACGGGGAATGCCAGACAGCGTTCGCCGAGCTTAAAGAGCTCTTAGCTTCACCCCCGGTGCTCTCCAAGCCCGTTGCAGGCGAGGTTTTGCTGCTCTATCTCTCGGCGACGCCATCAACGGTCAGCTCGGTCCTAGTCAGAAATGACTCGGGAGTCGAGAGGCCGGTCTACTACACCAGCAAGGTGCTCGGCGAGGCCGAGCGGAGGTACCCCGCAACTGAGAAACTCGTGCTAGCGTTGGTTACCTCCGCAAAGCGCCTCCGACCCTACTTCCAGGGGCATCCCATCACCGTGCTGACCGGCGAGCCATTGAAGAAGATTCTGGCCCACCCCGAGGCCTCGGGGCGACTCGTCAGATGGGCCATCATGCTCGGGGCATACGACATCTCGTATCGGCCATGATCAGCTATCAAGGGGTAAGCGCTCGCCGACTTCATCGCCGAGAGCACCGTTCCGGTCGAGGACAGGCCTCCGACAGCAACCGGGCCAACCTGGGAGCTGTTCGTCAATGGATCGTCCAACTCGGTCAGCAGCGGCGCAGGGATCCTCCTAAGGTCCCCCGAAGGAATAGAGTTGCAGTACGCCCTAAAGTTCAACTTTCCGGCGTCCAACAATGCTTCCGAGTACGAGGCCCTTATCTCGGGGGGCCGCATGGCCCGACGGTTGGGGGCTGAGCGAGTCAGGATCCACACCGACTCCCAGCTGGTCGCAAGCCAGGTCAGCGGCGAGTACGAAGCTCAGGAGGCACCTATGATCAAATACCTCCAGTTGGTCCGGAGCCTAGCCCAGCAGTTCGTGGAGTTCGAGGTAGTCCGAATAGCTCGGGAGCAAAACTCTCGGGCGGACGCCCTCTCCCGACTGGCCTCCTCCCTAGACCCGGAAGGTACACGATCGGTCCTCCTAGAAGAGCTAGAGCGCCCGAGCATAGACTCGGAGCTCCTCGCCATTGACTCGGCCACTCCCGACGACTGGCGCTCCCCCTACCTCTCCTGGCTCCGAGACTCCCAGGAACCCTCCGACTCTCGAGAAGCCCGCCGGATGAAGTACCAAGCTCGGTGCTTCGTCATCCTCGACAGCGCCCTCTACCGAAGATCGTTCTCCGGGCCCCTTCTGAAGTGCCTCGGCCCCGACGAAGCGAGCCAAGCTATTGAGGAGATTCATCGAGGCCTGTGCGGAGCACATTCAGGAGGTCGGTCGCTGGCCAGAATCTTGCTAAGGCAAGGATACTGGTGGCCGACCCTCCAGCGCGACTGC
Source organism: Amorphophallus konjac (assembly GCA_022559845.1). Taxonomy (NCBI): domain Eukaryota; kingdom Viridiplantae; phylum Streptophyta; class Magnoliopsida; order Alismatales; family Araceae; genus Amorphophallus; species Amorphophallus konjac. The sequence goes on from JAHNEJ010003411.1 coordinate 114,815, forward strand.
ACGGCTTACGTACAACATTGCGACCGTTGCCAACGGTTCGACCATTTGGTCCACCAGCCGGCCACGGAACTTGTCACCCTTACCGAGCCCTACCCTTTCGCTCGGTGGGGGATCGACATCCTTGGGCCGTTCCCAACGGCTCAATCCCAGAAGAAGTTCATCATCGTCGCCATCGACTACTTCACCAAGTGGATCGAGGCTGAAGCAACAGCGAGGATCACCGAGACAGTCGTCTGGGGTTTCGTATGGAAATCGATCATTTGTCGCTTCGGCGTCCCCCGAGTGATAGTGAGCGATAACGGGCGGTAATTCGACTCTCGATACTTCCGAGATAGATGTGCCGACCTAAATATCCGCAACCACTTCACTTCGGTCGCCCACCCTCAGGCCAACGGGCTGGTTGAAAATGCCAACAAGACAATCTTGAAAGGCATAAAAACCAGACTCGGCAAGGCTAAGGGTAGCTGGCTCGAGGAACTGCCTAGCGTACTATGGTCGCACCGAACGACCCCCAGAACGGCAACCGGTGAGACCCCTTTTCAACTGGTATATGGCACCGAAGCCGTCGTTCCATTGGAGATCGCCAATCCGTCTCTCCGAGTGGTCAGCTTTGTGCCCGAGGCAAACGAGCAGAAGCTGCTCGAGAACCTCGACCTAGCAGACGAACTCCGAGAGATCGCGAACGTCCGAGCTATGGAGTACCAGCGCCGCCTCACTCGGTACTACAACGCCAGGGTCCGAGGCAGACAATTCCGACCAGGGGACTTCGTCCTCAGGAAGGCAGAAGCCTCTCGACCACTAGAGGCGGCGGGCAAGCTATCCCCCAACTGGGAAGGCCCCTACCGAGTGATCGAGACGCTCGGGAAAGGTGCGTAGAGGTTAGCCACAATGGAAGGGGAACCCATTCCCCGGACATGGAACGCAACCACACTACGCAGATTTTACTTTTGAATACTGTATCAACAAATTGGGTAAAATAAACCCCCTTATCTTTCGCATTCATTCAAGATAACTGTTGGTACATCAGAAAGGCAACTGCCAATACATTACATAACAAAAAGTGAAAATCCATCTGGCACCGCAGCAAACGGCCATCGCCCGGTCGACCCGGTCTTGACCTTCTCGCATCTAGCCACTGACTCTGCCTCGCGTAGAAACTGGCTCGGACAAGAGATGGTCGACCCAGTTGGCTCGGGTGGTCCGTGACAAAGGTGACAGAGGGACGGCAAGGAGAAGGCCACCTTTCACGCAAGGAAGGCTACCTTCCAAGTTGGCAACAACCTGGAAAAAGGGCACGCCGCGAAGGTCCCCTTTCTTCCAAACTGCCAACTCTTTGGAGGCGAACAGAAAGCAAGCAGCCCCCGAAGAGTGAAAGAAATGAAGAACAAAAGAGAGAGAAAGAGGCAGTGCACGGGGGTAAGGAAGGGACTGGAGCCGCCTCCTCCCCTCCCACGGAGGGGAATGGCGGCCGGCATCCCTAACTCCCCCATCCGCCCTCCATCTCGGCGTCCGCTCGGAAGCCTCGCCGGAGCAAAGAGGAGGAAAACGGCGTGCCCCCGCACGTCGAAGCCCTCTCCCGATCCGCGCGGCGACCGTCGGACCCGTCTCATGCACGCGCGGCGACCGTGGGACCCGACCGATATTCCAGGACATCTGGAACCGGCCGCTCCCCGTCGTCTGCAGCATCACCTTCTGAAGGGTCCTCCATGCTCCGATCGCGGTGGCGCAACGCAAAGTGAAGACGAGGGAAAAAGAGCAGACCGCCGGCGAAAGTCCTAAGTGTTAAGAGAGAAGGAGCACCCTTCGGTCCTTTTTATAGGCCAAGGGAGGCCACGCGCCTTAAATGACTCCCCCCTCGAAAACACGCTACAGGACCTCCCTGGAAGGTCACCTCGAAATCCCTGCCCCCCGCCCTAGCGGGATTCGCAAAGCACCTCGCCTTTCAAAGCATGGTAATACGGAAGGACGCCCGCCAGAAGTCTCCCGAATCGACATGCGAAAACGGCGCAAAAAATATCGGCACTTTCCAACTGCCACGATACGCCAACCAAATCACAGCAAAGGTAGCAATCAAATAAAGTAAGTTATTTATTGCCTCCCATAAAAGCCTCTTACAACGAGGAAGACGGACAAAAAGGGGAAGGGGCAAAATAAAGTTACATCAGGCCTCGGGCCCACTTTGAAGCTCGGGAACAGCAGTAGGGGACGCGTCACCCCCGGGACCCTCGGCGACGGCCGGCCCGGACACTGACCTCGCCTGTGCGAGAACTGTCCCGGTCGCGAGCCCTCCCGAGGCCTCCGGAGCTGGTGACCCCGCAGGGGGCGACTCCTCCGGTGCCTCCCCGGCCGAAGATGAGGAGCTGGAATCTGACTCGTCCGAGTCATAACGCTGGCCGTAAGGAAAGTCACCTCCGGCCAAGTGCTCATTAGCATAGTTCATCGCTCGGCGATAGCCCTGCTTGAACCCCTTTCGAGCACCCCGGTGGAGAGCTACCTCGTACTAGGGTAGGGCGGCTGCAATCAGGTCGGCTGAGTAAGCTTCCGAGCCTTTATAGCGCTCGATCGCCTCCGCCTCGACCTGCCCGTCCCGAGCCCGCTCCGCCTCGGCCGCACGCTCTTCCGCCCTCGCCAGACGCTCCTCCAGCTCGGTCATCCTCCGCTCGGCCTCGGTCACCCGACCCTCCGCCCGGGCTCGGTCCGCCTCGGCCTCAGCACGAAGGCGCTCCGCGTCCTCCGCCCGATCCTGCAGCTCGGCACGCTCACGCTCCCAGAGGCCGTCCAGCTCGACGTGGCGTTGACGCTCGTCTTCTAGACGTTTGCTCTTCCTCTCGAGCGATTCTTGGGCCCTTGTCAGCTGCTCGGCCAGTACCTCGGCTTCCCGTCGGCTCGACCGCGCCAACTCCCTGAGAGCAAGGAACTCCCGTCGGAGCCCCTCGTGCTCCCCCTCGAGCCAAGCTAGTTTCCTCTCGCATCCACCGAGGGTCCAGGCGAGCGTCGACCGCTCCGCCTCCGTCCGGGCGTGCGCCTCTGCCATCACGGCCGCTGTCCGAGCTATAACAAGGCTGCCCTCCATCAGGATGTCAAGGACCCCGGCAGGAGTGCTGCGCTTTTCTCCTCCCCTCGTCCTATCGGCGATCGACCGGCAGATCCGGTACAGATCACCCGAGACACCAAGACTGACCAGAGCTTCCGGCAAAGGGGACCGCTCCACCCTGGGCACCCCGCCAGAAGGCCCTGTTGTGGCAGCGAAACTAACCGCCCCGCGCACCACGGTCAGTTGGGGTTGCAACGCCTCCCCGGGCGAACCCCCACCCTCGACCGGCGCCGCGGGATCAACGGCACCAGAAACTGCCGGCACTTGGGGTTGCGACACACCCCCATCTGCACCGACCGAACTCTCGGTCCCAGCGCCGGCCACGCCGGCATCGGCCCCTTCTGTCCCTACAGAGGGGAGAGCCAACCCATCACCTCCCTCTGCGGGGCCCCTGGTCTCCTCGGCCCCCTCTCGCTCGGCAGATGGGAGAGCCAGCCCAGAAGGGTCGGCCCCATCCTGCCCCCGAGAGGGGAGCGCCGCCGAGCCAGAGTCGCCCCCGACGGCGGTAGGAAGACCGGATTTCCTGGCCCTCTTCCTGGCCTTCGCGGCCTCCCGCAGTTTCCCCACCAGGGGATCCTTGCGCTTCAGGCCGGTCGACCGAGAAGTCCCCTCGGGGGCCGCCCCCTTGCCCTTATCTCGGGCATAAGCGCGACCCACCGAGACATCAGGTTCGTCGGCTACCGAGTCTTCTCCCAGATCGATGACCTCGGCCGTCTCCTCCAGAGGCTCCCGCCTCACGTCTGCAACAAGAGGAAGCCCCGGTCAGGAGGAGGAAAAAAGGGTTACCACCCCAGAAGAAGAACCTCAAAGAACCGTACCTGACGCTGTTAACCGCGAGAGAAGACACCGTTCGATGTTCTCCGGTGTCACCAGCTCCTCGGTCGATTGGCGATTCTCCAACAGACGGGCAGCCTGCTGCTCCACGTGGGGAGGAAACTCCTCCTGGCGAGGGGGCAGATTCGGGTGAAAATTGGGCGAGGTCCGGCATCTCCAGATCTCGTACGTCGCCATCGCCTTCACCCAGAAGAATTGAGTCTTCCACCCCTTGTGCGAAGAATCCTTCACCGCAAGCGAGATGCAGCTCCTATTCCTCCGCGCCTGGATGAAGTAAAAACCTTTTCCCGCCGATGGATGCGCCTTCAACTCAAAGAAGAAGTGAAAGAGGTCCAAAGAAGGGAAGATGCCGCGCTGGTGGCACAAAATCCCGAACGCCGAAAGAAGAAGATAGGAGTTGGCCACCAACTGGATAGGCGCCAACCGGAAAAAAGTGAGCAGCTGCAGCACGTAAGGATCGAAAGGAAGCCGAAATCCACTCTTCCAGGCCAAGAGGAAGGTGCAAATGTGCCCATTGCGGTCGTCCAGACTCGTCTCGTACGGAGTGGCGGCAGCAAAGCTATAGCGGAGAGGCAGACGGAAATGATGCTCCAGCCTCCGCACCTCCGCTTCTCCCAACTCGCTACAGTTGGGGACGGGATCGCGCCTCACGGGCACAAGCTCCGGACTCTGATCCGCCATCGGATCGGGAGAAGATCCCTCGTACGAGCTTGAAGACTCCGGAGGAGAAGGAAGCTGCCGAACCGCCTCCGCGGTTATCCTCTCCAACTCTTCAAACGCTGACGCAAGGCTCCGCGTCTCCGCTGTGCTCTCACGGCGCATCAAGAAGCAACGAAAGCCTAAAACCCTGGAAGCCTAGAACGATGAACAGCGCCCCCTATAAACCCCTGAGGGTGGCGGCGCGTTGTTCCGTGCTCCGAGAAAAAGGGGGGCCCCTTCGTTTCAAATCCGTCAGGATCATCATTACGGGCCTCGGCAACCGCTATAAGCGGCTACATAACGCCAACGGAATTCCACCCACCTGAGCCACGCCGGTCCAAAGCCTCGAAAAACTACTCATCCGAGCCTCCTTTGGCTCGGGAGTAGGAGGGGGACAAGTGGAGAGGGGGATTTCTGCAGCCCACCACCAAGGCGGCCCAACAAGACCTACAAGGTCCAACCGGGCGAGCCCCACCCAAGTGATAGCCCACAGGGCCCACTTTGGGAGAAAAGCCCAATAAATAAAGACTCGAGGAACCAACTCTCCCCGGCGGCCTTCTAGGCTCGGAGGGCTCGAGACAATGGTCAGGTCGCATGGAAGGTCCGGTCTAAAGCCCACTCTCCGACCGAGAGAAAGAGGCTCCAGCCGACCTATCCGACCCCACCTTCGCCGGGCCATGACTATCGCTCGGACACGAGCTAGCATCCCCGTAGCTCGGTGAGACCGCTTGATTACCTGCAGGTGCGGCCGTTCAGAGTCCTCCGGCAGCGGGAGAGTCATGGGAGCTGCCGAACTCCAAGGGGATAACGCCCCCACGATCCGGCCATGAAAGCCCCCGATGAAGACGTAACTCCCGCCGGGAAGCCCTCAGCTCACCGGACTCTTAAAAGGCGATGCACTATTTAAGTAAGGGAGACCCTCCGGAAGATGGTAGGATGAACTAGCCCTTCACATTCCCTAAGCTCCTGGGCACGATTCGCTTCACCCTTGGTGGAGAGGATTCTCGCCCATCAGCTCTCTCCTCCCCCCATTATCGCTTCCACCATCGCTCTACTGACTTAGCCATCGGAGGGTTTTCCCCCAGGGAGATCCCCTGGGCCCTCTGATACGTTTCCCTTCTCTTGCAGATTCATCTTCTGGTGATCCACAGCCCGCTCAGGACCCAGCGCGAGATTCCGCCTCTTCACTACCCAATGGAAAGACGTGCTTTGAACAACTCGTCTTCAGCTATACACCCTAGCTTGGGGGCATTAAAAGGAGAACGAACTCTCCGACTATCCACCCCAGCATGGGGGCATCCAAAGCTAAAAGAAGAGAGAACGGGATTATTCAGGGCACACCAACATCCCACCGTGAACTGAACAACCCGCTGCAGATGCTAACTGTTCGACAAGCTCGACTGCTAAAGATTTCGAGCTCCTCGCTTAGAGGACCCATTTGTTGCATTTCATTCGATGTTAGAACGGGATTCCTCCTTATCCTGCGAAATGCTTCCCATTAGTCCCATCGGGATTGACTCTCTACCCCCAGTGTGGAACCCACATTCATAACTAATACATCCTTGCCGTCCTTCGGCATTCCACCGCATACAACTACACAAACACGCTAAGAGATACCAAACTTGTCCCACTGGGCTCATAAAACCTGTCCCTTGGCCTGTGGCACTCCGCCCTCGCCGAGCCCTCATTACCTTAGTTCCATTGGACTGGGCTCATAAAACCTCTCCCTTGGCTTGTGGTATTCCGCCCTCATCGAGCTCTCATCGCCCATCAGTTCCATTGGACCGGGCGCATTAACTCTTTCCCTTGGTCTAGTTGCATTCCGCCCGTACCGAGCTCTACCTGCCATAGTCTAGTTGTACTCTGCCCTAGCTAAATTTTACCTCCCTTGGTCTAGTGGCATTCCGCCCTGGCCGAGCTCTACCTACCTTGGTCTGGTGGCATTCCGCCCTGGCCGAGCTCTACCTACTTTGGTCTGGTGGCATTCCACCCTGACCGAGCTCTACCTACCTTAGCCTGGTGGCACTCTGCCCTAGCTAAGTTTTACCCACCTTGGCCTAGTGGCATTCCGCCCTGGCAGAGCTATACATACCCTTAGTCTAGTGGCACTCTGCCCTAGCTAAGTTCTACATACCTTGGTCTAGTGGCATTCCGCCCTGGCCGAGCTATACATACCCTTAGTCTAGTGGCACTCCGCCCTAGCTAAGTTCTACATACCTTGGTCTAGTGGCATTCCGCTCTGGCCGAGCTCTACCTTGCCTTAGTCTAGTGGCACTCTGCTCTAGCTAAGTTTTATTTGCCTTAGTCTAGTGGCACTCCGCCCTAGCTAAGTTTTACCTACCTTGGTCTAGTGGCATTCCGCCCTCGCCGAGTTCTACCTCCCTTGGTCTAGTGGCATTCCGCCCTGGCCGAGCTCTACCTACCTTGGTCTGGTGGCATTCCGCCCTGGCCGAGCTCTACCTGCTTTGGTCTGGTGGCATTCCACCCTGGCCGAGCTCTACCTACCTTGGTCTGGTGGCATTCCGCCCTGGCCGAGCTCTACCTGCTTTGGTCTGGTGGCATTCCACCCTGACCGAGCTCTACCTGCCTTAGCCTGGTGGCACTCTGCCCTAGCTAAGTTTTACCCACCTTGGCCTAGTGGCATTCCGCCCTGGCCGAGCTATACATACCCTTAGTCTAGTGACACTCCACCCTAGCTAAGTTCTACATACCTTGGTCTAGTGGCATTCCGCCCTGGCCGAGCTATACATACCCTTAGTCTAGTGGCACTCTGCCCTAACTAAGTTCTACATACCTTGGTCTAGTGGCATTCCGCTCTGGCCGAGCTCTACCTTGCCTTAGTCTAGTGGCACTATGCCCTAGCTAAGTTTTACCTGTCTTAGTCTAGTGGCACTCCGCCCTAGCTAAGTTCTATTTACCTTAGTCTAGTGGCACTCCGTCCCAGCTAAGTTCCATCTGCCTTAGTCTAGTGGCACTTCTCCCTAGCTAAGTTCTACCTACCCTTGGTCCAGCGACATTCCGCCCTAACCGGGCTCTATACCTACCCTTAGTCTAGAGGCGCTCCGCCCTGGCTGAACTCTATCCACCTTAGTCTAGTGGCACTCTGTCCTGACCGAGCTACCTTTACCTTGGTCTAGTGCCACTCCGCCCGGATCGAGCTACCTCCGCCCTGGTCTAGTGGCACTCCGCCCTGATCAAGCTACCTCCACCTTGGTCTAGTGGCACTCCGCCCTGATCGAGCTACCCCTTACCTTGGCCTGAGGCACTCCGCCCTCGTTGAGCTCTTAGACTCTGCCCATCAAGTCCCATCGAGCTGAGTCCATAAGTTTTTTTTTCCTCAGTGCAAGGCACTCCGTCTGCGTCGAGCTCTTAAATATTGCCACCGAGCTAGGCCCATAAACCTTTTCCCTCTGGCTCAAGGCACCCCGCCTTGGCCGAGCTCTCAGATGTTAATCCCTAGCCCCACCGGCGCTATAACAACATAGTCAAATCCATCAATAGTCCCACCAGACAACACATCCTGCACTATGGGCTGGTCTGTACCAGGAGTACTTTTGGAAGGTACCATTCTTAGCCCTCGCCAGTTGGCTAAGTTCTAACCTTGGCCTAGACCCCACGTCTTCACTGAGTTGCTTGATTTCGACATTCTGTCGAGTCAATGCCCATTTATATATCCTGCCCTTGTTTCAGACCTCCCGTCTGAGCAAGGTTTGTTGATTCCGACATCTCGTCGGGTCGACTTCTATATCCTGCCCTTGTTTCAGACCTCCCGTCTGAGCAAGGTTTGTTGATTCTGACATCTCGTCGGGTCGACGTCTGTATTCTGCCCTTGTCCCAGACACGCCATCCGAGCAAGGTTTGTCGATCCCGATATCTCGTCGGGTCGACATCTGTATGCTACCCTTGTCCCAGACCTACCGTCTGAGTAAGGTTTGTCAGCTCTGACATATTGTCAGGTGGGCATCAAGATTCTACCTTTGATGCAGACCTCCCGTCTGGGTCAGATGCATGGGTTGTCTTCGGCAGTCCGTCAAGGCAACATCAATTCCAGATTGCTTCCAAGTCCAACATCCTACCAGGATCCGTAATCCTATCTTCCGGCCTTTGACAACCGGTCAAAGCCAGCTATCCTTGTTTGCAAGCACAACACCCTGTCATGTATTTCAAGTATCTCATTTTTTGGCTCATCCACCTCAGCTGAAGCCCACTACCATATATCTCACAACTTCCAGCTATTTTATTCCCCGACTCAGCCATGACAGCCGAAGTCGCTATTATACATTTTCAGCCATTCCATCATCCGGCTAAAATCACTATCACAATTTGTTAATTGTCTCGCCCTTCGGCTCAGCCATCCCGGCCAAAGCTGCTATTAGAATTCTTCAACTTTCTCCTCTTTCGGTTTAGCCATTCTGGCTAAAGCCGCTATCACAATTTGTTAATTATCTCGCCCTCCGGCTTAGCCATCCCGGCCAAAGCCGCTATTACAATTCTTCAACTATCTCCTCTTTCAGTTTAGCCATCTTGGCTAAAGCCGCTATCACAATTTGTTAATTGTCTCATCCTCCGACTCAGCCATCCCGGCCAAAGCCGCTATTGCAATTCTTCGGCTATCTCCTCTTTCGGTTTAGCCATTCTGGCCAAAGCTGTTATCACAATTCGTCAGTTATTCTATCTGTCGACTTAGCCATTCCGGCCAAAGCTGCTATCATAATTTTCAGCTATTCTACCTTTCGGCTTAGCCATTCAATCCAAAGCTGCTATCATGATTTTCAACTATTCTATCTGTCGGCTTAGCCATTCCGGCCAAAGCTGCTATCATAATTTTCAGCTATTCTACCTTTCGGCTTAGCCATTCAAGACAAAGCTGCTATCATGATTTTCAACTATTCTATCTGTCGGCTTAGCCATTCCGGCCAAAGCTGCTATCATAATTTTCAGCTATTCTAGCTTTCGGCTTAGCCATTCCGGCCAAAGCTGCTATCATGATCTTCAAACTACTCTATCTATCGGCTTAGCCATTCCGGCCGAAGCTACTATCATAACTTTTGACCATTCTATCTTTCGGCTTAGCCATTCCGGCCAAAGCTGCTATTACAATTTCCAACTACTTCATCCATCGGCTTAGCCATTTCAGGCCAAAGCTTGCTATCAGAACTCATCTACCTGTCCCATTACGATAATCAATGCAATGCAACGGCCTAGACCTGTCGTCGAAGCCCGCTTCCCTTGATTGTGACTATTCAGTCCCTCTCCTCAATTTCAACTCACATTCCATCCTCCTAGATGTCGACTTGGAAGCCAGCTTCCCTACAGCATGTGACCACTGTCCTATCTTTCGGCTTAGCCATTCCGGCCAAACCTGCTACCTTACACCTCAGCTATCTTATCTCTCGGCTTAGCCAAAGCTCATTACCATGACTTTCAGCTATCTTGGCTAAAGCTCGCTATCCCACGTTTCAACTATCTTACATTTCTAGCTTAGCCACTTCGGCTAAGGCCTGCTACCATATAATTCGGCTAAACTACCTTTCGGCTTTCACAAGCCTGATTCCCTACTGCTCTCTGGCTTTCGCAGCCTGCTATTCCTGGCTTCTACAGCCTGCTGTCCTGGCTCTTATAGCCTGCTGTATCTAGTTCTCGTAGCCTGCTATCTTGGCTCTTATAGCCTCCTGCCTCTAGCTCTCGTAGCCTGCTATTCCTGACTTCTACGGCCTGCTATCTTGGCTATTATAGTATGCTGTCTCTGGCTCTCGTAGCCTGCTATTCCTGGCTTCTACGGCCTGCTATCTTGGCTCTTATAGCCTGCTGTCTCTGGCTCTCTTAGCTTGCTATTTCTGGCTTCTACGGCCTACTATCTTGGCTCTTATAGCCTGCTATCCCTGGCTTCTACGGCCTGCTATCTTGGCTCTTATAGCCTGCTATTTCTGGCTTCTACAGCCTGCTATTCTGGCTCTTAAAGCCTGCTGTTATTGGCTCCTATATCCTGCTATCTTTGGCTCATATAGTTTTATGTTTCCAGACCTTATAGTCTGCTGATCCTGGCTTTACGGCTTGCTACCTCTAGCTCTTTTAACCTGCTACCCTGGCCCCCACGGCCTGCTATCATCACTTTCCGGTCCTTGTCACCATCGGCAAGACCGTCTACCCTTTTCGGTCCTTGTCACCATCGGCAAGACCGTCTACCTTTTCGACCCTTGTCACCATCGGCAAGATCGGTCACTACCCTTTCCGATCCTTGTCACCATCGACAAGACCGTCTACCCTTTTCGGTCCTTGACACCATCGGCAAGATCGGTCAACCTACTCCTGACCCTTGTCACCATCGGCAAGATCGGTCAACCTACTCCTGACCCTTGTCACCATCGATGAGATCGGTCAACCTACTCATGGCCCTTGTCATCATCGGCAAGGTCGGCCAGCATCTCCTCAAGCCCATTGTCTCGCTACCCTTGTGGCTTAAGCCTACTTCAGCAATGACCATCATGTCCCACCGTGATGATTGCTACAACTCAATGACTTGGGCTCCCCTTGAAGCCTACTTCCCTGCTATCGCTAGGTCTGCATATCCTATTCTCCCATTATCTCCTGGCTTTTACAGCCTGCTTGCCATGTTATCTTTCGGCTGTCATAGCCCGCTTCCCTTGCCAACTGTTGAGTTCTATAGTCCACTTTCAATATTCGGGTTAGACTCCCTGTCAAACCCGCTGCCCGTCCTTGGCCAAGGCACCCTATTGAGGCCTACCACTCCACTTTAATCTAGGTCCATCATCTGAATAAAACGGCTCTCGTTGGCCAGTACCAACCCTCTTCGTCCCGCCAGGACTTGCTGCATAAAGCCCTTTTCCATTATTTTGTTATCAATTCTGCTGGCTTTTGAATAACTAACCTGCAGGTATTCGCATCAGACGCTTGAACAAATAAATGGATATATAGTGACATATACATATATGCATACATATAAAATAATATAAAAAAAGAGAAAGAAAAAGAAAGGAAAAATTGCTTGCTTTCAAAATTTTGGGTGTTTGTTGGCCATGCTTGCATGCTTGCTTATACTATAAGATAATACACCTCCTTCAATTTTCTAGGACCACATCTCCTTGCTAAATAAAACTGTCTGATTCTAAGCATGTGTGCGCCACGGCATACACTAAGGGATGAAAAGTCAATATTGGCTGAGTGCATGCGTCTAGTGGAAAAGTCATAGCTATGTCGCTAACGCAACTCGTGAGATACACCCAAAGCAAAACTCCCGCACTTTGCACTACAATGTGTTCAGCGGTCTCTTATCATAGGGATGCTAGAAGGTTCTTCCTCACACTATATGTGTGCTCTAACTTCTATACCCAAACGAGGGATAATCACGAGGAGAGAGTTGCCCTCCCCCCAGTTTAAAAAAAAAAGAAGAAGAAAAAAAAGAAGAAAAGAAGAAAAAGAAGAAAAAGAAGAAGACTGTTAGATAGGATGAATCCTAGTAGCCGGGAATCCCCATTGAGACACATGAGGAGACTCACGCCGAACGGTGAAGTCCGTAATGAACTGCTATAAAGGATGAACCCTAGTAGGCGGGAATCCCCATTGAGAGACATGAGGAGACTCGCTCCGAACGGAGGAGTTCGTAATAAATTGCTATAAAGAATGAATCCAAGTAGCCGGGAATCCCCATTGAGACACATGAGGAGACTCGCGCCGAACGGTGACGTCCGTAATAAAATTGCTATAAATGATGAATCCAAGTAGCCGAGAATCCCCATTGAGACACATGAGGAGACTCGCGCCGAACGGTGACATCCATAATAAAATTACTGTAAAGGATGAATCCTAGTAGCCGGGAATCCCCATTGAGACACATGAGGAGACTCGCGCCGAACGGTGAAGTCCGAAGTTGGAATTAAGCTAAGGGGGTTGTGCGAAGCTACAAAAAATCGAGAACCCCAGCTGTGTGTGTAGACGCTAGAGCAATACTCTAGTGTTATTTTGAACGTCTGCGTATCCCTATGTCAGAGATTCGCTGCTCTCATACTTGCACTATCACACTACGGAGAAGTAGCCTCGGGTGTAGATCGTGGCTTACGCTGTGCACATATTCTATGCGATGTCCTCTCTGCGCATGCACATCTCCCTTAGTTGTGCCTTGTCAGCCGCACTCTGCCTATGAGTCATAGGCGCTGTCCTTGTCCTATCCCCAATATAGGGGAGCTATTCCATATATCTAGCTTATACTTGCTGTTGAATGCCCGCATGCTCGCATGAATAAAAAGACACCCTTTCAAACGGGTCTCACCCGTAGGCCCCGCTCACCCGTCCCTCATTCGCGCCACTTACGTGTGGGGGGCATTTGTTGACACATGAAAAGTGATAAAATAATAACAATATATATACATATATATAAATAATGTCAACATATTTTTCCTACTAAATCATCTTATATTCCTTATTTTCTAGGGATAGAGGAAGAGGCGGAGAGGCTACAAGGGCCCATTAAGCCCACAAAGGCACCCAGACCATATCAAAGTTTAAAAGGACATCGAAGCCCATACTGAAGAGGGGGCGCGCCGAGAGCACCGGGCAAGAGGAGCGCGCCGATGAGAAGAGGGTTCTATAACCCAATATAAAAGCTGAGGTTCGACGAAGAAACAAGGGGGCCGGGGGGAAAAAATGACAACAAGAGAAGAAAGCCAGCGGCAGACGGGTGATAAGAAAAAATAGAGAAGAAAGGAGAGAGCCACCAACTCGTCGAGGGAGAAAGAGGGAGGATTGTCCAAGGAAGAAAAGAGAGGGGTGGGTCTCCCCTGCAGGAAAGGTGGTTCTCCCACCATGTAAGGCCTTTCGGGGCTACAATCTCCCCCTCCCCCTACTTCCTTTCTCTTCTGTTTATACGTTCCTCTGCCGTTGTGTTTCTGCTGGCGAGCTCTGTAATGCAATGGCCTCTTGAGGCTCCCTTCTGTAGTTCGGTGATGTGTTATTTCATATGAATGGAAGATATGTTAGTCCATCTATTTATGATGTGCAATTTCTTTCCATTTGTGTCACTGCAAGAGAATTTTCTTTCGGTTCGCCCGTGTGCCCCCACCATTCTACCTAGAATTTCTATAGTTCCGGTTTACGTTTCTTTCGTTCAACCCGGGGTGACGGTCTTATGGCCGCTACGACTTCGTAGAGATAGTGGGAGTATTATCCCGTCTATCAATGACGTTTGCGAAGGCATTACTACGCTCCAGGGGACACTGAGTCCTGCCACTTACTCCCTGAGTTCTATCGTGAGTACTCAAGGTTATATACCTCTGATATAAGATAGGAGCCCGAGACAGCCCATCTCGTGGCTTTCCCATCCCCCAGATCATGAGGAAAAGTAAATTTTATCTGGCCATGTTCTGATGTTTGTGTTTTCCTGATGATTTTCCGTTCACCCGGCAGCTCTTATGAAATCTTAAATATCAAAACCCCCCTTTTTCAACTAGTCTCGGCGCCATCAGCTCTCGGCGCCAAATCCGCGCCGATTACCTCCCGTGCCGAAGCCAAGTTTCCTCATTTCCGCGTCGATTCTTCTGCCGTGCCGAGAAGCTGCTGCGCTGAGACTTCTCCCTTTTGATTTCTGCGCCGATAGCATATATCCGCGCCGAGATCCCTCTCAACTCCCGCGTCAAGCACGAGTGTCTCGTGCTGACTATCGAGGGTGCTGTCAGCTTGACGTTTTCAACTTTTCCCTTCCCCATCTTTCATGCATAATATGCACGGATGTGTCAGACATGTCAGGGACCAGTCATCTTTACGAATGGCTTAATTGAACTAATGGAAATCCATGAATGCATGGCTCCCACTAACCACGTCATTTGCACTTGGGTCATTAACCCATTTATTAGCCCCATGCACCTCCCTGTTTGCACTCTCTTTTTGAATAACCATCTCATATGTGAGAATAGGCATTGACCCATTTATTAATCCTATATACACACCTTTGCTCATACTATTCTAAAATCAGCCCCACTGCCACATACTCATATATACAAGAGCCATTACGTGAGAGTGTGCACCAATCTATTTCTAAATGCTCCCTTGATCATATTTAGCCATTCGTCTGATCATTCTTCCGTATATATATCAGTCCATGTGCATATGTACATATGTATGTATATGGATATATATATATGTGTGTGTATATATATGAACGTAAGAGTAAATACATGCATGTTTATTTTCATGAATCAATTTATGTCGGGCCATTCATGCCCGATTACGTGAGAGTCGGAGGAGCTATATCAACGGAGTTTTACCCCTACATTTATTTCAATTCGGGTTTCGGGTTTCGGGTTTCGGGTTTTCGATTTCCTTCTTTCACCCCGTCGGGACACGGAGTTCTGCCACTGCATGTTCTCCGCTGGTCCCTTTAAGGGAATATTAATGAGACACCACGATGAGTGGACACCATCCCTCTGTATTCCGATCCTCTCAGATCTCGGGTTACGCCCATCTTTCTTTTGGCTTCCATCTCGGCACTCGTAGATGGATGTCCTATACTCCCCTTTTGGCATAGTCCAAAATAAGGGGAGATGCTATCGAAATTCATTCACGATCCTTGCTTTGTCATATTGTGTAATATTTTTTGTTAAACTGATGAATTAACCCCCTGTTGTGTGGCAGAGGCCTGAGACAGACTATCTCATGGCTCTTTGCCCACTGAAAAGGGGAACATAGCCATTATGAGATTTTCCACCGATTGTTACATGGTCTCCCTAGACCTTCTATGGATGAATCTCTCCCTTTTTCAGCTCACTTAAACATCATTGCCATAGCCCATGAAGTCCCAATCGAACGCAGAATATCCTTTCAGACTCACCAAGCCCTCACGGCATTTGAAAGGCCAATAAATATCTAGCTATCGGCGCCACCAGTCCTCCCGGCGTGACCTCCTCCCGGCGCCACTTTCGCGCCTGGTGAAGGGCGCGCCGGCAAGATGGTCGTGCCGACCCGGCCGTGCCGGTTTGCTTCCGTGCCGAAAACCCAACCGTGCCGGTTTACTTTTGTGCCGAAAACACGACCACGCCGATTTCCTTTTGTGCCGGAATACTTGCTGCGCCGATACCCCCGTGTTCATCATCGCGTCGGGACCCCACCGCGCCGGTTCATCTTCGCGCCGGCTCCCCTCCGTGCCGGTTCATCTCAATACCATCTACTATTCAAACACTAAACTTCCCAGCAACCTTAATGAGCCCTAAACTCAGTCTAAACCTAATGTCCCAATCTCATTAGCCTTCATGTCAACCTTCATCATATCACGGGGAATCATAGTTCTTCATCCAAGTCTAAGGGAGATAAATTAATGGGGTTTTACCCCTACATTATACCGTTTGACCGCGATGTTTTCTTCTAACCCTGCTAACTCTTGGAGTTCTGCCACTGCATGTCCTCCAATAGTTTCTTAAGGGGATATCAATAAATACCATGATAATGGATATTGTCCCGTTGCATCTAGATCCTCTTGGATCTCGGGCTACGCCCATCTTTCCTTTGGCGTCCATCTCGACACTCCGTGGATGGATGTCCTATATTCCCACTTGGCATAGTCTAAGATAAGGGGATATGCTGCCGGATTTATTCCGTATATCAATATATCATATCTTATTTTGCATAATCACATGCATCTCCTATCCTGCAAATGAATGAGCATACCTATCATATTGGTTTCGCCCCTAAGACCCTTCTACTTTGGCGATTAATCAAGGGTTGCCCTTCTTTGGAAGGACGTAATTAACGTCATAGCCTTTATGGTATGACGGACTTCCGGTCCCGACTCGGACTTCACAATCGACTGACTGAGTCAGATCGAGCGCATAATAAATCGTCACTCCGGTGACTGGCACGCCTAACAAATCAACTAACAAATCAATAAATAAAATAAATAATAAATTATTAATAAATAAATCCATTTTCACAATAGCACATGAACTTTTGCTAATGCGGATGAAGCCCTTCCTAATGAGTTCCTCTATTTGCCTCCGAAGTTCGGCATGTTCCGTGGGATTGAGGCGATAATGAGGAAGGTTTGGAAGGGTGGCTACCGGAACTAGATCAATTGCGTGTTACACATCACGCATGGGAGGGAGTTGGTCCGAGAGCTCCTCTGGGAACACGTCATGAAACTCTTCTAGGAGATGCCGGACTTCTATGGGATGGTGGTTGGAGGGGGTGAGATCTCCTAGACAAATGACTACCGCACATAGAGGTGTCCCTTGAGCTATCTCCTCCTCAAGCTCTCTTTTGGTGATGAGATGAAGACCCTTGGTCACTCCCAAAGTCTTATCTTGGTTAGGGTTTTGGGAGAGAGGTTGGGTTGGTGGGATGGAGTTCCCCATGACCTGAGATGTGGTGGAGTGTTGACCTTGAGGGGGTGGACTCTTCTTAGGCAAGGGATGTGGTGGAGAGGGATTAAGACGGATGTTCTTTCCCTCATGCTCAAAGGTGCATGTGTTGGTCCTACCTAAAATAGTGGCATCCACATCATAAAGCCAAGATCTCCCTAGTAGGATACTACCTACTTCCATGGGGAAAACATCACACCATATTTGGCCAGGGTAGGAAGAGAAGGTGAGGGGCACAAGGCAGCGAGTGTTGACCGGGATGGAGTTGTTGTTGATCCATGAGACCCAGTATGGACTTGGGTGGGGAGTGATAGTAAGTCCAAGGAGCTTAACGGTATCGGGGGACACGGCATCGACACAACTCCCATTATCTAAGGTCCCTTTTCTTACATGGCCCCCTATCTTGACAAAGGTGTGGAAGATTGAAGTTCGATGCCAGTCCTCCTCTTGGGGTTTGGTGAGGGTACATCTAATCACTCCTAGATGGGAGTCGGTAGATGTCATGGTATAATCTAGACCCGACTCATGGTATTGGGCCTCATACTCTTCTTCCCAATCTAGTGAGGCTTCATGGACCTCAACCACACTCTCAAGTTCCCCTTGGGGTGGGGGAGCTTCTTCCTCAATAAGTAAACTAGACAATCCTTTGGATGGGCATTGCCCCGCAAAGTGGCCAAACCCTTGGCACCTATAGCATTGTTAACGGCCACTACTTGGGGTGGTCCTTCCTACACTTGGACCCTTGTAATTATCTTCCCTCCGTGGAGGAAGATGGCTAGGGGCGGTGTTGGTTGGAGTGATGGTGGGAGGGGGGTTGTAAGGCCGCAATGGGGCACTTCCACTTGGACTAGGAGCCTTCATGGGAGGGGCCGGGTTGGTTCGGAGTCCCATGCCTTTGGGATCGGCCGATCGGGGAGGAGCAAACCTAGGGATCCTAGAAAATCGTTCAACATCCCGAGCTATTTGGTAGGCTTGTTCAAGGTTGTCGACATCTCTCATAAAGAGTTCTCTCTTGATGTGATTTTGGAGCCCATTTCTAAATCGAGATAGGGTGACGGCCGGGTCCTCGTGAACTCCACACTTCAAAAGATAGGAGTCAAAATTTTCAATGTATTCAACCATGGTCTTCCCTTCTTGGGTGAGGCTTTGACACTCATATAAGAGCATTTGGTGGTAGGATAGGGGTAAGTACTTGTTTCTAAGTTGATTCTTCATCCCTTCCCAAGTGTCAATAGGCTCTTCCCGTCTAATCCTTCTTAATCCCTCTTGGTTTAGCCAATAAGTCTTGGCTAACTTGGTTAGGTGCATCTTGGCCAATCTCACTCTCCTTTGGTCGGACATAGGGTACCATTCAAAATATTGGTCCATGGCGGTCTCCCATTCTAAGTAGGCACTTGGTTCATGGGAACCGTCAAAGTTTGGAGCTTCCACCTTGATCATCCTTAGGAAATGGTCATCCGGGTCGTCCCGTGGACGCCTTTCATTATGTTGATGGTGGCGAGGCCTCTCATAGTCATGGTAGGGGTCAGCATTCAAGTCCACCCTATCAATTTCAGCATGTGGAGGGTGAGCTCTTGGACCATTGTTCCTAGGGTGGGGATCATTTTCTTCTAGCCGAGCAAGTCGAGTGGAAAGGGCCTCTAGTCAGTTAAGGATGGTGGCAAGGGCAACATCCACCCGGCCCATTTGGCCTTGGGGTTCCTCCCTATGGGCATCTTGGTTGATTTGGGGATTGGGATCCATGTGGGGAACCGAAGAGGATGGATCAGGTCGGTAAACGACTCCACTACGGGTGGACATGCAAGGGAGGGGAGAGGATTAAGCGGATGACTTAATGCAATGGTCCTAGGACTTAGATATTATAGAGATAAGTCTAAACTTGCTCTGATATCAATTGATGTGACACACCCTAAAGGATGTAGCAACTGGACAAAAAATCCCTTGGACTTAAACAAACAAGCATAATTTGTAAGAGATTCGGATCGATATCGGCGGCCACTCACCTGACACTCACCCAAAACCTGGGGTAACTCGGCGATGCTGAGTCGAGGTTGTGAGGGCTAGACCCATGCAGGTAGAGGGCCAGCAAGGCCAAGGTTCTCCCCAAGGGTATGGAGACCCAATTCAAGGACCGACCGGGTGTCGAGGGCACAGGATCCTCTCTCTCTCTCCACGATGGTCACTCGAAGCAATGGAGCTTGCGGGACCGAGCACTCACTCTCATGGGCCAGCAGAGTTATGAGCTAATATTGAAAGAACAAGGTACCCAAATATGAGCAAGGGGTAGAGCACTTACTTGACCGGTTTGAAGAAACCGGTCCCGTTCGGAGACGTGGGCGAGCGGGGAAGCGTGGGTTCCCCACACGCCGCGTCGGTGAAGCTTCGACCTATTTTATAGATTTACACCACTACTCCTCATGCAAGGGGGTTGAACAAAGGGAGGGGAAGCCATAATTACATCCAAACACTACCTCCCACAGGGAGGGGCTGTAAGCCGACCATGCGGGGAGAAGAAAGTTGAACTAGGAACTAATTGAAATGATGACGCCGGTTCTGTCCACTCTCTGGAACAGCAGATATTCAGTCAGTGTTGACGCCGCTGCGAACTGTCCTGAACTCCGTTTGCAATGAAACCAGTAGCAAAATCTCGTGGGTTGGCCCAGGAGGACGTCCCATTTTTGGTGGAGTTTTTCAATGACGGTGATGGTCGGGGCATGGTCGTGAAGAGGGTCGTTGCCTTCTAGATCTGGTAGCTTCTTCACCGCCGTAGCAGGAAGGCGAGGTCGCCACGAATGCTCCCGAGCTCTGATTCAGGCGTGACTAGAGTCGATGGATTCGTGGTTGAACCCTCTTCGAACGGAAACCTGTGAGGACTCTGGGGGAAGTCGGAGTTGATGGCGAGTGCCCAAATAGTGGTCGGGTGTCAGATGAGTTCCAGAGAGAACAGATCAGCGCACCCGGGGGAGAAAAATGGAAACTCACAGCTCCGGACGCCGAACGGAGCGCCGCTTCTTGAGATTGGAAGGAGACTTGTTGTAGAAGCCGTCAGCCAAGCCCCGCTTCCAGAACTTCAAGAGGATGTCCGTGGGAGCCTCTGCAAGTTGCTTTAGGTTGACTGTCAAGAAGCAGATGCGTAGTTCGGCGATGATGGCTCCCCCGGGCAGCCACGAACTCAGAACGGGACGAGGACACCACCGTTGCAAATAAGACTGGGAGACGCTTCCGAAGGTGCCTTTTATGCTTCCAGGGGCACCGGGACGATGATGAGGCCGGCTCTTCAAGTTGCTGGTTCTCTGCAACACTCTCAGCCGTGAGCAGAACCGCCGGTGTAGCTCCAAGTAGGCACAAGCTTGGGGTGTAGATGGTGTTAAAGGGTGATGGGAGATGGTGGAAGGGTAGGAGGGGATGTGGGGGAGGTAAGGAGGGTGGCTAGGGTGTGGTGGAGGTGCAGGGAGAGGGGGAGGACGCAGGGGTGCTGGCTACTGGTCTCTAGACAAGGGGTAGAGGGAGTGGTGGTGGAGAAGCTCAAGGGAGGATGAGGGATGGGGTGGCCAGATCCAAGGGTCCCTTCTTGGGGGCGACCTAGGGTATGGGGGAGGAGAGAGTGGAGGGAAAATTTTCAAACCTCTCTTGGGAGTTGGAGGATATCATGGGGGAGAGGGAGGATTGTGTTAGGAAGGCCAAGATTCTCCTAGGGAGGGAGGAGATTTGGTGGGAATTGGTGGGGGCAATGAATGCACCTAGGGAAGTGAAAAGGTGGGTGAGGTGGCAGCTTAGGTGGCAGGGTTAGGGCTGATGTGGAGCTGACATGGGCTGGGGGAGGTGAGAGAAGAGGGGCGGCCAAGGGTGGAGGAGAGAGGGGGGGAGTTCGCCCCTAAAGAGAGAGAGAGAGAAAAAGAGGGGGAAAGGGAGGGGGTTTCTCACCCCAGACTTCACACCCTCTCTAATGGATTCTCTACACTAAAAACTTGAATTTTGAACTCAAAATATGGCAACTTCATTAGCTTTCTCAAATGGGGTTGGGGTTTTATTTATAGGGACCCAACCTTTTACATGACCAAACTACCCCTAGCTTTACATGTAATGACAAAAGCAACATAGTAAGCCAACCAAGGGGATAATGACTCAAACATAGGAAAATAAACCAAAGACCTAGGGAAATGACTCAAATAAAAGGGAAAATACATCAAATGACTCAAATAGAAAGCTCAAAATGGATAATTGGGCTCACATAGAGTGAAGCCCGAGCTCACACAACTCCGGGGTGTGATGACGACCCGAGCCAGAGGGAGTCGTGGGTGATGCCTCCATCAATCTAGCTCTCCCTTCACAGAATCAACCAAAGATTAGGAATCCGGAAGCATTAACATACACTAGCCTTAGTTTCTAAATTTTGAAACATGATTAAGAATACAAAACCAAAGTTCAATAACACTTATGCATGTGTAATACTGAATCCACATCATAGACAATTGCATCTCACATTTGCTATATTACATAGGTGCCCTTCAACTTTGCACCTCCTAGATCAGAGCATTGAGCATAATAGCTTTTGCCTGCCTTTCTTTTCTTTTCTATTCTTTTTTCATCAATTTTTTCAATACACACATGATGTTGCACATCCCTTCACTGTTTAACGCGAACCTCGACTCTTACCTTAGGAGAAGCAGACCCGGTTACTAAGATTAGGGGTCACTTTTTCGTTTGACGCGAACCTTAACACTTGTTAGGTGAAGCAGGCCTGGTTACTAAGATTAGGGGCATTTTTCATGGTATTTTTTTTTCAACAATGTGCTTTTGCACTTATTTAATGGATAACTTTGACATATAGCTATATCAAAAAGATCCCATCTCTAAGAAATGCAGAGTATCAGACCGCATTCCAAAATAACAGAAGGCTTGTCCTGGTTGTTTCATTAGCATGCAAAGTGATTTCTTTTTCTAAAGTGCACATGAACTTTAAAGAGATTCTTAAATCAGTTTTTCATGCATACATCGAATAATTTTTCCATCACCCTTCTCCCTAGTCTTTCCTATTCCAGAATTACTTTTAATGTGAGCATGAATCAAGAAAACTCAGTCGGAGATTTCATTTTTCCACTTTCATGCAGATTACAGGATAGAATGATATGCAGAACATTATGTAAGAACTCCTATCAGGTTGTACTATATGTATCATGAAATTTTTCTCCCCCCCCCAACTTGAATGGCATTGTCCTCAATGGCATATGTAAGCAACAGAAATAACATAACAATATAATAATAAAGATTGCTGAGAAGGAAAGAGACAACCTGATATGTGGGGCGAAACTCCATATGGACGACGATAACTTCATCTCATTTGCTCTTACCTATTCACTGAAAAACAAACTAAAATAAAACATCAAATAACAACAACATTGGGTTACCTCCCAGAAGCGCTAAGTTTACCGTCTTCAGCCAGACGCATGCAAGCCCCATAACCAACGAGTTGCATTCAAAATAATCCACCACATAATCTTATCCTCTTGTAAGTTCCAACGTTTATGTCATGAGAAGATAAGATCATGAAAGAATGTATGTGGACTTGAGGTAGATTGGTTGTTAGCATGATTGATTTGGTCGTGAACTACATATGTTAACAATCTCTCTTCTGTGGGGGTCATATAAAAATCAACATTAATTGGCTTGGCCAGCATTTCAAACCATGGTAAATCAAGCAAGCCAAACGGACTGCCCCGGTCAGAAAATGAAAGAGGAATTATCATATCATTAATTATAAAATATCCCTCTTCAAAGTTAAGGTCTTTATAAGTGTTGAAAACATGAATGTAGACCTTATTATCTTTCAAAAAAAATTCTACCACCTCAATTTTAGGAATTACATGAATATTGGTGAAGTGAGAGTAGATCGAAGGGTGAGAGGCTCCTATCAAATGATTAGTGTCAAGGAGATGAGAAATATCAAAAGTGAAAGTAGCATGCTCCTCAACACAATACT
This sequence comes from Amorphophallus konjac, assembly GCA_022559845.1. Lineage (NCBI taxonomy): Eukaryota > Viridiplantae > Streptophyta > Magnoliopsida > Alismatales > Araceae > Amorphophallus > Amorphophallus konjac. The sequence continues at coordinate 137,784 of JAHNEJ010003411.1, forward strand.
CGTGGGACTCAATAGGATCAGATAAATCAGCGAATTGAAGAATGTCTTCAACAAGATTAGATTCGCCAAGATCATGAAGAGGTAAAAGATCAATGCCCTCCCCTTGAATAAAAGATGCCCAATCGAGATGAAAGACACGACGGGTACCTGCCTCTTCCTTTACCCAAGAGAGATAATTAATAGCCTCACTCAATTCATTCTCCACTCGCACATCCTCTTCCTCCTGCTCTTGGAACAAAGTCTCTTCAAATTCGGGAAAGGATTGATGTAACACCCCAGTTTTTAAAATCTGAAATTTAATTGAAATAGTGAATTTTAATTTAGATAAATGAATTTCGTAAATTAATATTATATTCCTCAATGAATAGTGCTAGTGTAATTTCGACTTTCTCACAAAAATCTGGAAAAATAGTAAATTGATATAGAATGATTTATGAAACAACCTTGCCTTCTTGAGTTTTATCAGTGAAAATCTGTAATTAGATCTATTTATCGTTTAAGTGAGTTTCATTAAATAATATTTTATTCCTTGGAATAGTACCATCGAAAATTCTTATACTTGATAAAAATCCATAAAAATGGTAATTAGGTTTCTGAAAGTGTATGTAACAAATTTGTCTTCTGGGATTAACCCAGTAACGATCCGTAGCAAGATCTATTTAATGTTTTAAGTGAAAAATCCACACTTTTCAACATTTACCTAACCTTGACTTCAAACACAAAATCCGACCTTAATACTCAACATTTGATCTGAAATTGGTGTCAAATTAAAGGCCATGATCTTAACTTCAATAACCCTTTAAAAATTACTCGAAACCCTAACCCTAATTGAGGCGGCTGGTCGAGTTTGACTTGGTCCTTGATTTCGGCGTCTTGTTTAACACGCCTCTTGTGGCATCAATTCCTCTCACCACAGACCATCCCAGAACGTGTATAAACTATAAAAATGAAGCCCTTCCAGTCTATTTTCGTTTGGTTGCAGCGGCAGTCGCTGAAGTTTTCAGATCTGGGAGATATCTCGCGTTGAGTGCGTGGGTGTCGGCTTCCTTCTTTCTTTCTTCCTCCTTTGTTCTTCCTTGTTCTTCATCAAATTGAGGTAGGTTCTCTCAGGCTCAAACAGCAAATCATATATCAAAATGTTCAGCATGAAGTCCTCTTTCTTTTGATATATAAAGCCCCAAATATCATGTAGTATCCTGCGAGTATTTCGAGGTTTAGTAGAAGCATGTTAGAAGCATGTTAGATTAGGGTTAACATTGTTCCTTCTTTGATTTAGTTCTGATTTCAGGATGTAAATATGGAATTGATCCATGCATCTTGTAGAGTTTTTCGTGCTCTTTCCATTGATTATAAAAGCCCTAAATTCATCCAGCATGTTTAGAGAATTTCTGTTCGTAGTAACAGCATGTTTAGACCTAGTTTTGATGTGTTCTTCCAAGTTGATTTCTGATTTCGACTGATTTCGAAGTGTTAATCCTGATCCACATGAACCATATCATATATGGTTGGATTCAGCATCGAAGTGGCTTTCTTTTGACATAAGAAGCCCCAATTTTCGTTCTGTATGTTGAGAGAATTTTACGTTTTAGTCACTGCATGTCAGAATTAGGGTTACATGTGTTCTTGCCTTAATAAATCTTGATTTCGGCAAGATAATTTGAAATTGGCCTTACTGTTAGATAGTATTCTCTGTTAGCTTTCCAACGGTACCAAAATCCCCTTATTTGGAGTTCATTTCCATTAGTTATTAGCATTTTAGTGTAACCCTAGCAAACCCCCACTTCCCGGCGTTCACCGGATGCGGCAGGGATGACCGGAGACGACCCAGAGATGGACGGTCTTACGATAGACCGCCACATCTCTGTTGACCACTTTTGACTCTGGCATAGCCTGAGATAAACGGTCTTTCAGGAACCACACATCCCAGGATGAACGGTTCCTCACGAACCACATATCAGGATATAAGGTCCCAGAGCAACCACACATCTTGAACGGCCCTGAACTGGCCGCACAACCCAGGGGATGGGCGGCCATCCCAGGACCGCCCAACCCATTGGGCGGCCCCTCAGGAACCACCCAAGTACATGGGCGGCCCTCAGGGAGCCGCCCAACCCCCTGGCTTGCCCAATTGAACCCCGTTCAGCACCGTTTGCCCCCTGTTAAGCCCAGAAGTTATACAGCCCTTCATCAACCGTTTATGTATGCTGTAAATGACTTAATACATGTTCTAATTGATTCATTTGCATATCATAAATGGTAATTAGTAAAATAGAAACCCATATGATAATTGATTAATTATCTAACTAAATTTCTGTTAATCGCATGCCATTCGCTCGTACGCGAGCTTGTTCATTCTATCTTTTAGCTTCATTCATCTTTCTAGCTTATGCACTAAATTAAATGATAATGCTTGATGGATTAACATGAAATTAGGATTAATATGAGCAATTTAACTTGCTGGATAGCTGCTGTACCACAGTAGCATAACACGATTGACTTCCCGACTTCTAGTAAGTCGCTACTACGTTAAATAGCATTTTATGCCCGGAAACTCTATCCGACGGAATTACCATTAACTCCCATGTTTAATATCCCTAATTAGAACCTGTTTAAACTGCAGCAAGCATGGTTTTACGAGTTTAACCCGCTGTTTAGATTTTGAATCTTATCATCTATAATCATTGTGGCTTGTATATTAGCTTTTTGGCGTCGATCTTTGCATATCGCCGTAATCTCTTGCAAATGAACACATACAAACCCCGAATCATGAATCTAATGAAATGGCAATACACCCTTGTATACCCGAATGTGTACCCTTCTTGATAACTCTTATTGTGACTTGGTTTTCGATCTTCTTGATGATTGTGCTTACCTTAAATTCTGAAATGAATCTTCTTCCTACTTGAACTTGTTATTGCTACATAGTTTAAACCTTGGAATTCTGGCCATAAATTGTGGAAGTCTAGATTCGTGGGATCTTTGATCCAAAGAAATCAATGCCTGGCAAACAATTAAGGGCTCGGTCTAGTCTTGGGAGGAGCGCCCGAACACTACGTGTACCCCCGGGGAGGTGATTGACTAGGTGTGGCATTTGGCACCAGTACTATGACATGAGTTAAATCTAGGACTGTCCACTACTCTTCACTACTCTCCACTACTCTCTACTTTTCACTTTCCACTCTTCACTGTTCCTTACTCTACTTGTTGTTACTTTACTTGCTGTTACTTGGACGTGGAAATGAAATTACATACGTGCTTGACATGACTTGAATCGTCTTGATATGGCCAACTCTTTATCGTAATCTCCTGTAGTAAATTCTTGTCATTGTTATTCTCTTAAGTATTACCATTCTGTTCCTTTATATTTCTTGACCTTGCAAGATCTGTTTTATTATCGTTGTTTCTTTATATCGTCATTTATTTCTCTTATTAGCATGGCATATGAAACTGTAATTTACTTGTTAATCACTTAAACTATGCCTGATGATAGAGTATAATTCCTACTGAGCTTTTTGCTCACCCCTACTTCCAACCCTTTTCAGGTTATGCGAGTATCGGTACGTGCATTGGGAAATGGATCAGTGTGATCGAGTGGAACCTGGAACCTAGAGTTGGAGTCTGCTCTTTCATTTTCTTGAGTCTAGCTAGTCTAGTTATTTCTTTTTGTTATTTATTTTGAATCTTTTATTGTAAGTGGTGTCAAAATATATCTTTTTAAATTAATAAGAGTTCGTATTTTCTCAAATGTGTGTCTGGCCTCTTTGTATTTTATTGTGATTATTTATCTTCCGCTCTTGTTATCGTGACTTGTCTCTTGCCACGTTCCGAGCATCGCTTTCCGCTGCTATCGGTTCGGGGCGTGACAGTTTTGGTATCAGAGCCTCCTTGCCTGAGTCGCTTGGATTTTGTCCAAGTGTTGTCTCCTTGCCTGAGTCCCTTGGATTTTGTCCAAGAGTATAGGTTTTCCTAAGTTCTAGGCTTCCTAAGTTTTGCCTTGTACCCCAATGACCCGGTATATCAAAAGATGTTGTCCGGACGTTAGGCTACGCCTCTCGGGAAGATCGCATACTTGCGCGAGTGGTCTTCGGATCGATTATCTCCGCCAGGTACCGAGTTTTGGTCATGTCTAGGTGCATAGTACCCCTAACCTTGTTAAAGTCTTAGAACCCGACCTGGTGAGATTGGGTAGTATCGTGGGGTAAGTAATAAAATATATGCAAGATTGTGTTGCGTTACGCGTAAGGGTAATGAAAGGTTAACCATATAACTATCTTGCAGGTTTTAAGCCAATTCTTAAAATGAAACCGAGTGGTTCCGGTAAGCTAAGTTTCGGTTCCGCGAAAGGCTGGCGAGTCCGTCGTAAGGAAACCCGACGTAATAAGAAGAAGAAGCGTAGTATTAGTATATGGTATCGTTCTCTTTTACCCTAGCTATAGTTAATTCTTTTAATTGTATAGTTAACATGCTATTTTAATGACTAAGATCATCTTAGTTAGCTAATTCCTTTCGTCATCAATTGTATAGTTAACATTATTTTGATAAGTAAGATCATCTTAGTTCGAACATTCACATAATTGATAATAGTCGGTGAATTTGGGGACCAAATTCCTTTAAGTGGGGGAGGGTGTAACACCCCGTTTTTAAAATCTGAAATTTAATTGAAATAGTGAATTTTAATTTAGATAAATGAATTTCGTAAATTAATATTATATTCCTCAATGAATAGTGCTAGTGTAATTTTGACTTTCTCACAAAAATCTAGAAAAATAGTAAATTGATAGAGAATGATTTATGAAACAACCTTGCCTTCTTGAGTTTTATCAGTGAAAATCTGTAATTATATCTATTTATCGTTTAAGTGAGTTTCATTAAATAATATTTTATTCCTTGGAATAGTACCATCGAAAATTCTTCTACTTGATAAAAATCCATAAAAATGGTAATTAGGTTTCTGGAAGTGTATGTAACAAATTTGTCTTCTGGGATTAACCCAGTAACGATCCGTAGCAAGATCTATTTAATGTTTTAAGTGAAAAATCCACACTTTTCAACCTTTACCTAACATTGACTTCAAACACAAAATCCGACCTTAATACTCAACCATTTGATCTGAAATTGGTGTCAAATTAAAGGCCATGATCTTAACTTCAATAACCCTCTAAAAATTGCTCGAAACCCTAACCCTAATTGAGGCGGCTGGTCGAGTTTGACTTGGTCCTTGATTTCGGCGCCTTGTTTAACACGCCTCTTGTGGCGTCGATTCCTCTCTCCACAGACCATCCCAGAACGTGTATAAACTATCAAAATGAAGCCCTTCCAGTCTATTTTCGTTTGGTTGCAGCGGCAGTCGCTGAAGTTTTCAGATCTGGGAGATATCTCGCGTTGAGTGCGTGGGTGTCGGCTTCCTTCTTTCTTTCTTCCTCCTTTGTTCTTCCTTGTTCTTCATCAAATTGAGGTAGGTTCTCTCGGGCTCAAACAGCAAATCATATATCAAAATGTTCAGCATGAAGTCCTCTTTCTTTTGATATATAAAGCCCCAAATATCATGTAGTATCCTGCGAGTATTTCGAGGTTTAGTAGAAGCATGTTAGAAGCATGTTAGATTAGGGTTAACATTGTTCCTTCTTCGATTTAGTTCTGATTTCAGGATGTAAATATGAAATTGATCCATGCATCTTGTAGAGTTTTTCGTGCTCTTTCCATTGATTATAAAAGCCCTAAATTCATCCAGCATGTTTAGAGAATTTCTGTTCGTAGTAACAGCATGTTTAGACCTAGTTTTGATGTGTTCTTCCAAGTTGATTTCTGATTTCGACTGATTTCGAAGTGTTAATCCTGATCCACATGAACCATATCATATATGGTTGGATTCAGCATCGAAGTGGCTTTCTTTTGACATAAGAAGCCCCAATTTTCGTTCTGTATGTTGAGAGAATTTTACGTTTTAGTCACTGCATGTCAGAATTAGGGTTACATGTGTTCTTGCCTTAATAAATCTTGATTTCGGCAAGATAATTTGAAATTGGCCTTACTGTTAGATAGTATTCTCTGTTAGCTTTCCAACGGTACCAAAATACTCTTATTTGGAGTTTCATTTCCATTAGTTATTAGCATTTTAGTGTAACCCTAGCAAACCCCCCACTTCCCGGCGTTCACTGGACGCGGCAGGGATGACCGGAGACGACCCAGAGATGGACGGTCTTACGATAGACCGCCCAACTCAGGCCTAAACTTTGACCATTTTTGACTCTGGTATAACCATAGATGAACGGTCTTTCAGGAACCACACATCTCAGGATGAACGGTTCCAAACGAACCACATATCAGGATATAAGGTCCCGAGCAACCACACATCTTGAACGGCCCTGAACTGGCCGCACAACCCAGGGGATGGGCGGCCATCCCAGGACCGCCCAACCCTTTGGGCGGCCCCTCAGGAACCTCCCAAGTACATGGGCGGCCCTCAGGGAGCCGCCCAACCCCCTGGCTTGCCCAATTGAACCCCGTTCAGCCCCGTTTGCCCCCTGTTAAGCCCAGAAGTTATACGGCCCTTTATCAACCGTTTATGTATGCTGTAAATGACTTAATACATGTTCTAATTGATTCATTTGCATATCATAAATGGTAATTAGTAAAATAGAAACCCATATGATAATTGATTAATTATCTAACTAAATTTCTGTTAATCGCATGCCATTCGCTCGTACGCGAGCTTGTTCATTCTATCTTTTAGCTTCATTCATCTTTCTAGCTTATGCACTAAATTAAATGATAATGCTTGATGGATTAACATGAAATTAGGATTAATATGAGCAATTTAACTTGCTGGATAGCTGCTGTACCACAGTAGCATAACACGATTGACTTCCCGACTTCTAGTAAGTCGCTACTACGTTAAATAGCATTTTATGCCCGGAAACTCTATCCGACGGAATTACCATTAACTCCCATGTTTAATATCCCTAATTAGAACCTGTTTAAACTGCAGCAAGCATGGTTTTACGAGTTTAACCCGCTGTTTAGATTTTGAATCTTATCATCTATAATCATTGTGGCTTGTATATTAGCTTTTTGGCGTCGATCTTTGCATATCGCCGTAATCTCTTGCAAATGAACACATACAAACCCCGAATCATGAATCTAATGAAATGGCAATACACCCTTGTATACCCGAATGTGTACCCTTCTTGATAACTCTTATTGTGACTTGGTTTTCGATCTTCTTGATGATTGTGCTTACCTTGAAATTCTGAAATGAATCTTCTTCCTACTTGAACTTGTTATTGCTACATAGTTTAAACCTTGGAATTCTGGCCATAAATTGTGGAAGTCTAGATTCGTGGGATCTTTGATCCAAAGAAATCAATGCCTGGCAAACAATTAAGGGCTCGGTCTAGTCCTGGGAGGAGCGCCCGAACACTACGTGTACCCCCGGGGAGGTGAATGACTAGGTGTGGCATTTGGCACCAGTACTATGACATGTGTTAAATCTAGGACTGTCCACTACTCTTCACTACTCTCCACTACTCTACTTTCCTTCACTCTTCACTGTTCCTACTCTACTTGTTGTTACTTTACTTGCTGTTACTTGGACGTGGAAATGAAATTACATACGTGCTTGACATGACTTGAATCGTCTTGATATGGCCAACTCTTTATCGTAATCTCCTGTAGTAAATTCTTGTCTTTGTTATTCCTCTTAAGTATTACCATTCTGTTCCTTTATATTTCTTGACCTTGCAAGATCTGTTTTATTATCGTTGTTTCTTTATATCGTCATTTATTTCTCTTATTAGCATGGCATATGAAACTGTAATTTACTTGTTAATCACTTAAACTATGCCTGATGATAGAGTATAATTCCTACTGAGCTTTTTGCTCACCCCTACTTCCAACCCTTTTCAGGTTATGCGAGTACCATTACGTGCATTGGGAAATGGATCAGTGTGATCGAGTAGAACCTGGAACCTAGAGTTGGAGTCTGCTCTTTCATTTTCTTGAGTCTAGCTAGTCTAGTTATTTCTTTTTGTTATTTATTTTGAATCTTTTATTGTAAGTGGTGTCAAAATATATCTTTTTAAATTAATAAGAGTTCGTATTTTCTCAAATGTGTGTCTGGCCTCTTTGTATTTTATTGTGATTATTTATCTTTCGCTCTTGTTATCGTGACTTGTCTCTTGCCACGTTCCGAGGATCGCTTTCCGCTGCTATCGGTTCGGGGTGTGACAGTTTTGGTATCAGAGCCTCCTTGCTTGAGTCGCTTGGATTTTGTCCAAGTGTTGTCTCCTTGCCTGAGTCCCTTGGATTTTGTCCAAGAGTATAGGTTTTCCTAAGTTCTAGGCTTCCTAAGTTTTGCCTTGTACCCCAATGACCCGGTATATCAAAAGATGTTGTCCGGACGTTAGGCTACGCCTCTCGGGAAGATCGCATACTTGCGCGAGTGGTCTTCGGATCGATTATCTCCGCCAGGTACCGAGTTTTGGTCATGTCTAGGTGCATAGTACCCCTAACCTTGTTAAAGTCTTAGAACCCGACCTGGTGAGATTGGGTAGTATCGTGGGGTAAGTAATAAAATATATGCAAGATTGTGTTGCGTTACGCGTAAGGGTAATGAAAGGTTAACCATATAACTATCTTGCAGGTTTTAAGCCATTCTTAAAATGAAACCGAGTGGTTCCGGTAAGCTAAGTTTCGGTTCCGCGAAAGGCTGGCGAGTCCGTCGTAAGGAAACCCGACGTAATAAGAAGAAGAAGCGTAGTATTAGTATATGGTATCGTTCTCTTTTACCCCTAGCTATAGTTAATTCTTTTAATTGTATAGTTAACATGCTATTTTAATGACTAAGATCATCTTAGTTAGCTAATTCCTTTCGTCATCAATTGTATAGTTAACATTATTTTGATAAGTAAGATCATCTTAGTTCGAACATTCACATAATTGATAATAGTCGGTGAATTTGGGGACCAAATTCCTTTAAGTGGGGGAGGGTGTAACACCCCGATTTTTAAAATCTGAAATTTAATTGAAATAGTGAATTTTAATTTAGATAAATGAATTTCGTAAATTAATATTATATTCCTCAATGAATAGTGCTAGTGTAATTTCGACTTTCTCACAAAAATCTGGAAAAATAGTAAATTGATAGAGAATGATTTATGAAACAACCTTGCCTTCTTGAGTTTTATCAGTGAAAATCTGTAATTATATCTATTTATCGTTTAAGTGAGTTTCATTAAATAATATTTTATTCCTTGGAATAGTACCATCGAAAATTCTTCTACTTGATAAAAATCCATAAAAATGGTAATTAGGTTTCTGGAAGTGTATGTAACAAATTTGTCTTCTGGGATTAACCCAGTAACAATCCGTAGCAAGATCTATTTAATGTTTTAAGTGAAAAATCCACACTTTCAACCTTTACCTAACCTTGACTTCAAACACAAAATCCGACCTTAATACTCAACCATTTGATCTGAAATTGGTGTCAAATTAAAGGCCATGATCTTAACTTCAATAACCCTCTAAAAATTGCTCGAAACCCTAACCCTAATTGAGGCGGCTGGTCGAGTTTGACTTGGTCCTTGATTTCGGCGCCTTGTTTAACACGCCTCTTGTGGCGTCGATTCCTCTCTCCACAGACCATCCCAGAACGTGTATAAACTATCAAAATGAAGCCCTTCCAGTCTATTTTCGTTTGGTTGCAGCGGCAGTCGCTGAAGTTTTCAGATCTGGGAGATATCTCGCGTTGAGTGCGTGGGTGTCGGCTTCCTTCTTTCTTTCTTCCTCCTTTGTTCTTCCTTGTTCTTCATCAAATTGAGGTAGGTTCTCTCGGGCTCAAACAGCAAATCATATATCAAAATGTTCAGCATGAAGTCCTCTTTCTTTTGATATATAAAGCCCCAAATATCATGTAGTATCCTGCGAGTATTTCGAGGTTTAGTAGAAGCATGTTAGAAGCATGTTAGATTAGGGTTAACATTGTTCCTTCTTCGATTTAGTTCTGATTTCAGGATGTAAATATGGAATTGATCCATGCATCTTGTAGAGTTTTTCGTGCTCTTTCCATTGATTATAAAAGCCCTAAATTTCATCCAGCATGTTTAGAGAATTTTTGTTCGTAGTAACAGCATGTTTAGACCTAGTTTTGATGTGTTCTTCCAAGTTGATTTCTGATTTTGACTGATTTCGAAGTGTTAATCCTGATCCACATGAACCATATCATATATGGTTGGATTCAGCATCGAAGTGGCTTTCTTTTGACATAAGAAGCCCCAATTTTCGTTCTGTATGTTGAGAGAATTTTACGTTTTAGTCACTGCATGTCAGAATTAGGGTTACATGTGTTCTTGCCTTAATAAATCTTGATTTCGGCAAGATAATTTGAAATTGGCCTTACTGTTAGATAGTATTCTCTGTTAGCTTTCCAACGGTACCAAAATCCCCTTATTTGGAGTCCATTACCATTAGTTATTAGCGATTTAGTGTAACCCTAGCAAACCCTCACTTCCCGGCGTTCACCGGACGCGGCAGGGATGACCGGAATCGACCCAGGGATGGACGGTCTTACGATAGACCGCACATCTCTGTTGACCACTTTTGACCTTGGCATGGCCTGAGATAAACGGTCTTTCAGGAACCACACATCCCAGGATGAACGGTTCCAAACGAACCACATATCAGGATATAAGGTCCCGGAGCAACCACACATCTTGAACGGCCCTGAACTGGCCGCACAACCCAGGGGATGGGCGGCCATCCCAGGACCGCCCAACCCTTTGGGCGGCCCCTCAGGAACCGCCCAAGTACATGGGCGGCCCTCAGGGAGCCGCCCAACCCCCTGGCCTGCCCAATTGAACCCCGTTCAGCCCCGTTTGCCCCCTGTTAAGCCCAGAAGTTATACGGCCCTTTATCAACCGTTTATGTATGCTGTAAATGACTTAATACATGTTCTAATTGATTCATTTGCATATCATAAATGGTAATTAGTAAAATAGAAACCCATATGATAATTGATTAATTATCTAACTAAATTTCTGTTAATCGCATGCCATTCGCTCGTACGCGAGCTTGTTCATTCTATCTTTTAGCTTCATTCATCTTTCTAGCTTATGCACTAAATTAAATGATAATGCTTGATGGATTAACATGAAATTAGGATTAATATGAGCAATTTAACTTGCTGGATAGCTGCTGTACCACAGTAGCATAACACGATTGACTTCCCGACTTCTAGTAAGTCGCTACTACGTTAAATAGCATTTTATGCCCGGAAACTCTATCCGACGGAATTACCATTAACTCCCATGTTTAATATCCCTAATTAGAACCTGTTTAAACTGCAGCAAGCATGGTTTTACGAGTTTAACCCGCTGTTTAGATTTTGAATCTTATCATCTATAATCATTGTGGCTTGTATATTAGCTTTTTGGCGTCGATCTTTGCATATCGCCGTAATCTCTTGCAAATGAACACATACAAACCCCGAATCATGAATCTAATGAAATGGCAATACACCCTTGTATACCCGAATGTGTACCCTTCTTGATAACTCTTATTGTGACTTGGTTTTCGATCTTCTTGATGATTGTGCTTACCTTGAAATTCTGAAATGAATCTTCTTCCTACTTGAACTTGTTATTGCTACATAGTTTAAACCTTGGAATTCTGGCCATAAATTGTGGAAGTCTAGATTCGTGGGATCTTTGATCCAAAGAAATCAATGCCTGGCAAACAATTAAGGGCTCGGTCTAGTCCTGGGAGGAGCGCCCGAACACTACGTGTACCCCCGGGGAGGTGAATGACTAGGTGTGGCATTTGGCACCAGTACTATGACATGTGTTAAATCTAGGACTGTCCACTACTCTCTACTTTTCACTTTCCACTCTTCACTGTTCCCTACTCTACTTGTTGTTACTTTACTTGCTGTTACTTGGACGTGGAAATGAAATTACATACGTGCTTGACATGACTTGAATCGTCTTGATATGGCCAACTCTTTATCGTAATCTCCTGTAGTAAATTCTTGTCTTTGTTATTCCTCTTAAGTATTACCATTCTGTTCCTTTATATTTCTTGACCTTGCAAGATCTGTTTTATTATCGTTGTTTCTTTATATCGTCATTTATTTCTCTTATTAGCATGGCATATGAAACTGTAATTTACTTGTTAATCACTTAAACTATGCCTGATGATAGAGTATAATTCCTACTGAGCTTTTTGCTCACCCCTACTTCCAACCCTTTTCAGGTTATGCGAGTATCGGTTCGTGCATTGGGAAATGGATCAGTGTGATCGAGTAGAACCTGGAACCTAGAGTTGGAGTCTGCTCTTTCATTTTCTTGAGTCTAGCTAGTCTAGTTATTTCTTATTGTTATTTATTTTGAATCTTTTATTGTAAGTGGTGTCAAAATATATCTTTTTAAATTAATAAGAGTTCGTATTTTCTCAAATGTGTGTCTGGCCTCTTTGTATTTTATTGTGATTATTTATCTTCCGCTCTTGTTATCGTGACTTGTCTCTTGCCACGTTCTGAGCATCGCTTTCCGCTGCTATCGGTTCGGGGCGTGACAATTGATCATTAAGAAGCACATCACCTTCCTCTTCTTCTCCCCCCAACTTAAAATCAACAACTTCTTTATGACTCTCCTCCTCAGTGCAATTAAACTCAAATTACTCAAAATCATCCTTTTGATCACGATCATAACTATAACTAGCTCCCTTTAAAGTCTCTTGACTGAATCTCTCAACAATCCCTTCATCTTCTAAATCAAGACTGATCTGGGTGTTATGATCTTGGGGAATCATAGATTGATCATAGTCAACATCATGAATTTGATCAGTAGAATTGGAACCAGAGTAGCCAAGCAATTGATCTTCCTCTATCCTCTTGATCTCCTCAGTCATCATATCGATTTGCGCTTGATTTTGAAGAATGATTGATTGATAGACTTGATGAAATTGATTAAATATCACCTCTTGATGGGGAGTTGGTCAAGGAGGAGATAGATATGTAGACTAAGAAGTAGAGTTCGAAGGATAAGAAGTTGAATATTAATCAACTTGATAATGAGATATGGGAGAGGATGTGGGTTGTCCTCCATAATGGGCATGATCATGAAAGCTATTTGAAGATAAAGCCCAATTTGGAAAGAATTGCTTCAGAGGATTTTGGGCCGTGCCTTGATAAGAATTCCAAGAACTATTATGTTATCCTCTACAATAAGAATCACAAGAAGGAATGGAGGTTCTTTGAGCAATTTGGATTTGTTCTTGGGATCGAGATGAATTAAAGGTCCCATGAAAGAATTGAGTGGATTGAATATGATCTTGATTAAAGGAATGAAGCTGGACCCCCATGAGTGATGGACTTTCATTGTAGGCTGACCAAGAGTATAGGCTTTCATAATGGGTCGGGCCATTGTGGGTGAATGATAAAGGTTGAGTTTGACCATTGGCAACATAATGCGCCGGTCTGGCCCACATGTCATTATGATCTTGATAATAAGGTGGAATGAAGGAGTTTGAATTCATAGCTCAAAGGATGGATCAAGAAAAATGGGCCAACAAGCCCACCTCATTGAATTTATGAGCCCACTCAAAGATTGGAGTTTTCTCACCCATTTTTTTATTTTATTTTTGAAACAATGCAATCAATTAACAACTATATGAATAATGCATGCAACATGATGATTTTTTTTATTGGTTTTATTTTTGACCTTCTAAGGGCAAACTAACTTCGGGGTGGTTCTTGGTACAAGCAGCCCAGCGTCCGTGAGGGAATCCACGGGTGCGGGGACATATGGAGGTCTTGGAAAAGGAGATTCCAGTACAAAGAGGCGGAGTGCTCAATGGAGGGTCCTTCTGATTCCAAGAAGGGTGTGCCTAAATTACCCTTAAGATGGGGAAAAAGAGAAGAAGAGATCATTTTTTTTCAAATGATGCAAAAAAATGAACAAAGAGTCAACTAAATGTAACTATGCATGTAAGAGATACAACTAACATGAAAATATGATATCATGATGATGATGATTTTTTTTTCTGTTTTCTGTTTTTTGATTTTTTTTTTTTAATTTTTTTTTCTGATTATTTTTCAAAGAAAGATAAATATGAGAAAACTAGCAACTAAAACAACAATCAACATGTAAATTTATTTGAAATTAGAGCCTAAAACCATGTTTTTATGAAGTTTCTAATTTTTTGATTTTTTATATTTTTTAGAATTTTTTTTAGATTTATTTGAGATTTTTCAAGAGTTTTCAGATTTTTCTGAAAATTCACGGAACAGAACCTGTTCCTACGCTTACTAACCTTAGATTTTCAAGTTTTCTACTTCCATTGGTGACAAATTCAACCTTCAGCGACAATTTCTGCAATAGTTTATTTCCTAGGAATTTCATGTCAGGATTTTTTTTGTAATTTTGTAATTTTTTGATTTTTTTCCTAAAAATAAAAAAATTAGTATACAAATATACACATCAAATATAAGAATTTCTAACTATCAAAAATCATTTTCTCCCCGACAACGGTGCCAAAAATTGATATGCACTACACTCATCGTTAAAATGTCGTGTCACAATTTTAAAAATTACCGCGCTCACTCACTAAAAAGATTTTAAAATTAAGTAGAGTGGTGAGAACGAGTAGATCCGGCGAGGAGGAATATTTTCAATTTAAACAAGTTGAAAAACCCTTATATTTATGAAAGCCGAATTTTGAGTGAGTTTATAAAAGCTAAATTAAAATTGCATGAAAATAAATTGCATGAAAATTAAATTTACCTAAAGAATATTGGATGATTGAGAAGAGAAATTGGAAGGAGTGGAGAGAGAAAATAAAAGGAACAATTGCACAATATAAATTTTTATTGCTAAGGAAAGATTACAATGTCTTATGAAAATTAAAAATTACAACTTGAATAAACTAACGGAAAAAGGGAACAAAGGAGCCGAAAAAGTGGAAGAATAGCACCGTCCACATGTCGTGCCGAGCCTTTGAGATGGTCGCCCTGCTTTAGAGATGAACGCCACCATGAGAGCACCGAAGAAGAGAATCCGCCTTTGGGATATGAGGAGAGATTAGAAGAGGGAGAGAAAGATAGAAGAAGAGAAGGCTTTAAAATAGTAAACAGTAAAAATAAAAATAGAGCATAATTAAAACTATAATAACTTTAAAACTAAGAGGAATTAGAAGACATGGAAGAATAAGAAGTTGAAGATCTGGAAGAGAGGAATAACTTTTGTGAGGAGAGAAGGAGGAGAAAATGATCAGAAGAGGGTGAAAACGTGAGAAGAATAGAGAGGATGCACGCGGGTGAACAGCAAAACGGGAAGAACAGAAGGTTGAAAAATAAGAAATAACTTAGAAACGAGAGAGATCTAGCTAAAGACGAAGAAGAAGAAATGAAAGAGATTTTATAAATGAAGAACTTCTATATATGAAGGAGGCAAGATGGGAAGAAGAGGGAAAAAGGAGAAATAGGAGGAAGAACAAAGAAAAACACTACTTTGTGAATGAATAGGATAGAATAGTGAAAAATAGTAAATAACTTAAAAACTGTGAAGAATTAGAGGAAGAAGAATAAGAAGAAAGTCTAGATATTTGAAAAAAGAAGAACGTTTCTGAAGAAAGCAAGAGGAGAAGAGGAGCAGAAGGGGGAGAAAATCTATGACCTAAGCTAGGGGGAGAAAGAAGGGTAGATTCCCTTTCCTCGATGGCTAACATGGGATATATAGCATGCACATGGCTTCCTTGGGCTGGTTTCCTAATTGGAAATGGATCCTCCTAATGTCCCTTCAATAATTTCTCCACAAGATAATTTCATAAATATTCTTTCTTATTTCTCCCTTCACACAAATAAGGCATGGCGGCTTGCTTTGACTTGGTCAACAAGAAGAGGGAAAGGGGGCTGCGCCCTAGGGCATCCCTTGCCTTGGTTCTGTGACAAATTCGCCCCTAGCCCTTCTAGCAAATGCCGAGAGTGTCCTGCACACACAATATTTGAATTAAATTGATAAAAAATTGTTACATTGCGAATAAAAATCATGAGTGCTCACAATTATGCAATGGGAAATTAATCCTCATGCCCCTCAACCCCTTGTTATTCATTAAGTATCCATAAATTAAGTTAATTTGCATAAAAGGTCTTGATTCAAGTGAGATTGAGTTTAGCTATAAAATATGCATAATTGTCTAATTGTGTGCACTTAAAGTGATGTGTGTGACGTAAATTATCATAGAATTATGAGCACTCATCATCATGCTCTGCTCACAAGGAAGTTTAAGAAATTCTTAAGGAGTAGAGGTAAATTCCAAAAGAAAAGATTGTCGCCACAGGTAAACAGAGACTCCAGTCTTAAACCTGAGCAGACTAAAAATTCTGATAAGTTGATTTGCTACCAATGCCATAGTCATCATTACGGGCGTACTCCCAGGAAAGCCGCATTAAGTGGCCCCTGTCGGAGATAGTCCCCTGGGCTCGGTTTGGGTGGGGGACTATCTCCGACAGGGGCCACTTAATGCGGCTGTCCTGGGAGTACGCCCGTAATGATGACTCATTTGAGTCGATGCAAGGACCCCCCATTTTGGGGTTCGGAATGTCGCGCCGTTTCCCGCCAAGCTTATGGGGAGATAAATATTGTGCGTGCTTGCGTTCCAAACCGCCTTCGTTTAGGATTTTCTCTCTTCATCGCACTTATATTCTGGAAGGGCTCATGCGCCGTGAGGGTGATCAAGAAGAACAACGACTTGTGGCGGCCTTTGCAGAGCTTGCGGAGATTACGGCGACGGTGATTTGCCAGCTCCCACCTTCTCCAGAACCATCTGATTCGGCGCTCTTTTCCTCCTCTTCCTGTTATTCTCATTATTTCTATGGTGGATTAGCGTCCTGTATCCGAGGTGCAGGAAGCCGAACGGGGCACAGAGAGTTTGGTGCCGCAGCCTAAACACCCCATGCGCAGCGAGTTGGGGGAGGCCGAAGTGAAGAGGATGGAAAAGCTTTATGAGCTGCCGTGGAAGTATTTTTTCTCTCTGCCACAGCCTCATGAATCTAGCTTGTCCTATCGTTCGGGCCTCTTCTATACTTTCCTCTTAGCTTGGAAGTGCGATTTTCGTTTCCCCCTCCACCCCTTTGTCGTGCGGTTGCTTCAGTTTTACCGACTGGCTCCTGTCGAGTTGGTCTCCAACTCATACACTTTTATCTTTTCTTTCATCTTTCTCCGCCGCTCGTGTGGGCTTCACACTTCGTTGGATCTTTTCAATTCTTTATTTGAGTTGAAGGAGCAAACTCACGTGGGTAAGGGCATCTTCTATCTTCAGGTGAGGAGGGGAAAGAGCTACGTGTCCCTTTCTGCCAAAGATTCTTCTCACAAAGAGTGGAAGACCCAATTTTTTTGGGGTGGTTCGTCCGTAGATGGCACCCCCTGGGATTTCCCAATGGCGGTCAATTTTCATCCATCTATCCCTCCGAAGCAGGCGGCGGTTTCTTCGGAGGTGGAGGAGGAGATCAGGATTCTCCAGGAGAATCTTCGGTCGACCGCCGAGTTGATGATTGCGGCCAACATCGAGGATTGATGGGGCATCGGGGGTATTCCATTAAATGTTTGGAATGTATTTTTGTAATATTGTACTTGGTGTGTAATGTGTGTTTGTTTTGGGTTTTATTTGGGTTTATGTGTAAAAGGGTCACGTAGGCCTAGCAGGGGTCCCCACCCTCTCTCTCATTGGGCCACTTGGTCTCTTGGGCCCATGTGGGGCTAGTTCAAAGTCCAAGATTGGACTTGGACCAAGGGGGGACAAAAAAGAAGAAAATTCAATTTTTTTCTACCTCTTTTTTCAAAGGGGCGCCCCCTTGTTTGTCCCATATGGGGGATTTGTTTAATGTATTTTATTCTTCCTTCGCCTTTATGCCCCTTTGACCAAGGGCATTAGAGGTCATTTGGCTAGGTCTAGGGTTTTAGTATTTAATGTCTCTTGTGACATTTTATTCATTTTTTGTAACACCCGGTAATTTTGAAGGCTAAATAGAAACAAAATATATTTGATATTTAAAGAAAAAGATAGCTTACACTTGATGATATTTACTATAAATAGATGATTTGTTGAATAAATAAAAATTTGGATATATTATTATTAGAGTAAACAAATGGCTAGTTAAAATTCCTTTTTGGAATAAAAGTAAATATGTTACTAGGATCGAACATGTCTCTCGTACCTAAGACAATGACTAATATGGTAATTAAAGTAAATAAAATTATGAAAAGTAAAATCCCTCCATGAAGTACTACCATAATCAAACTCTAAATCGGTGGAGACCCTAGTGTATAATTGTTAATGAGATAAAAAACACCACGGGGAAACCCAATAGCCGTAAGGGCCTTGCACATGAAATTAGTTTGAGGCTAATGGGCCGTACAAATATACATACATATATAAATATATATTCATGCAAAGCTATCAATAGATATAAGCCATGTACATAATAAGTAATAAATGTGTTTAGTATTAAAGCATTTCAACACGAAACCCTGACTCACATGTTGACCAACACTCCTAA
This sequence comes from Amorphophallus konjac, assembly GCA_022559845.1. Taxonomy (NCBI): domain Eukaryota; kingdom Viridiplantae; phylum Streptophyta; class Magnoliopsida; order Alismatales; family Araceae; genus Amorphophallus; species Amorphophallus konjac. The sequence continues at coordinate 156,334 of JAHNEJ010003411.1, forward strand.
AGGAAAACCCCTTAATAGCTACATGGTTCATATTAACCTATGTATATGTATGTACTAATCTTAACTCATATACATATATAAATCCATGTAAGAACCTTTATTTTGAAACTATTAGGTCAGCACTCACTTATATACTCAGGCGTGGTGCTTAGAATCCAAGGCAATGCGTGGGCCCGGTACACCCACGATCAACATACTATCTTTATGAGAAAACCCCAATACATCGAAGGCCTCGTCAGTCATTAAAAGGAAACCAAAATCAACCCATATATATGTTAAACCCACACACACACACACATATATATAAACCCTATATAAAAATTACAAAGCATATATTAAACTCACTCATATATATATATATGTGTGTGTGTGTGTGTGTGTGTGTGTGTGTGTGTGTGTGTGTGTGTGTGTGTGTGTGTGTGTGTGTGTGTGTGTGTGTGTGTGTGTGTGTGTGTGTGTGTGTGTGTGTGTGTGTGTGTGTGTGTGTGTGTGTGTGTGTGTGTGTGTGTGCGTGCATTTATAGGATACAATACATATACAGAACATAAATGGACCTCACATTTATAGGCACAAGCTCTCAATTGGGCCTTGCTTAAACAGAAACCCAAAAACTAAAAGGGAAAGGTATGTTATTGGGCTTTAAGCCAAGCCCACCTACGTGGGAATCACTATGGAAGTTGTACATATATATATATATATGAGAAGCCCAAAACCTTCTTTTCAAATACCAATAGGTTTGGCTTCGAATGAAGATTAGGAAGGTGGCTGCGGTTTAGGTAATCCTAAGTCTACTAGGATTCATTAATAGAAGGTATCCGTTCCATTAGGATTCTTCACATGGGTAGTTAATTCCCAATAGGATTCAAAACCCCCAGCTCTATAAATAAAACCTCATGTTAACAAGCCGGCCATTGTTGCTACTTGTGTTTTCTTCCCTGCACCGAGCATCGTCGTCGTCCTCTGCTATTGCTCGTGGGGGAGTCCTACATCCTCCATAGCTGCTACTTCTTCTTCTTTCTTCTTCACGAATGGGCCTCTACTGGTTACCCTCTGCTGCATCATTGCTGATATTCCAGAATAGCCGTTGTTGTTCTTGTTGTTTCCTTTAGCCACTGCTGCCGTATTTCATCATCCTCTTCGATTCTTCACGTTCTGTCATCTCAAATCACCACACAAGGTAGGTTTTCTCAAAGAACTGAAGCCCAAGATAATAGTAATCAGGCTTGCATGTCTAAAATTCATATTTTTGTTCTCACTAATCGTAGTTTTGCCTCAGTTTTAGTTTACTGTTTGATTATCTTAATTAATTAAATAATCACAACATGTTAAAAATTTTATATCTATGTAACAACTTGTTTAAAAATCACAAAGTGCATGTGACTTGAATCCCCATGATTTATCTTAAATTTTTATGTGATTATATGATCTGCTAACTAATTAATAATTAACTTTAATAAATAAGAGGAATTGTTAAAGTTACACGGCGAATCATGATTTCCACTGTAGCACAGTAGTTGTAGGTTTTTAACTTGATAGCCCATTCTAGGTCGCCGGAGTGTCCTTTGGTCATGAAATTTTGTGGGCATGTTATTGGGATAGTGATCGAGGTAGTGGTGTTGGTACCTCTATTTTTCGATCCTCCTAGCCCAAAGTAGCCCTCCTCTCTAGTAAATTTTTTTTTCAACATCACGTTAGGTAGAGTTTTTCGGGCTCTTCATTTCGGTATATAGATTGCGTGATTCCGACTTGTATCCATCGAGAACGAAACGTTTAAAATAGAGAAATACTATTTATTACCTTAACTAAATAACGCACTTTTGCTATGTCGTTATTTAATTAATTAACGACTTTTTACTTTGTCGTTATTTAATTAACGTCTTAATCCATGTCGTTATATATATAATAATTATTTTATGTTTGAAAGTAAATAACTATTTAACCATATATCCAAAAATCATGATATTTATATTTCTGGAATCCCTGTAATTTTCTTTATTTTTTTTATATTTTTGTTCCCCGAAAATCCTTGCAATTTGAAAGAGACACTATTCATTAAGGAAATAACGACAACGTGCGTTGTCATCGTTTCTTTAATATATATATATATACCGTATAACTTTTTACGCATATCTTTAAAAAATTCATATTTATAAAACTATGTAAAATAAAATTATAATATATATATATTTGGAATCCTTAGATTTTTCTCTTAATTATCATATATTTGGTTCCAATAATTTTCTTTTATTGGAAAAAAATTACTATGAAATTAAAAACTACATATCATGATTAAATCATAGAAAATTCATATCTTATGATCAAAGTCGGTAAAAATTACAATATATATATAGTCGTGATCCTTGTAAATTTCCCTTAATTACCATGTAATTAGTTCTAAAAATAGTATCAGTCCTTTTAAATAGATGCTATTTTCTAAATTATTAGATTAAATAGAAGTTAAGATATGAATTGACACATACTTACATGGACGTGATTTATTCTATTTTTCTCGAGATTTGATCTATACCGTGGATCATATTGACATTACGTCTCAGTCCGTAGACGCAGTCCCACGTTTCACGTTGGTTTCCGGATACACCCTCAACTTTCGGTGACATACGAGCCCTCCGTTGGACATTCCGTTCCTTCGGACTGATAAGTTAGTCATTGGGACCTCCGTAAGTCTCCTCGTAGCTTTGGATTCCCTCAAGGCCGACTGAGCTGGTTGTACCTTAAACACTTTGTACTGTTTTAATTGCAATGTCACTCTGGTGAAACGTGGTAACCCGGCCCTTTCATGGTGCTACGCTTGGCCCATGAGAGAAATCTCTCAAGCCGGTGGAGTGGTTGACCGTTCCACTAGGCGAATTATTGAATTAGCAAACCTATGGTTAGGTGCCAATTCTTCAGCTTGCTTCATGTCCATTGAATTCATGACTCTGGTTAGTCATTTAATCAAAGTATCATGGTCACCTATCTAGGTAACAATTCCAGCTAGTTTATCGACATGTCACGGTTTGTCTATGCTCTTTGCGTGGATTTTATCGCTAGTCTGTCCTTGCCCAAGGGCCTTTCCCTTGAGTTCCATAATCTCTATTTATCATTTTACTAAAGCTTGTTCTTTGGAACTCTCTATTGGCTATGAACTATAGTGGATGTCTAGATCTATTTTTAATGCTGTGGATATAGGGCCCGATCTGGTCCTAGGAGGAGCACCCGAAAGTACTTGTGCCCATGGGAGTTATATTGATCACGGTGTCTGACATTGCACCGAAGTACTTGTCTCTCTTGATCTTTGGCATTCCACACTCTCTCTTTCTCTCGTGACTTGCGTACATGACTTGACTTGCGTGACTCGACTTGCATGGCCCGGAATGGGCAAGTACTTGCGTGAAATAGCTAATAATCTATAAATTCTCTCACGAATATCTCTTGTTTAAGACTCGCTTGGAAGTTTTGCATAGCGTTGTTAAGCTCTTGCTAGTTTTATTTCACTTGCTTGGTTAATTCTACATGCATAGTCTTACCTGCATTTACATATGAAAAATGTAATTACTTAAACCAATTGCTTATTCTTGAGATGTAATTCCTACTGAACTTTCGCTCTCCCAATTTATTCCAACATTTTTCAGGTATCCCGATGCCTAACGAGACCGAGACTCACACGGTAGGGGCAAGTGTGCAAGCGAGCTCTGGAAATTAGTGAACCCGAGTCTTTTATCTTTCGTGAGTCTAGTATGGTGTCCCTTATTTAGTTATCTTGTCTAAATCCGTTAGTGCATTGTCTCCTTTTCTTTCATAGTGATGTAGTTGAGTCTTCAAGTTTTAGAATTTGAAATTGTAAGAGACTTGTATTTGAAATAAAAATTTATTATTGCTCCAAATTATTTGGTCTTATACGACTGCTCTTGATTATTCACGACTGTTTAGCTGCCACGTTTCGAGCAAACGACACGTTCCGCTGCTATCGGTTCGGGACGTGACATTTTTAATGAAGTAAAATATTGAAATTTTGTGTGAAGCAAGCCATGGGCGCACCTCCCCCTCTCTCCCTTCTTCTTGTTCTTCATCTTCTTCCTCTAGATCCAGGGTGTGAAGCCCTAAATATTGGAGTGAATCCAATTTTTATCTCTTCCCTAGAGTTTGAAGCTCCACCACAGCAGCCGCCGCTACCATCGGAGCCGCCAACAAGCCGCCACAAGCCACCTTCCACCTGCTGTCCTGAACCACGAAATCCAGAATAGCACGCTAAAGAAAAGGCCGGTTCTCCCAGCTCACAGCTCTGATCGAGCTGAGATTTTGAGAGATTGTTCCCCTTTGTGTTAGCTTTCAGCAATATAAATTGATGCGGGACGGACACGAGGACCGACTCTACGTGGTATGGACCTCGGACTCTAGATGCGGACACGACCAGCAACACGTGATAGGAGAGACACTAAGCCCGACACGGAGAGCTCCTATGGGCTATACATCGCTAACAGAAACGCAAGTTCACTCGTCGTCCCAAGCGAGGGAAATGCAGATCGTGGGCGGTTGAAGAACCGATAGAGTTCACGGGTAGTCGACTCACTTCCGAACTCGGATCGAGTCACGGGACGGGTCACTCTCACACTCACAGCGGTGACATGGACACACGGGCTAGTACCTATCGCTCTCGACAGCGGCAAAGACCATATACTAGCTAAGCAAATGAACGCCAAGAAGTTCGGACCATTACCTCCACGCACCCGGCGTGGCGGAGACAACCCCGGCCGAATCACGGACTCCCGGTCAACAATTATTACAGCAATACACTAAGTCGACCCACTCCACGCAGGGAGGTAAAAGGTCACATGTGGGGTCCGGGAATCACGCAACTCGGGTTGAAGGGCAGCATCTTGATGTCGCCCGGCGGTGCCGAACTCCGCATTTTCGTGCTTTCCGAACGGCGGCTTCTACGGGCCCGTGGGGCCCACGGACGGCGCTGTCCTCCGGATCTGCGGGGGTGAGATCAACTGTGATGGGGGCCCCTGGTGGCGCGCCTCCACGGATGGCGGTCGGCCGGGAACACCGATCGGGGGTCGATCGGCCCCGATTCCCAACTCTTGAACTAATAACCCACGGATTTTGCTTGCTATTTTCCGGCGCGCGCTCCGGCGAAAACGGCCGCTGCGATCAATCCCGACGTCGGATCGGGACGCATGAGCTATCGTTGGAAAGCTCTCTTCAAATGCTTCAATCTAGACCCAGAGAGATCTGCTGGATATGGTCGGATCAGAACTTTAGTGAATTTGCAAGTCCTTGTTGTACAGTAACCGAAATCTCAGATCTGCAAGGAATTTGTCTGAGAACTGCCGTTGACCGCCTAGTGGACCTCCGATTCAGCTCTTGAGTTCTTCATCAAAGTTATGGGATTTTGGACATGGAAGACGGGGATATTTTTTGTGGACTGATTGGAGGTGGCTGTGATTGGTTATGATTTGTTTACTGGAGGGTGGTCGGATCTGGGAACAAGTGAACAGCACTGTAGCTAGCTCTAAGATCGATTTTTGAAAAATATGAGATGGCCTCACAAAAATTCAAGAAAATTTGGGGACGGTGGGGCTGGTGGAAGGAACTCCCAGTAAAATTGGGAGGTTAAACAAAAATCAGAAAGAGGCCCAAAACCTGGAAACACAGGGCGGATGGAAATGGAAACAGACAGCAGACAGCTCTGAAAATTAAGGTTGGACGAAAATGAAAAAATATCAAATGGGATCTTTATGACCAACCAAATGTTTTGGGACGTGCTTGACACCTCTGGAACATCCCCTAAAATCCCCAGGTCGATCTGAGCTCGTGGCTGACACAGAGAATTCGTGGAAGCTGCTGTGGTCGGATGAAGGCAGAACTCCGGCGATCTCGGCGGTGATGCGATGGCGGCTCGTGGCGGCGGCGGCGGCGACCGGAATGATAAGGGGAGGAGTCACACCTCCAGAGGGAAGCATTCACAGCTTCAAGGGGGAGAGGGAGGAGAGAGGAGGGGGGCGCACCAGCCCTTGCTCTTGGAATTAGTTTGATTCAAATGGTATTAATTCTCCAAAATGGGAAATTACACGTATTTATGTGTTACATCTCAAATCCATTGTCCACCGTTGAATCTAGGGGATGGGAATGGGTGGCCTGGATTGAGTGTGACACACACACAAAAATTACAATAAAAAAAACAGGGGGGGTGGCGCACCATTGACTAGGGAGGCAAGGGGGGACATGGTAGGTAGCCACCTTGGACTTTGAAGTCCACTTGTCTCCCATGTGCCTTTTACCATTCAACCATCTAGATGCCTCCATTTGACATGTTGACTGACCCCACATGGGGCCCTATGGCTGAGGTGGCTCAATGGGATGGGGCCTGGGGAGCCCGTGGGGCCCACGGGGTCCAAATTGCACATAAGCCCCTATTATAATCAAAATAGCAAACCGATTACAATGAAATAAACACAAATTACACACAAATAAAGTCTAACTAATATGATAAATGGGGAGGCTCAAGGCGGAGTCTCCAGACTGTCTCCGAGCCAGATGGACGCTGAGGTGGCTCGAGTCGTGCTCCGTGTGCGGTATCGGTGGCTCGGCGTGTCGCGCCGCTCAACTGCTCGGGTGTCCGTACCAATTCTCCCCGGGTGGGAGAAACTCGACCCTGTCGAGTAAGGGTCTGCATCGCTCCTGTATCGCTCCAGAAGGTCCGGATCTATCCGCTGCAACTCGCCATGCGTGATCCATGTGTCCTCGATAGCGGGCCGTCCTCTCCATAGCACTAGGTAGCGCGAGTAGGATGCACTCCTGGTAACTGTCACCTGCTCATCCAGTATATGATCTATATGCTCACGCTGCCGTGACAAAGGGGTTGGAGGTGGACACTCAGGTGTGGGGTCACTCACAAGGGGAGGAGATGGCTCGAAAGGCTCACTAGGGATCACCGTTGGGTCCCTATATGCAACTAGATCTGATACATTGAAAGTAGAGCTTATACCGTATTCCTCGGGCAAGTCCACAACGTACGCATTGGATCCAACGCGTTTCAACACTCTAAATGGACCGGCTCCGCGAGATTGCAACTTCTTAACGGCTCCAGAGGGAAACCGTTCAGGTCTTACCCTGATCATGACATATTCGCCCTCTTGGAACTCTCGGTGGTGTCGGTGGGCATCGGCTAACTCCTTGTAACGTGCATTGCTGGCCTCAATGTGACGACGGATGTCGTCATGCAAACTCCTAACATGCCTAGCAAACGACTCGGCCGACTCCGACACTCTAGCATGGATAGGCATGGGGACAAGGTCAACGGGTTTCCTAGGCCTACGACCTGTGACAATCTCAAATGGACTCATGCCGATAGACCTATTCACTGAATCATTATATGCAAACTCGGCCATGGGTAGAATGAGATCCCAATCCCCAATGCGGTCCCTAACAAGACACCTCAAAAGGTCTCCCAGACTCCTATTGACCACCTCGGTCTGACCATCTGTCTGGGGATGATATACAGTGGAAAACTTGAGGTGCGTACCCATCATATGCCATAGTGTCTTCCAAAAGTAGGAAGTGAATCTAACATCACGGTCAGACACTATAGTGCGAGGCAACCCGAACTTGCACACCACATGCGTAAGGAAAAGGCGGGCTACCCTCGAAGCATCCGAAGTCTTCAAGCAAGAAATAAAGAGGGCCATCTTCGAGAAACGGTCAACCACCACATAGACCGAATCATGCTTCCTGGAGGTACGTGGCAATCCCAAAACAAAGTCCATGCTAACATCCTGCCACAGGGCATCAGGCACGGGAAGAGGCGTATAAAGGCCGGAGCTTTGCTTCTTCATCTTGGCCGTAGCACAGGTACGGCACTGAGCCACGATGTTAGCAACATCGCGCTTCAAGCTCGGCCAATAAAATCGATGCTCCACTGCCTCAATAGTCTTGTTCCGACCAAAGTGGCCGGCTAGACCTCCCGCATGTAGTTCACACACTAAGAAATATCGAACCGAAGTTCGGGGAACACGTAGCCTGCTACCTCGAAAGAGGTAACCCTCCTGAAGCACATACTCATCAAGGTCTCTCGAGGGTCCGGCCTGGAGAGTGGTAAAAATCTGACCGAAGTCAGGACAATCAACATAGGCTTCCTTCATCTTCTCTAACCCTATGACCTTGGCACTCATGGTGGTAAGCAAACATGCTCGCCGACTCAAGGCATCAGCCACCTTGTTTTCCACTCTAGCCTTATGTTTAAGCACAAAGGTGAACTACTGGAGATACTCGACCCAATGACTGTGACGCGAGTTAAGCTTCTTTTGGGAATTGAGGTACCTCAATGCCTCGTGATCGGAGTATAGGACAAACTCCTGATGTAAAAGATAGTGCCTCCAATGCCTAAGAGCCTGAACAACTGTGTAGAATTCTTTATCATATGTGGAATATCGCAATTTTGCGTCATTCAACTTCTCGCTGAAATATGCGATCGGGTGGGACTCCTGACTCAAAACTCCTCCTATCCCAACACCCGACGCATCACAAGAGACCTCAAACACCTTCGAGAAGTCAGGCAATCGAAGGATAGGCGTCTGGGTCATGCGCTCCTTGATGTCCTTGAAGGCGGCAGATGCGGCCTTCGTCCATACAAATGTGCCCTTACGGATACAATCCGTGATCGGGGCGGTGACGGAGCTAAATCTGCGGATGAAGCGACGATAGAACGTCGCAAGACCATGAAAGCTGCGGACATCATGAACGGTACGGGGTTCCGGCCACTCAACAATGGCCCGGACCTTCTCTGGATCGGCGGAGACCCCCGTACTAGACACAATGAAACCCAAGAAGGTAAGCTGAGGTGTCATGAAGGCACACTTCTGTGGGTTCGCAAACAGCTGCTCTCGCCGAAGAAGTAGACAGACGTGCCGAAGGTGGTCTAAGTGGTCCCCTGTAGTGCGGCTATAGATAAGGATATCATCAAAATACACCACTACAAAGACTCCAATGAAAGGTCGAAGGACCTGAGTCATGAGCCGCATGAAAGTGCTAGGGGCATTGGTCAACCCAAAAGGCATGACCAACCACTCATATAGACCGTCCTTGGTCTTAAATGCGGTCTTCCACTCATCACCTGGCCTAATCCTCACCTGATGGTAGCCACTCTTAAGATCGATCTTCGAAAAGATAGTGGCACCTGCCATCAAGTCAAGCATGTCATCAAGGCGGGGAATAGGGAACCTGTACTTCACGGTGATTTTGTTGATGGCACGACTATCAATGCACATTCTCCACGTGCCATCCTTCTTCGGGGCGAGTAATGCGGGTACAGCACATGGACTCATGATGTCCTGAACAGACCCTCTCTGCACTAACTCATCGACCTGCCGTTTAAGCTCGGCATGCTCCGTGGGACTCATGCGATAATGAGGAAGGTTGGGCAAAGAAGAGCCCGGAACAAGGTCAATGGCATGCTGAATATCCCGCATAGGTGGGAGTCCCTCGGGAAGCTCATCGGGAAAGACATCAGCATACTCCTGCAGAATGGGAACAACCTCGGGTGGGAGCTCACCCTCGGAGTCCCGCTCCACCTCTCGGACCGTAATGGCAAAAACCGGACAGCCCTGACTAAGCTCCTGCTCCATTTCCCCGGAGCTAATCATCATCAATCTCCTCCTCGAGGGCTCTCCTGGGCCAGAGGTAACGGTCATAGCCCGAGCTGGGGATGGGGTACTAGGCCCGGGAACGGAAGGCTTCGGAGTACTAGGGCTAGTAGGACCCCTGACTGATGGGCTCCTGGGCCGAACGGGTTGGAGGGTGACCCGCTGGCCAGCGTGGTCGAAGGTACAGGTGTTCGACCGGCCATGGAGCGTGGCATCCCGGTCAAATAACCACGGCCTACTAAGAATGATACTGCCCACTTCCATGGGAAGAACATCATACCAGATCTCGTCACGGTAGGAGTGGAGCTGCAACGAGATCAAGCACCGCAGCCTGACCGAAATGGAAGTGGTATCCACCCATGATACCTGATAGGGACAAGGATGGTCTATGGGTGTGGGACCAAGACGAGCGACAGCGTTCGTGGAAGAATGCATTGATACAACTCTCGCTATCGATGACCACCTTGCAAATTTGCTTTCCCAGCCTACAGAATACATGAAGAATAGTAGTCCGACGCCAGTCATCACTGACCTGCGGCTGGGTGAGGATACATCTGGCGACCCCCACGTGGGTATCATCCGAATGCTGGGCATCCTGGGCCTCACCTCCCATCTCATAGTACTCGTCAGCTAGCTCTTCATCTGCCTCATAGCTGACTAACTCGAGGCCCGTAGGGGTGGTATCCTCGGCCTGTGTGTCCCCAATGTGAAGAGATGGGCGGGTGGGACACTGGTTGGCGAAATGGCCAAACCCATTGCAGTGATAACACTGCTGCCGTGATCCACTAGGCTCCCCAATCATAGGTCCTTTACCTTTATCCTCCCGACGGATAGGAGGTGTAGGCAACAAAGGACGTGCAGAGGTGCGGGTGCCGGTGGACGGGCTGTGGGTGGGGCCGTAAGATGCTGGGGACGAGAAGGTCCCTCGGGGGTGGAGGACGAGGCCTAGGAGCAAAGGGCTCGGGGCGAGCGGGCTCCTGAGGTCGAGTCATGGGGGCCCTCGGATACGTGCCAGATGAGCCACGGGGCTCGACACTACGAAGGGGAAAGGAGCCCAACCGATGGGGTGACTCGAACTCGGCCTCGAACTGCTCCAATTCGAGAGCGATCTGATATGCCTGCTCCAAAGTGGTTGCATTGCGGCGAAAGAGTTCATATTGATAATTGGGCCGCAAACCTCTTCGAAAGCGGGATATAGTCATGGTGCTCTCTCCCGTGACCCCACACTGTAAGTAATACTCATCGAACTCGACGGTGTACTCGGTCATGGATCGGTTCCCTTGGGAGATGCTTTGCCACTTGTCTATAAGACGTTGGCGATATGAGGCGGGAAGGTATTTCTCCCTCAATTTGAGTTTCATATCATCCCAAGTACCGATTTGGGGTTGACGTCGCTGATTGAGCAGGCTCTCCACATTGATCCAATAAGTTTGGGCCTGCCCTTGCAGCTTCATCTTCGCGTATCGGACTCTTCGATGGTCCATCATCTCAAACCACTCGAAGTACCGGTCCATGCCGGCCTCCCAATCTAAATACACCCTAGGGTCCAAGGACCCGCTAAAGGTGGGAGGGTCCACACGCACACCCCTACGGATGCGGTCGTCATCATCATCATCACGATTACGTCGTTGATTCCGACGACCATTTCCCCCCTGATCATTGTCGGAGGCATAATCATCCACTATAGACGCCTGTTGCCTCCCGACATCCTCCACTTGAGCCCTTGGCACGGCGGGTGGCTGTGCCGGCTCTTGTTGGCCGTTCGTCGGCGCAGGTTGCGCCGCTACTGGGCCCCTCTCTAGAATGGCGATCCTTCCTACAAGGCCTTGAATGGACTGATCTGAACTCTCGGCCCGATCCTCGAGGGATTTCATCCGCCCTTCTAGATGCGTTCCTATGCCATCCATACGCGTACTAAGACCATCCATACGCGTGTCAAGACGTTCCATAATGGCTCGGAACATCTCGGCCGTCGAGGACTCATCGGAGCTACGGGCTCGGGAGTCCGCCATAGGTGGTGGTGGCGAATATTGGGTACCTCAACGGGTGGGCATGCAACTGACACATGACCTAGAAGACACCGACTAATGCAAACACTCACTAAATGATGCACTTAGACCTAAACCAATATCCGGTACGGGGCGGAGTTAATCGATCCGAAGATCACTCCCGCAAGTGTACGACCTCCCGATACGCATAGCCTAACGTTCGGACAACACCTTTTAAGAAACCGAATTATCGAGATGAAATGCAATTTTAAAACACTCTTTTTTTTTTATTTTGAAAATAATGCTGATCCTAGACTCGACTTATACTATGCAAGACATATGCAATGACTACCCTAGACTCAACTCGCTCTGATACCAAACTGATGCGGGACGGACACGGGGACCGACTCTACGTGGTATGGACCTCGGACTCTAGATGCAGACACGACCAACAACACGTGATAGGAGAGACACTAAGCCCGACATGGAGAGCTCCTATGGGCTATACGTCGCTAACAGAAACGCAAGCTCACTCGTCGTCCCAAGCGAGGGAAACGCGGATCGTGCGCGGTTGAAGAACCGGCAGAGTTCACGGGTAGTCGACTCACTTCCGGACTCGGATCGAGTCACGGGACGGATCACTCTCACACTCACAGCGGTGACATGGACACACGGGCTAGTACCTATCGCTCTCGACAGCGGCAAAGACCATATACTAGATAAGCAAATGAACGCCAAGAAGTTCGGACCATTATCTCCACGCACCCGGCGTGGCGAAGATAACCCCGGCCGAATCACGGACTCCCGGTCAACAATTATTACAGCAATACACTAAGTCGACCCACTCCACGCAGGGAGGTAAAAGGTCACATGTGGGGTCCGGGAATCACGCAACTCAGGTTGACGGGCAGCATCTTGATGTCGCCCGGCGGTGCCGAACTCCGCGTTTTCGTGCTTTCCGAACGGCGGCTTCTACGGGCCCGTGGGGCCCACGGACGGCGCTATCCTCCGGATCTGCGGGGGTGGGACCCACTGTGATGGGGGCCCTTGGTGGCGCGCCTCCACGGACGGCGGCCGGTCGGGAACACCGATCGGGGGTCGATCGGCCCCGATTCCCAACTCTTGAACTAATAACCCACGGATTTTGCTTGCTGTTTTCCGGCGCGCGCTCCGGCGAAAACGGCCGCTGCGATCAATCCCGACATCGGATCGGGACGCATGAGCTATCGTTGGAAAGCTCTCTTCAAATGCTTCAATCTAGACCCAGAGAGATCTGTTGGATCTGGTCGGATCAGAACTTTAGTGAATTTACAAGTCACTGTTGTACAGTAACCGAAATCTCAGATCTGCAGGGAATTTGTCTGAGAACTGCCGTTGACCGCCTAGTGGACCTCCGATTCAGCTCTTGAGTTCATCAAAGTTATGGGCTTTTGGACAGGGAAGACGGGGATATATTTTGTGGACTGATTGGAGGAGGCTGTAATTTGTTATGATTTGTTTACTGGAGGGTGGTCGGATCTGGGAACAAGTGAACAGCACTGTAGCTAGCTCTGAGATCGATTTTTGAAAAATATGAGATGGCCTCACAAAAATTCAAGAAAATTTGGGGACGGTGGGGTTGGTGGAAGCAACGCCCAGTAAAATTGGGAGTTAAACAAAAATCAGAAAGAGGCCCGAAACCTGGAAACACAGGGCAGATGGAAATGGAAACAGACAGCAGACAGATCTAAAAATTAAGGTTGGACGAAAATGAAAAAATATCAAATGGGATCTTTATGACCAACCAAATTTTTTGGGACGTGCTTGACACCTCTGGAACATCCCCTAAAATCCCTAGGTCGATATGAGCTTATGGCTGACACAGAGAAATCGTGGAAGCTGCTGTCATCGGATGAAGGCAGAACTCCGGCGATCTCGGCGGTGATGCGATGGCGGCTCGTGGCGGCGGCGGCGGCGACCGGAATGATAAGGGGAAGAGTCACACCTCCAGAGGGAAGACTTCACAGCTTCAAGGGGGAGAGGGAGGAGAGAGGAGGGGGGCGCACCAGCCCTTGCTCTTGGAATTAGTTTGATTCAAATGGCATTAATTCTCCAAAATGGGAAATTACACGTATTTATGTGTTACATCTCAAATCCATTGTCCACCGTTGGATCTAGGGGATGGGAATGGGTGGCCTGGATTGAGTGTGACACACACACAAAAATTACAATAAAAAAAATAAGGGAGAGGCAAGGGGGGGACATGGTAGTTAGCCACCTTGGACTTTGAAGTCCACTTGTCTCCCATGTGCCTTTTACCATTCAACCATCTAGATGCTTCCATTTGACATGTTGACTGACCCCACATGGGGCCCTATGGCTGAGGTGGCTCAATGGGATGGGGCCTGGGGGGCCCATGGGGCCCACGGGGTCCAAATTGCACATAAGCCCATATTACAATCAAAATAGCAAACTGAATACAATGAAATAAACACAAATTACACACAAATAAAGTCTAACTAATATGATAAATGGGGAGGCTCAAGGCGGAGTCTCCAGGCTGTCTCCGAGCCAGATGGACGCTGAGGTGGCTCGATGCGTGCTCCGTGTGCGGTACCGGTGGCTCGGCGTGTCGCGCCGCTCAACTGCTCGGGTGTCCGCACCATAAATTTTACCCCATTCCGATCCCGTTTATCCCACCTCCTTGGTCATTTCTCATACCCCTCGCAATCTGCCTAGTTGCAGATCTGCAGGATAGATCCCAGATCCCGTATTTTTCCCACCCCATTAGTCTTCACCAAAAATTCCCAAAATAATTCTGTACGTCCCCCACATAGTCCTCTTCCACCCATAATTTTCACAAGCCCTAAATCCACCGCCAACCCCTCAGTCAAAAATCACCTTTAGATAGCTCCCTTTCTGTTCTGCTGGATCTGGATCCCGAGCCAGAAAAGAGTCTGTGGCATAGTCATTTTCATTTTCAATCCGTCTACTAGATGGATCTAAAATTCTAGTATGTTGAAGATCCATGAGTCCTCTTTCCAACGGCGCTAACCTCGCCTCGATCCAACACCGGATCTGGGTATGTCGTCCATTTTTGCCGGAGTGCACAAGACTATCGAGGTATGTCCCGAGATAGGCCAGTAGAAGGAGGTCACCTGTTAATTCCAAAAAAAATATCTCTGGGTAGCTTCAGCGACTGCCCTTTCCAACTGTCGACCAGGGACCCACCGCCTTCGTCCCGATAAACCGCTGCCGTCAGAAGCTTGCCAGAGGTCGTCGTCCCTTTGGAGGCCATTGTTCGCTGTCCTGCTAGCCAGCAACTCGCGGAACCAGAGCCGCAGCCCGCCGCCGCCCGGAACCCGCCGCCTTGCTGCCTGTCATCTCAAACTCGGTGCTTCTGGTATTTTTGTGTAGCCCTTTACCTCCCTACGAGGAGTGGGCAAGAAAATTCACTTCTGTAATTAATTTAATTACTATACCGGGAGTACGAAGCCTGGCCGGGAACGTCTTCCATGCGCCCGGTAGCGTGGAGGTACCGTGTTCGCTCCTCACTCGGCATTTTTTGCATACTTCGTATATTTCTATATGCCGCTGCATGAGTGATAGGAAAATCTAGCTTGTTATATCATTTCAATCAACACTGTGAGATAGAGCGAGACCGTCCCGTAACCCGATCCGGGCACGAAAGTGAGAGTTGACCACCCTAGCTCTTTTCCGGTTTCTCAACCGCGCACGTCTGAATGCTTCCCTCGCTAGGGACGATCACGAGTTTGCCTAGAGTCCAAGGTTTGAATATCAATTGGCGTCGAGTCGCGTCCCGTCCCGCATCAAATTGGTATCAGAGCTAAGTCGAGTCTAGGATAGTCGGTTTGTCGGTCCAAAGTTCACATTGCATTCCGATACCTGGTATATCAAAAGGTGTTTTCGGAACGATAGGTTACGCCTATTGGGAAGGTAGCACACTTGCGTGAGTGCGATCTTCGGATCAAACCTCCGCCACGTACCGAATATTGGAGTTTAGGTCATCCTTTACTTCGCCTTGGTTGATGCATTCCAACCACGTGTCATTTGCATGCCCACTCGTAGAGGTACCCAATACTCACCACCACCACCACCTATGGCAGATCTATGAGTCCCTAGTCCTGATGAGTCATCGGTGGTTGACATGTTTCGAGCTCTTATGGGAAAAATGGAAGAGTTGACTACACGAGCGGATAAAATGGAAGGGTTGAGTACGCGGGTCGATGGCCTAGGCACACGTTTGGAAGAGAGGATGAAGGCCTTAGAGGATAGGGCCGAACAGTCAGACCAGTCTGTTCACGGTCTGGTAGGGAGAGTAGCCGTCCTAGAGAGACCCCCGGTTGAGGCGCACCCCGCGCCGACAAATTGTCAACTAGAGCCGATTCCGCCACCAGTTGCTCCTCGAGCTCAAGGGGTAGATGATAGGAGGCGCCGAGTCCCCGAGGTAGTTGATTATGAGTCTGAGAATGAAAATGGGGGATATGGTCGTGACCGTCGTGTTCAACGATGGAATCATGGTTTAGATGAGGACGAGCGGACCCTCAAGACCGTTCATGCGGACCCTCCCACTTTTGACGGGTGGTTGAACCCGAAGGTCTATCTAGATTAGGAGTCCGGAATGGATCGGTACTTTGATTGGTTCGATATGACGGACAGTCGAAGAATCCGATTCGCTACCATGAATCTGATAGGATAGGCTCAGACTTATTGGAAGAATGTAGAGAGCCTGTTGTTTCATGGGCAGGAGCCCCAGGTTGAGACATGGGGTGAGATGAAGGTCAAGCTTCGACAAAAGTACCTTCCAGCCACATACCGTCAGCGACTCATCGATAGGTGGCAGAGTCTCAATAAGGGAGATCGGTCCGTCTCCAAGTATATCGCTGAATTTGATGAGTATTTTTTGCGATGTGGCGTCTCAGAGGAGAGCACCATGCCCATTTCCCGCTTCCGTCGTGGTCTGCGGCCCCACTATCAATATGAGCTTTTTCGCCGCAATGTGACCAAGTTGGAAGACGCATATCAGGTTGCTCTCGAGTTGGAGCAATTTGAGGGAGAGTTCGAGTCTACCCAACGGTTGGGCCCCGTCCCTCTTCGTAGTATCGAGCCCCGTAGCTCCTTAGGCCCATATCAGAGGGCCCCCATGGCTCGACCTCAAGAGCCCGCCTGTCAGGAGCAATTCGCTCCAAGGCCTCGCCCTCCCCCACAAAGGGATCTACCTCCACCCCAACCACCGGCACCCATTGCCTGGCCCCCGGGACCTATTGCCCGTCCTCCGGCACCCACACCTCCTCCCCTGTTGCCTACACCCCCTGTCTGTCGGGAGGATAATGGTAAGGGACCACTTATCGGAGAGACTAGTAGGTCACGACTGTAGTGTTATCACTGTCAGGGATTTGGCCACTTTGCCGGCCAATGTCCCTCTTGTACATCACTAGCCCTAGGGGACAAAAAGGTTGGAGAAGCCTCACCATCTGGGTTTGTGTCTATCAGCTACGAGGCCGAGTCGAAATTAGCTGACGAATTCTATGAAGAAGATCCAGAAGGACCTATCAACACTCAGGATGCGGCACTCGGATGATGACCACCTAGAGGGTAATGTCACTGCATTAAGTCTAGGGTCATGCATGAGTCTATTTTTTCTTATTTGTGTGGTTTGTTTGTGTGGTTTGCATGCATTTGTCAAGTGCATGATGAGTCTGTATATGTCAAGTCAAGTCGGTCTTGTGCAAGCTCGCAGGTGTCAGTCCCTAACGAGTGTGAGGCAAGTCGGATCTGATGCGTACGTTGTAGACTTGCCAGAATTTGATATCAGATGTACATCAATGTCTCGGATCTAGTCACCCATAGTGTAGTGCCCCAAATTTTATATAAATAATTTCTGGATTATTTTAAGATTTTTTTGGAATTTATTAGGAATTAATTGATTGATAATGGGATTTTAACGCCCAATAATGTTGAATAAATTAATCCAGCTTTGGTAATTGAAGCCCAATAGGTTCAAGGACCAAGCCCATTAAGTTTGGCCCATATTTTAGAAGGTTATTTAATCTATTCACGGATTTTAAGGATAAATATCATTTTTATAGATAATTATATGAATAAAATAATAAAAGAGTTTAAAACGAGTTTGAATTCTGCGCACAGTAGCTGTAGCGGTCTATCGTGCGACCGCCACAGGCATGTAACGCACCAAGACTGGACCGTTACGCTCTATCAGTTCCGTGAAGTGAAGAAAGAGTAAAAAGATTGGCTTTTTGATAGTCTATCTCTTAGGGATCGAGATGGGAGGACTAGTAAACGTGTTAAGGACTCTCTGAAGTTGATCTAAACTTTACCAAGGACTCTAGAATCGATCTAATCCTCAAACCCTAGCAAAACTATATAAATATGACCTAGTTTTGACCTGCGCGACCCCTACATTGGCTCACGTGGAATCAAGGTAAGATGACCTTATTTCATATAGGTTTTTAGAGGTATTTATTCCTTATACATATGACTAATCTTCCTCAAAATTTCGTGCTAGGAGGACGACTACACAAGGAGCTAGAACCTTGCAAAGTTGCTGATTCGACCATAGCAACCCAGAAATCTTAGCGAAAGTCCACTGAAGATCTAGAGATTAGAACACCAAATCGAGGTAATCAGCCTAAGTGTCTTTAGAACTTTCTGTCCCCCTTAGTTTCACCTTCTTACCCTCCAAATTTCACGTCCTTAGGTCAAGGGATTGAGGAGTTAGAGTGACGAGAAGTTGCTGAAAACTCACAGAAAGGGAAGAATTAGTGATGGAATCGTCGATTCAAGATTCAAAGTTCAAGGTTGAATTTGAAGGGATTGACAAGTGGCTTCAACAAAACGATCAAATAGATGTTTTTTTTAATTGGGCCACATGTATGGGCTTAATGGGTCATGTTTTATGTTTGTAGTAATTATGTCCACAAAAAATTATGTAAGAGTCTTTTTTTTATTTTGTGTCTTTTAGTCTTCCCAAGAGAGTGTCTTCCCAAGAAAGGTATGAGTGGTAGGAAGTAGGTGTTAGGTGAGTTATCTTTTGGTCTTCTTTGTGGAGTCTATAAAAGGTCATGTAATCTTTGTTTAAGGCAAAAAAAGTGATTAGAATTTTTGGAAACCATCGTGAGGTGTGAAGCCTTGTATCTTGCGTGCTCTTCTCCGAGAAGGAGATGCGGTGAGAAGCCCCCCCGGGTGAGATGCCCGGCCATCCACTGCCCACCTCCTTTCCACCATCTTCCCTCTCACCACTCTCCCCTTCCCCACCATTGCCCGTCCCTTCCCCTTTCTCTTTCCCACAGCCACCCCCACAATGGTCTCGGGTGAGAAGCGTGGTTGCATTGTCTCCGCGACAGAGACGGGTGAGAAGCCCCACCCACATCCTCCCACCCCGGTACTATTGTCGCCCTCTCTCCAGCCACCGCCAGCCCTGTAGCCGTCTCCCACCCTCCTTCCCTATAACCCTACCGCGGCACAAATGCCAACCAGACACAACACCGCCCTGCCCAGCTCCCACACCCCCCACCTACGCCCATCCACGCTGGTGAACCCCCCCTTTCTCCACCAACTCCTCTCTCTGCTCCCACCTTTGGCTGCACCCTTCCTCCCTCTCCCCTCCATTGGCCAGACCAAATCCCACGCCCCCCCCCCCCCACTCCCCGCCTCTACCGTGCTGCCGTTACCTCCCCTCAGCCTTCCTAGCATCGCCGAACCTCATGCCACAACCAGCACGCCGCCATCGTCCCGAGCAGCCCTGCATCTCTAATCCTCGCCAGCAGTATCCGCCCCCCTTCCTCGGCAGCACCATCGCGATGCTCATCCGCCGGTCACCACCTGCAAGCACGAGCAAGGCCTCTGGCCCCCGCGATACTGGCTGCTCACCCACAACCTGACCATGCAGGTGAATGGCCTCCCTCCCTCCCTCCCCTCTCCCTCTCCTCTGAGAACCATCCGTCCTCCTCCCTGCTCTCCTTTCCCCTGCCTGCCACCGCTCTTCCCCATCCCCAGCTCACGCACCCTTCCCCGTCGTTGAACCCAGCACCCCATTACCATGAAGCCTCACCAACATTGCCGTTGCAACCGTCTCTGCGTTCCCATGCCACGAGCACACCACCCAGCACCACCGACAGGCCCATGCGGACTTGATCCTCCCCTCCGGCAGCGGCTGCACCACTTGTGAAGAGCACATCGGCTGCCGTCGTTGACGAGGAAACCATCAACCACAGTCACTCGTCGCTGTCGCGCCTCCCCACCACGGAGCATGCGGGTGATCCGAACCAGCTCCACCTCCCCACCCCCCCACGCTCTCTCTTTCTCTCTCTATAGTTCCCCTCTCTCTCTCCATAAAAAATTGATGATGAAAAGAAAAGAAAATCTGGGGCTTTGGAGTTCCGTTTCACATCAAGTGGTATCAGAGCTTAGGGAATCGGGATGTTTCATCAGACTGAGATCCTGCGCTACGAGGTTCGAGGTCGAACCTCTTCCAAGTGGAGGAGTTCGATGGAATCGTCGATTCAAGATTCAAAGTTCGAGGTTGAATTTGAAGGGATTGACAAGCGGCTTCAACAAAATGATCAAATAGATGTTTTTTTAATTGGGCCACATGTATGGGCTTAATGGGTCATGTTTTATGTTTGTAGTAATTATGTCCACAAAAAATTATGTAAGAGTCTTTTTTTTATTTTGTGTCTTTTAGTCTTCCCAAGAGAGTGTCTTCCCAAGAAAGGTATGAGTGGTAGGAAGTAGGTGTTAGGTGAGTTATCTTTTGATCTTCTTTGTGGAGTCTATAAAAGGTCATGTAATCTTTGTTTAAGGCAAAAAAAGTGATTAGAATTTTTGGAAACCATCGTGAGGTGTGAAGCCTTGTATCTTGCGTGCTCTTCTCCGAGAAGGAGATGCGGTGAGAAGCCCCCCCGGGTGAGATGCCCGGCTATCCACTGCCCACCTCCTTTCCACCATCTTCCCTCTCACCACTCTCTCCTTCCCCACCATTGCCTGTCCCTTCCCCTTTCTCTTTCCCACAGCCACCCCCACAATGGTCTCGGGTGAGAAGCGTGGTTGCATTGTCTCCACGATAGAGACGGGTGAGAAGCCCCACCCACGTCCTCCCACCCCGGTACTATCGTCGCCCTCTCTCCAGCCACCGCCAGCCCTGTAGCCGTCTCCCACCCTCCTTCCCTATAACCCTGCCGCGTCACAAATGCCAACCAGACACAACACCGCCCTGCCCAGCTCCCACACCCCCCACCTACGCCCATCCACGCTGGTGAACCCCCCCTTTCTCCACCAACTCCTCTCTCTGCTCCCACCTTTGGCCGCACCCTTCCTACCTCTCCCCTCCATTGGCCAGACCAAATCCCACGCCCCCCCCCACTCCCCGCCTCTACCGTGCTGCCGTTACCTCCCCTCCGCCTTCCTAGCATCGCCGAACCTCATGCCACAACCAGCACGCCGCCATCGTCCCGAGCAGCCCTGCATCTCTGATCCTCGCCAGCAGTGTCCGCCCCCCTTCCTCGGCAGCACCATCGCGATGCTCATCCGCCGGTCACCACCTGCAAGCACGAGCAGGGCCTCCGGCCCCCACGATACTGGCTGCTCACCCACAACCTGACCATGCAGATGAATGGCCTCCCTCCTTCCCCTCTCTCTCTCCTCTGAGAACCATCCGTCCTCCTCCCTGCACTCCTTTCCCCTGCCTACCGCCGCTCTTCCCCATCCCCAGCTCATGCACCCTTCCCCGACGTTGAACCCAGCACCCCATTACCATGAAGCCTCACCAATATTGCCGTTGCAACCGTCTCTGCGTTCCCATGCCACGAGCACACCACCCAGCACCACCGACAGGCCCATGCGGACTCGATCCTCCCCTCCGGCAGCGGCTGCACCACTTATGAAGAGCACATCGGCTGCCGTCGTCGACGGGGAAACCATCAACCACAGTCACTCGCCGCTGTCGCGCCTCCCCACCACGGAGCCTGCGGGTGATCCGAACCAGCTCCACCTCCCCACCCCCCCACGCTCTCTCTTTCTCTCTCTATAGTTCCCCTCTCTCTCTCCATAAAAAATTGATGATGAAAAGAAAAGAAAATCTGGGGCTTTGGAGTTCCGTTTCACATCAAAAGTCCTCTTATTAAATAATCTGTAAGCTCTAGAATTAAGTGCATAACCTAGGAAAATTCATTTGTCACTTTTCTCATCAAACTTACCTAGGTTAGACTTACCATTGTTCAGGATGAAGCATGGACATCCAAAGGGTTTAAGATGAGAAATATTTGATTTCTTACCCTTGTAAAGCTCATACGGGGTTTTCTTTAGAATGGGCCTTACCATTGCCCTGTTGATGATGTAGCACGCTGTACTTACCGCCCCGGCCCAAAAATATTTTGGTAAGAAATTTTCACTTAACATGGTCCTTGCCATGTCTATCAGTGTTCTGTTCTTCCTCTCCACTACACCATTTTGCTGAGGCGTTCTAGGTGATGAGAAGTTGTGCGTATATCCTTACTCTTCACAAAAAATTGCTAAAGTCATGATTCTCAAACTCACCACCATGATCACTCTGGATGGTAGTGATAAGATAGCCTCTATCATTTTGGATTTTCCAGTTGGGTTCGGTGCAAGTATTCAGAGGGGAATGAATATAGCCTATAAAAACTTTCACCCAATATAAACTTTCGCTCAATTAGAATTTCGCTCACTCAACAGACTAAACACTTAGAACAAAATCTGATCAAATCATCTAATGAACCTGTGATCAAACACTTGGAGCGCCCCTATGCAAACATCTAGCGGAAGCAAACCATAAGCACTCAAACCACAATGCAAGAGGGGTTTTTAGGTGGTTCGGTCCTGCAGACCTACATCCACCCCACACTCAACCCGAGTGTGGCTTCACTAACAGCTGGGCAACACAGCTTGCCAACAGACGCTGATACACAGCTTACCCAGGGGAACAACCTCCCCTCTTCCTCCTACACGGAGGGAACCTCTAGCAACCCACGGTCACTAGAAACCAGAGACTCACGTCTCTCTTCCTCTATACCAAGAGGGAACCCCACTAGTAGCAGCCCCGCTACCAGTGAACCAGCCAGTAGCACTCTGCTACCAGCAATCCACCAGAGGCCTAGCCTCTCTTCCTCCTAGCCCGGAGGGAACCCACAAGCAGCCCCCCTGCTGCTTGCAAACCGGAGATCAGATCTCCCTTCTCCTGACCCACCAGGAGGAACCAGACCTTAGTCCAGAGGATCGGAAGGACAAGGATAACCAAATGAAAAAGGAAAAACAAAAAACACGAAATGAAAGTAACTTCAGCAAACAGAAAGCTGAAAAATGAAATGCACAATGTGGCTCTCAACGGAGCTAACTGGCCTGGATCTGATCCACGGTCCAGTAGGAACAGATCTCCCTCGGTCTCACTCTCTTTCTTCACTCTCTCTCTTTCTCTTTCTTCTCTGCTGCACTTCTCTTCTTCTCTCGATCTCTGTTCTCCTTTTCTCTATTTCTCTTCTTCTTTTCTTCTGCTGGATCGTGGAAGCTCTCTCTTCTTTTTCCCTTTCTTCTCTCAGCTTCTGCTGGATCGAAGAGCTTTCTGCTCTGCTGTTACTCTTTCTGCCTCCAGGCTTCTTCTTCGATCAGTCTTCTACAGAGGATGAAGACTCGTATATATAGCAGCAGCAGGCACACTGGGCGCGTGTGGCTTCCACATTTCCTGCCCTAGAAATTCGGACCACGTGGCAGCATCCTGGTCACGAGCCAGGCACCTCGGATCACGTGCCCTTCATTAGTACGCTCAGCAACTGGAGTTGAGGTGGCGTCAACACACTTGCTCCAAAGGGTTGACGCAGCCTTCAAAGACATTCGATCAGCAAAACTCAAGTCTGCTGCGTTGACTCCATC
The DNA here is from genome assembly GCA_022559845.1 of Amorphophallus konjac. Taxonomy (NCBI): domain Eukaryota; kingdom Viridiplantae; phylum Streptophyta; class Magnoliopsida; order Alismatales; family Araceae; genus Amorphophallus; species Amorphophallus konjac. The sequence continues at coordinate 179,870 of JAHNEJ010003411.1, forward strand.
AGCCTGCTGCGTTGACGCATCGGTGATCCAGTGATCAAGTCTTCAGCAGATGGGCGTGCTGCGTCGACGCTCTCAGCATGCTGCGTTGACGCATTGGTGTTCCAGCATCTGAACTTAGATGGCTTCAGCCCTCTCACGTTTCGTGTGGAGTGCGTTGACGCATTGTGCAACTGCGTCCACCCTCTGGTCACCTTGTCGATCCATCAACCTGCTGCGTTGACGCCACTTGATGAGTGCGTTGACGCACCAGAGTAATCCAGTAAGCTTCTTTCTTGATTGTTTGAACTACTGCGTCCACGCCACTTGATCAAGGCGTTGACGCATTGGTGTGTTCCAGCAGCTGAAATTGGATGTCTTCAGCCCTCTTGCGTTAAGGGGTTCATTAGCCTCTTCAGTCCCTATCAGACAGATGAAACGAAGTCATTAGTTCTAAGTATATGCATTGCATTGTATAGACTTTGTTGTGAAGGCGAAAGCAATGTAAAGTATACACAACGCAATGTATAGACTTAATGAATATAAAGACATCATAAGACTCAGATGAACACGGGCGGTGTATAGACTTAATGTGTTCACTGGTGGATGTACACCCTTGCCCACTGTACAGACTTTGTGATGCTTGTATGCAATGTAGAGACTTCGTTGAATGCGAATGCAGTGTACAGACTTTGAAGCACAAAGGCAATGTACAGACTTTGCCTTAAAACGAATGTATAGACTCAGAATCATGGAGGCCAATGTATAGACATCAACTCTGCACATCGAATGTATAGACTTCAAGTGTCAAGACGCTAAGGAAGACGGACAATGTACAGACTTGCTGTAACAGTCTGATGTACATACTTCATGAAGCTCTAGACATTGAATGCTGTACAGACTTAGCCCAATGCCTGAGACGCTAACAAAGACGGACGATGTTCAGACTTGCTGACAGACCGATGTACAGACTTTGCTCAAATGCATGAGACGCTAACTGAGACGCTGGACTCTGTACAGACTTTGAGCGATGTATGGGCTTCAAAGAAGTTGGAGATTCAATGTACAGACTTGATGAAGCGAAGCCATTGTACAGACTTGAGTGTAGCTAAAGCCTTGATCGTAGGACTAGGCTGGACTGTATAGACTTTAAGCTTCAGAACCGAATGTACAGACTTCACTTAATGAAACGTAGGAACAGACCCCAATGTATAGACTTGGAGAGCCTGAATCAATGTGCATACTTGGAATGCCTGAAGACCAGTGTCCAGACTTGGAATCAATGAAGGCGTTGGCTCTACAAACTTGGCCAAACAACGGCAATCGGATGTACAGACTTTAGAGGATGCAGACTCTGTATAGACTTCAACTCAACCAATCAATGTTATGATGGGTCGACGCATCAGCAAGGGTGGGTCGACCCACTACTGTTCAGACTGTAGATACATGCAGAGACATGATATCTGACAGAATGCAATGCATATATATAAAGAACAAATACTATCAACGCTAAGCATCATCATTCATGTTGCTATCATATGCAGAATGCTCAGGAATAAGAATGCACAGAAATGCACTTTGTTTATTGCAATCATCAAAACACAATAACATTGCTATCATCAAAATACAATATCAAATTCACTCAAATGCACTCACTGTCTTGCTATCATCAAAACCAAAAAGTATTGCTATCATCAAAGCAACATAGCACATGCTTGTGCCTAAGAGGCACAACATTCTCCCCCTTTTTGATGATGGCAACACAATGTGACAGTGAGTCACACACAAGATTTTCTCCCCCTTTGACATGATCAAAAAGAGAAAAATAGTAAAAACAAGAGTGCAAAGTGCATTATGCATGCAAATTCCTCTAGAACATTCTCCCCCTGAATGTAAGACTCTCCTGAATTATTTCTCCCCCTAAATAATAGCTCCCCCTTTGAGAAAGAATATGAATAGATAAACAAGGAGGAGAAGGTAGGAGGGTCACTTGACAACAGCTAAATCATAGGTTCAGAAAGGAAGCATGATTATAAACAACTGTTAAAGTATAAGAATCAGCAACATATAATTTTCAAAAATTCAGGTTTAACAATGATAAATCTAGAGTAAAACACCTGACCCCTGAAAAAAAGAGTTTATAGACTCCATTTATAGCAATGAATCTAGGGCACATGGTATTAATAGATAAGTCAGAAATAATACCCTTTTGTGATTAAACAAGGAATTTCAAGAGAGGCAACTTGAACATGTATTGATAAAAATAATTTTCACTCATTGACTTTTGATTTTTCGAAAGGTTACAGCAGTTTGATTTTCACTTTTGAATTCTTCAGAATCTGAACTAAGTAAATAGATCAGTGGCATTTATGCTGTTGACATTAGGTGTACACCTTGATCAGAGGCAGGTACCCCCAGTTACTAGGCATAAACTACTAGATCTATTTCAGATCAAAACTCACAAAGAATAGTCTTCACTTTTGACATTAAGGGTACACCTTGATTAGAGGCCAGTACCCTCAGTTACTTGGTGAGGACTCCCCCTATAGATTTGACCCTATGAACAGAGATATTCTGAATCACCTCATGACATGTGAATTCTCCTGCTTCTTTGGAGGAGTTCACAGTTTCTCAGTGCAATCAGCCATTGCTCTGTCACTATGTTCAGTTCATAGCATTTATGATCTTATTTACTGCTGCCCTTAATTCTTTTAGAGTGATTGTTTAAAAAATCAGTACACACTCTTGTTAACCTGTTCTAGACATATCCAGTTCAACACATTTGGGCATTACAAAAACTTTTTCTATTTTAGCCATGAGACAAAGATTAAGAGCTATAAAAGTTTTCTTTTATCTCAAATTCTGAAGTGCAGACACTTAACTCTCCAATTTATAAAGGTTAAACCTTTAGTTCCTTTCAATTTGTAAGCGTGATTCTTATAAGTGAATATTTACAATAATCACCATTCAATGTACTAAACCAGATGTAAAGCTGTTGTTTAGTGAAAATGATAGGGAAAGGATGGCAATTGGCAATATGAATCATTTGAATGAGAACACTGAGAAGTGAATAGGATTCAATGAATTGATTAGAACTCTCAGCTCCCCCTGACATCATGATGCAAGAGATATGCTATGCAACATACTGTCCTACATACAAATTATGCACTAAGGATACATGAGATAAGTATGCAATCAATTCAGATTTATGCATCCAAGTTATAAGTATTTTCATCCTTTTTCAGATTTTTCAACATATGATGCAGTGCAAATCAGCCCTATTATGCATTGAAAAACATGCAGTCTACGACAATAAGCAAATGACAATCATGCAAATCAATTCTATATGTATTGAACAACTTCAAAGTCAGTCATGCAAATAATGTGTGCAGACATTAGACACATGCAATGACTCTATACACTGAAGAACTATTCACAATCAGCAAGTTATGCATTCAACAACAAGCATGCAGTCCATTTATTCAGTGCAATAATCGGTGAGAGAAGAGCATCAGATATATGCAAAGTAAAACTCAGTACATGAAGAGATCATCAACGATCAATCAAGCAAATCAACATGAAACTCACAATTTTCATGCTCACAATTTCAGATAATGGAATTTAAAACAGATTTCAGAACTGACCTGAATTGAGTCCTGGGGTTTTCTTTTTGAGTGCCTTGGTTAACCCCTTTTATTTCTCCCTCCAAGGCACACCTGCAGCAAGTCAATCAATTTGATCCTGCAGGGACCCAAGCAGTCTTGGGTCCTGCATTTACCCTGACACTCCTAGCAGGTTTTCTCAACAGATTTTTGGCATGTTTATCATCAAATTCCATCAGATAGCAATTATTTATGGAATGACCAAGCTGACCACAGTAGTGGCATGATGCAGCAGTTCTGAAGTTTATTTTATGCACATTCCTATGAGCAGGAGTTTTAAGTGCATATGCATGAACATGTTTATTACCAGAATTAAAATTCTGTTTACCAGAATCATCCAGCCAGCAATCAGCCGCTCTATGACCTGGCTTCCTACAGTTAAAACATGCAAGTTTTTCAAAATGTTTTGCAGGGAATTTAAAAGCATGGGAGTTAACATGATTCTTCTGAACATGCCAACAGTCCTTGACTGTATGGCCATACTTCCCACACTTAAAGCATGCTGAAGTTCTTCTACCAGAAGCAGTTTTATTTGCAGGGAGATTTACAGGTTTTAAATTGACTTTCTTTCCCTGAGCATGCCAGCAATCTGCAGCAATGTGGCCAAACTTCCCACAACAAAAATAGTTTAGATTCTTTTTCCTAGAATCATGGTTTCTAGCATGAAATTCTTTAACATTCAGATTACCCTTTTTCTGATCAGACATAACTTTTCTAGCATACTTTCTATCATCTTGTTTCATCACAAAACACTCACTCATACAGTGTCCATGCTTACCACAATAATGACAAGAACAAGAACCATTAAATTTTTTTAAAACATGGCACTTATCAGATGAGTTTTTAGCATGCAGATAGTTCCTTTGAGTTTTTGGGGTTTTCTGATTTTTATTTCGTTTTTGAATTTCCTCAACAGCATACACATATGAAGAAGAAGTTGAAGTGCTAGCTAAGCCAAAGCTACGAATAAAAGTGGTGTACAGCTCTTTCTTCTTAACTTGCTTAATTTCAGAAATGTTATCAATCCCTTCACATTGATCACTTACTTCATCTTCAGAGGATATTTTCATTTTACCTTTATCCATATCAACCTTAGATGAAGTACTATTCAGCTCAGTAATTTTACTTTCCAAGAAGATTATAAGATTTTCTGAATCAACTTTCTCCTTCTCATAACCAGCCAGTTTTTCTTTTAACAAATCAATTTCTTTTTCCAAATCAACAGTGTGTATTAAAAAACTAGCAATTTCTTCGTCACTGCAATTGATACACTCTTTCAATACTGATTTCTCTTTTTCAATTGTCATCCATCTTTCAGAGAAAACAGTGTTAAGAACCATTAGTTTTTTATTTTGTTCCTTCAGATAAGCATTTTCTTCTTTTAGAGATTTGATTTGTTCCTTTTACAAATTGTGATCTGTCACGCCCCGAGCGCGGAAGATACCCGGAGATGCGCGACGTGTCTATATCAATCATGTCAATCAGAGTGGTCGTGTATTCGACACAAAGACAGAGATGCGCAAAATAGCAAGATAACCCAATCCTTTATTTCATAATGGATAGACTATTACAAATCCAATACTCTGTTAAATAAAAAGGAAAAGAATACATAGTTGACTCAAGAAACTATGGAAAAGACTAGACGACACTTGTAGAAGCTCTATCACTTTCACTCTTGACCATTCCCATCCGATTGACTTCCATCGTCGTCGGACTTACCTGAAAAGTAAAAGGGACAAACG